>LVTN01000327.1:168083-299439 GCA_001649415.1 Musa itinerans
TGCTAACTACGATATTTCTTAAGGCATTTACTGCAGCTTGCTCCGGTGCGTCAATCGCTTCTTTCGGCGAGCTTCTGGCGATCTTCCGGTGAACATCCGACGAACCTTCGGCGATGCTCCTGCGGACTTCCGGCAAACTCCTGGACTTGCGACGATCCACTTGGCGAGTTCCGACGAGCTTCTTTGGCAAGCTCCTGGACTTCTCGGATTTGTTCCCGTAGAGCCTTCGACGACCGTCCGGACTTCCGTCGAACTCTCGAACTCCCAACGTGATCATAGTCTTGACTCCGACGTAACTCCTACTGCATATCTTACTTTCATCGTAGTTAATCCTACGCACTTATCTCAATATATGGATTAGATAACAAATGACAATTAACTTCTCATCAAAATCCGAGATTCACAGAGACTTAAGTAATTGGGACAGTTAGTCCACTGCACATAGTTTGGTATAGTTATTAAATTAGTATATCACACCCAATAGAGCGATTATTTTTAGTCATTAAAGTGTCATTCGTTCTATCATAACCCCTTTTGGTGTCATATTCAAGTTGGAAACATATTTCTTTGTTGTTGCAATGTTTGATTCATTATCCTTGTATTCATTTTAAGGTAGAGGAAGATAGAGGAGGGATAGAAAAAGAAAGATGATTGGGAGGAGATAAGAAGAGGAAAAAATGTTGATCAAAAGTGAGAAGCAATTGCATACGAAAAATCATTTTTTTTCTTCTTTATATCGACCTTAATTTTAAATTTGACATAAATATATTTTTTAAATAATTAATTAAAAAACTTAATTTTATCTATACATATTTAATCCGATCGATTCATGTGAATTATCTAAAAATCGATTGAAGTCAACCGATTTATTTTAATTTCTTATATATGATTCAATTTTTAATTTTCTAGATCAAATTCTGATTTGATTATGATAACTATTATTAGACGAGTTATGGTATGATATGAGACACGAAGTTAAGGACCTCCACTAACTCTTATTTTTATTTTGGTGGTGATTTCACTTATTTTTTATAATTGATATTATTGTATTGTATTATATTATATAATATATATCCCTTCAAATATTATGGTTTACACATTCGCTATTGTTGTTAATATCCATAAAAAAAAATTCATTCTATAACCAATTCAACCAGTAGCTGATATTAGCTTTCGAGCTAAAGATATATAAAACTAAAACATATTTTTTTATTTTTTTATCATCCTAATGATTTATCAATTTACACACACATGTGTGTGAGAGAGTGAGATTATTTTATTTACTCTTCAAATTTAAATTCAATATGTATATTCCTACAAACATTTAGAGAAGTTAAAGATATATTATTTGAGATAAATCATTATCATAATTATTGAATCTCGAATTTTGATGATAAAATCAATTGATAGTATTTATGATTTGATATACGTTTTGAGTGACGGAGGATTAGGGAGTGAGTTAGGAAAACCAAACACATATATATACCTTTTAATCAATTTATTCTATTTTAAATTAATGAGAGCTCTAAATGTAATGTCTAATCAATCTTGATATGATGGTGACATACAAGATATCAAGGAATATTTTCTTATTCAAGTACTTAATCTTATTTAATCTAAATACGATTATTGAATTGATGTGTGGCCATCACTCATCAAACTAAAACTAAATAATTGATTTCTTTACGATATTAATTTGATTAGATGTTTTACCAGACATGCCAGCAGTTATTATAGAAAATAGATTGGAATAGAATAGAAAACATTTTTCAAATCCTTGAGTCCAAATCTAAGAGTCTAATCAAATGGACCTCCATGTTTATAGGAACATGCACAACAATTTTGAATGAGCCCATTAGTGGATCCCAACATCCAATTAATAACTTGTGCATTTAAGAGGAGCCTTACTCCTACTGGAATTAGGAATCAATTCTATGTTCCTCCTTGTGGCAACCATATGATGAAGCTATCAAGATTGTGCTTATGTTGATCATGCAAATAAGATGATGTTGTCACTTGTTTTGGAGAGAAGTTCTTGTGATTCCTAATCACTGCTTTTATCTACACACTTGAGAAAAATCTTAACAAAAGCATTGGATTATGTGATGGTATTCAAAAATGAGAGGAAAAAAAAAAGGGAAGTTGTTCAGCACAAACTATAACATGAAATAATATTATTGGTGATACGATGTTATACAAAGAATCATTATGCCACCAACATAAGGCTTTCGAATTCACGAGACAATAGATTTCGATCAAACATCTTTGCAAATCAACTACAAAGAAGTGTTTCGTGAAGCATATCACAAAAGTTGAACCATAGTTAGAGTTTATTTAAATGTCTTCTTCTAGAGAATATATTCTCAACTTCACAGTCCACCACCACAAGCTTAAGAAGCTAATCCATAAATTACCTAATTAGCTTCTATATATTGGGTTCTTCATTTATTCTTTTACAAGAATTAAACAATCTTGTAGTGCTTACGCCGATTGTTCTTTTTCTCTAGTAAGATGAGAGTTGCAAAGCTCATAATAAACCATCTGTACTAATGCTTAATCAGGTTTTCTTGTAATAAAAGTTGATCCTCATGATAGATTGACTTTTCCAAACACATTTAATATCAAGTTTGATCCAAATACTGAGAAATAAAATGATTTGGTGCCACTTCATATCCCATCAAATGCGTCATCGACTCGACACATTAGTCTAGTTTGACAAACTGATTGAGTAACGATCGATAATTTTTACTTTTAACTCTTTTTTTTGTCATAAAAAAATTAACAACTTGTAATTGTTATCTTTGCGGTGGTCTTACTATGATCATCTTTTGAGTTATCACGATAGGTGCCAACAGGCACCATATATTAAAAACATTGATTTCGATACTTAGGAAGATCGAAAACTCACATCCAACTCAGATGAACATCCATATCATCACAATCGGTATATTTGAAATAGAATTACTAAAAATATCCAAGGATTTTTCAAAATCTATTAATAGGCCTAAACTTTTAGATAAAATGTCAGTATATTAGAGTGAAAGATCTCATGATCATTACAACACATAAGCCTTAGTTGGCACAGAACAAAGAAGCATGACATAGAAGTTATTCATGAACTTGTTTACATTGCAAGGACTACTAGAGAAATCCATGTGGTTTGCTTGCCTCTCTAGAAGTTATTCATGAACTTGTTTACATGCAAAGACTACTAGAGAAATCCATGTGGTTTGCTTGCTTTGACATAAAAGGAAGGAAAAGCAGTGAAGAATACTTAGGCTTAGCACATTTGTTCAACCTGTCTTTTATCACTTGCATCACACCATCTAATTCTTGGGCTTATGTTGCTAGAAGACATGCACATACAACACTAGCTGATGAATTCTGGGTACAAACACATTGCATTCACTTGCCTTGGCTTCACAAGAGAATGGAATGCATGTCATCGCTCTTTGATGAAAGGAAACATGATGTGAAATGAGTTGACCTCGTTGAATTGGAATCTTGGATTTGGGGATATGGAAGTGGACTTGTCAAGATGCCTCATGAGATCCAAATCATGACTGCATTGAAGTACCAAAAGGAGGGACATCTGAGTGTCCCTCAACTCCATTTCAGAGAAGACCCCCTTCCCACACCTTGTCTGAGGTCTCCTGCTGCCTTTCTCCCATGTCAAATTGGATGATGCTTGTTGTCATAACAAAACGACCCAATAAAGATAGATTCCAAACATAAAGCCACTATATCTTGTCCCATAAAGAATCTAACATAGGAAGTATTAAGGGGTTGATGGGGGGCCTACTTGGCCTGCCACTCCCATAATAAGTCATATTCTCTTTGTTAGACTCTACATAGCTAAGGAATAATACAATCTTGAGAATGCTATGTAGGTAATTCATCCTACACTTGAATTGGTCACCCTTAATTTCATGATTGAAAGTAAAATACTTGATGGATTTGGCATAAGATAATAGGTACTCTTATCAAGAGCCTACTTTTCTAGAAGTATGAGGTATCATCCAAAAAGAAAAGTTTGATAGAGGAAAGAGGAAGGAAAGGATGGAAAAGCATTTGATTGGAATAAAAACAAACTTTCATCTCTTTCCTGTCTTATCCAACTTATTTGGACTTACTATTATACCTATTGAGGAAAGCAGATAATCACATATTTGCAACAAATTTTATAGGTCTAATGTTATCGAATTTTGACTCGAGTCCAATCCTCGGCTAAAATGCTAGAATTTTTCTTAGTAATATGGTTGATATGGAAATCTTGATGTGATTAGCAACTTTCATGTTTGATATGTTATTCGCTGACAAATATTCTTGCTTTTGCACATAAAATCGAAGTACTAGCTTTCTAAAATATAGATACAAACACTTGAAAGAAAAGACATCAACTTCATTGTTCTTTCACTAGGATCAAAATAATTCAGTGAATTCAAAAGCATTTCATTGTTTGCAATGCCACATAAAATTGTAGGTCAATTAGGGGTTCAAAATAGATGTCAAGGCATTTTCAGGTTTTCACAAACTATTTCAAACCAATTCGGTAGACCATCCGAAGATTGAAGGAGCTTAACAAAGAACAGTTTGTGACTGAAATAATGGTTTTCTTTGTTTTCTTTAGAAAATATAACTCTGGAAATAAAGAGGTTTTTTTTCGCAAGTTTCATGTTTAGATTCGGATTCCAAATTTCTATCGGGCTTATTTTTCTTTTACCTACAAAGAGTGTTTATGTATTTGATCTTATAAGTTTTCATATAACATATGCATCCTCTAAACATTAATGTTCTTCATTAAACATCCATACAAAAAAAGCTCAATTTTTTTACTTTTAGCTTTGATTTGCTTCAACTACATTTTGTTTTTTTTGCAAGGATATACATCTAAATTCAGTTGTATAGAGATTACCAATTTCACTAACTTTGGAGGGAATATATGTGCAATTTTGCCTAGAGATAGAACTGATACTTTATGCCTAATTATAATTTCTTCATATTTTTAGTTTATTTTAAGAATTTCTCATATGTATGAATGCCTTCGATTTGAATTAGTGCACAACTTTAATAAGCTGTTAAACCTAACATTAGTGAATCACCATAATTTCTATAACCAGAAATTGGGCAAAAATCTAAACTTAAGCCTCTCTCTCTCTCTCTCTCTCTCTCCATACTTCTATGATCCTAATTATAATTAACTTGATCAAAAGTTTTATCATGATTATTTTATAAGTTCATCCTAGCATGTTAAATGTATTGTAGCAAAGATCATAAAAACATCTTGTAAAGATCATATATGATAACTAGGTCAGGACTTAATGCTTTAGGAGATGCAACATAATATTTATTCTTGCAATTGTGGTAAAAGGCTTTGTTATATACTCAAAATGTATAAAACTGGTATCTCTCTAGCTAGTATAAATTTCATGCTATGCATCATTTAATTTGCGTTGTATGATCATGTATTTTCTTCAATGTCATCAAATGTTGTAGCAACATATATTATTTTGAGAGTCGTGCATCATGGAAATCATTTCTGGTTTGAGACCTCACTCACAACGGTGCAAGTCATGCATCATGAATATAATTGCTAATATTTTATTCGCATATTTGATTTCTCTATAGTGCTCCATACTCATTGGAATAGTATGTCAGAGAGAAGAAGAGCATGAAGAGGTATAGGAAGAGACAAACTACAAGGAGGGCATCATGGAGCTGAAAGAAAGACCACTACAGAGGCATACTATTGTAGCTAAGATCACATAGTGCTTATAAAGCCATGTCCAACAGAAGACAGCTTTGAGACTCAAAAAGAAACCTAGAAAGAGAGAGAGAGAAAGGAATTAGCTACACTTAAATTGATGGGAGAACAGTCATCAATAATGTTGTAGTGTTGTCATGCTCAATGCCACATTCATGCAAGACAAGGGATGTGTTGTTGATCCTGCTAGAATAATAGAATGCTACAGTTGCTAAAAGTTTCAAGAAATCCTGCAATACTGCTTCACTGTGTGCAGAAGAGAATTGGCCTCCATCAAGTTCTTGGTGTGATGAGGAGATATGTGAACAAGGAAGACAAAGAGATTGACCTGCATCTCCTCCACCATTCACAGCTTACTTAGATTCTTGTTGTCTCCCTCTTCCATTCCCCCACATGCTGGTGCACCCCCATCAGCTAATAGACCAAAAAAGTACTAGAAACAATGGTGAAGAGGATGCAGCTGCACATGTCCCTTCTTCCTATTCCTCCAAAAACAACAAGAGCCTTTGCAAATGGATACAACAGTATCATCGCTTACTGAACTCCATTGCTTCTGTGCATTCTGACTCACACACACACACACACACACTCTCTCTCTCTCTTGGAGAATGATGTGACCGATGTGTTGTAGATAGTAACCAGAGAGATGTAGGTGGTCTTTCAGATCTTACATAGCTGTAGTCATGGGAAGCCATGGGAGGGATACAAGGATGATGGGCTGCTTTCGTCCCCACCATTATCATCCATCTTGCATCCAAATTGCTCTGCCATGCCAAGATTCAGATACACCATTCTTGAATCCAGGCTGAGGTTGATCATGCTCGAGCTCGAGGGAGTTGCGTTACAAGCACCTGTTTCCGGGTTCGTCCGTGGGTAGATGGCCGTGCTTGGGTTGGTTCCGGCACCACAGTTAGCGTCGTCGCGAGACATGACCAATGCAGCAGACTGTACTAGCTCGAGACACAGCCGGAGCTTGTTGGGTTCGACGTGCGACAGCCCCAGCAGCGTACCCTTGAAGAGGAAGTCGGAGGTCATGGTGCGAAGTATGTCGAGCGGGGTGACGCCTTCCGTGGTGCGAATGTTGGGGTCGGCATGGTGGTCGAGGAGGACGGCCACCATGTCGGGGCACACCATCTCGGCAGCGATGTGGAGCGGCGTCTTCCCGCCCGCACCCGCCGGGCAATTGACGTCGGCCGCCCCGAGCTCGAGTAGAGCCTTGACGACCTCGCGGCTGCAGTTCTCGACGGCGTAGTGGAGCGCGAGCGCGTCGTCGAGGTTCAGCCCCTCCCCCATGACCATCAGCTTGACCAGTTCGACGTCGGAGGAGTCGAGCGCGCGACGCATGCGGCGGATCTTCTGGTGGTGGTCCTCGATGTCAGCAGATGAGATGGCGACGTCGATCGGGTGGGTGTGGTGGTGGCACCCGAGGAAAGAGGGCCGGCGAGCGAGGGAGGACCTGAGACGAAGCTCTTCGATCCTGGCGACCACGTCGAACGGGAGGTGCTTCGCGAGCAACTCCGCCGGGAGGCCCGACTTGGCGACGAGGAGCGAGCAGGTGGTCCACAGCTGCTGCATGTCCTGCTGCCACGCCGCCATCAGGACCCTCATCACGTCCTCGATCGACGCCTTCTCCACCATGCTACCTAATTGCTTCTGCACCCATTGGCAGCAAGGATGAACAACACACGGTAGGACATGACTTTGCTACAGATAACAAACTAGAAGGACTTCTCCAGGTTGAATCCTTGCATAAAATATAGGAAGAGGAAGACAGAGAGTTCTTCTTAGGGAGCGATGCAGCTGGTGATTGCGTTGGGAGTCAGCAAAAGCGCACCCGGTTCAAGGAATAGGGAATGATGAAGAGGAGGAGGATCTATCGAGGGAGGGAAAAGCCTAACTTAGAGATGCCTATGGTGATAGAAAGATGGTCAGATTAGTGAAAGAGACCCGCTCATAGAAGTTGCTGTAGAGGTACCTTACGTACAGTGAAAAGAAGCAGGAGAAATTTTGGAGGAGAAGAAGAAGAAGAAGAAGAACAGAAGTAATAGTAGACAGAGACGTCCAAACAAAAAGGATTGCCGCTTGCTTCACTGTGAACGACACTAGCAGTAGCTATCTGATCCCGAAGAATTGGGAGAAGGAAGGATTGGCCGAGCTATATAGGTATGTGTTTGAGAGGAGACCTCGGTGATCTGCTCCAGCTGCTTCACGCCGAAGGAGCGAGCGGCGGCCAGGGTGTCGAGGGCGAGGTCGACGGCGGCGGTGCAGTGGGTGTGCCAGCAGCCTCGCTCGCCGCAGCCGGGGCGGAGCTCGTGCTTCTGCGGCACCACGGCCGTCTGCCCGCTGTACAGGAACTGCAGGATCAGCAGGAACACCTCGTAGGTGACCGAATTTACCGGGATGACGGCGGCCCCGCCGGGCCTCCTCGGCGAAGAGGGGTCAGAGCCACAGAAGAACCTGCGGAAGAAGAGGCTGCGGGCCGCGAGGACGCAGCGGTGGGCGTGGACGAGGCGGCCCTCGACGCTGAAGGTGACGTCGCTGAAGGCCTGGCCATTGATGAGGAGGTTGAGGTAGTCTAAGGAGAGGGACTTGAGGGTCTCCTCCATGATCACCACCTCCCTTCCCTCCTGTACGCTTCCTCTTCGGTGTCTCCGGATCTCTCCTTTCTGTAGATTAAGGTTCAGAAACATTCCATGATGGTTATGGCAGAGAAAATAATGTCAGGGAAGAAGAGAGAAAGAGGTGTGAAAGAAGCAGGGCGTCTTCAACTTCTGGCTCAAGCTGTTCTTCCTATCTGCATACCTGTGTGCTTGTGATGGCTTGAGTTGTTCTTGTCTTGGAGAGAGAGAGAGAGAGAGAGAGAGAGAGAGAGAGAGAGAGAGGGAGGAATTACTTGTGGTGTGTCTATGTGTGACAGAAAGATAGAGCAATTTGGATGGTTGTGCTTGGCGGCTGAGGGATATAAATAATTGAGGTGGTAAGAAGAGGAAACCGGATGTAGATATGTTCTCAGAAGGGAAATGCACCTCCTCGCCATGAGATGGCTGCCGAAGTATCTCATTTTACTATATCCCATCTTCTCCCCACGCATAATGTTACTCACATACCTCACAATAAACATATCCTCTACTTGGAAGATATATCAAATCGATCAGGGGCAGTCATCTCCTAAAACTGCGTCCCACAGTGAGTTAGTGATTCATCCTCAGATGCTCGACGGGGAAGCTTTCTATTGACAGGTCCACATCGAGCATGTGGACCATGAAACCTACGGTGCAGGGGAGCTCCAAAGACTCCCCACCTCTAACTCTGGAATGCCCCCTTCCTTCGTTGAAATTTCCTCTCTCGCTCTCTCTCCCATGTGAAGGTCTATGTTGGGTGTCTGTAAATTACACCTTTCCGAAGACCAGTCGACATCCTTTTGATCTTATCTCAACACTGAACTCCGTCAGCAGCAGCCGCTGAGGCAGGTTAGTAGAGAGAGAAAGAGGAGGTGGAGGAGGAGGAGGAGGAAATGAAAAGACTGGGCATCGTGCTTGGCGTCAGGGCCGGCCGGTCTTTAATTTCAACTGGAGTTATGGGGAGACGTGCAGGGCGGGGACAGCGGCCATAACCACGCCATGCACGCCTTGACCGAAGCCTCGCCGGAGGCAAGCAAGAGCGTCGCGCGTGCCGACTGCAGGAAGACTACTTGATGATGCATGGAGCAAGCTCGTGCGCCAGGTATCGATCAGAAAACAGAGAGAGAGAGAGAGAGGAAGATGGGTGTGATTGACGCATCGCTGACAGTCTTATGATTTGAGGAGGAGTGGAGGAAGCGACATTTGACCGGTCATTCTCGACTCATCACCATCTCGCTGCTCTTGCATCCCCCGTGCCTCTGCTTCTGCTCCTGCTACGGTCACCTTCTTTCCTCTGTCGCCCACCACGTACGTACGAAGGCTCCTCGTCTAGCATCGAGAGAGAGAGAGAGAGAGAGAGATGCACGTGCGTGAGTCCCATGACCGGGAAGAGCTGCACGTGTAAACCTCAGCTTTTACCTCACCTTACAGATCTTTGTTCCAATCTCCTTTCCTTTAGGGCTCCTCAGTCCTCTTTTCTTCTTCTCATCCTCATGACTCTTTACCTTCACTTGTAGTATCTATCTATCTATCTATCGATCTATCTATCTATCTATCTATCTATCTATCTATCGATCTATCTATCTATCTATCTATCTATCTATCAATTGTCATGGACTTCATCCACAAAGGAGGTTAGCATACCTAGCCACATAAGGATCAATAAAAGCAAAATTTTTGATTGAGACTATAAAACACACATATGAACTCTTTCCAGATCATCCACAAAAAACAATTTGACACATGCTTCAGTTGGGATTGATTGACTTCCCTAATGGTAGTTGATGGTCCCTGAGTGGACCACTTTGATGATGATTACATCTTTTTGGGAGAGCCAAATCAACTTTGCATACTGTTCCAAAGGTAGATCATGCAGGAAAAGCTTACCAATCATGAGCTTATTCTTTGTAATTGCATAGATTTTAAGTTATTCTAATTTTTTTTACATGATTATTCAGAGTGGCAGTAGTTTAGAGTTTAGTTTAGTTAATTAGCAAATATTTCACAAGTTGGAAGTTTGAGATTAAAAAAAAGAAACCCAAAGATGTGTCTAAACTTTCCAAGTCAAATTATTATTACTTTTAAGAAATATTGGGGCTATTTCTGAATCCAAATATAACTTTGCTTGATCTGACACATGCCAGAAGTTGATCCAAACCTACTTAAATGCATCCTTTTGCATATGCATTACACATGCAAAGCTCTATTTGATTCAGAACAATTCATGACATATAATTTACTCACAATATAGTGGCTAATGCTGCACCTAAAGAAATAGACTGCCAAAATGGGAGTTGATATTGAATCTGTGGACAAGAAAAGCTGTATGCTAAGAAAAATGCCAACCATTTATACTTGACAGGTAGAAGCACAGACTCATGTAACCATCTCAGCACATGATCTCACTATTGAAGCACAAGAAACTGTCCCCTATGCAGCCAATCATCATTCAAGTTAATGGATGGCATATGAAACATAACATAAGAGTATTGCATATGTTCTGGGCATCCATCCAGCAAGCACACTAAAACTGCATAGTTAATACAGTAGATAGCAAAAGGAGAAAAGTGTACAATTAAGCAGTCAGTCCCTTCTTCCATTATTCCAAACACTGTAACAGTTAAATGTGATACATAGAAAGTGGGACAAAATGGAGTAACTCAATAAATGAATGCTCTCTCAGGCATATGTAGACACTGCACCAAACCCTAACCCCTTTACTGGAATGATCTGTTGCTTTAGAACACTCAAATCTCCTTCTGTCTCAGTAGGTCTTAATGATGTTGTTTTGGAATGGTCATCAGCTGAATCTGAGGAGGGAATATTATGATTAGAAATGACTACACCAAACCCTAACCTTTACTTGAATGATTTGTTGCTTTACAACACTCAAATCTCCTTCTATCTCAGCAGGTCTTAATGATGTTGTTTTGGAATAGTCATCAGCTGAATCTGAGGAGGGAATATTATGATTAGAAATGAGAAGTCTTGTCCAAGAAAAAAATATTCAAGGAGGTGTCATAGCTAAAATTAATATTGTCCACTACACCACATCTATAAATGGATGAGACACCATAGTACCTACAGCTTTTCTTTTTGAGACACCATATCAAGCAAAAATATAATGCAGAATTTATGGGTTTTTTTACTCCAACATAACTTTAAAGGAATGGTGGTATCAAAGAATGATTTTTCTTCACCAGAGTGATTATACTTGTGGTGATAACTGATGGCATCCAATGGCATCACTCAAAACTCTAATAGTGGCAATGGTCACACTAATAATTATAATTCTGTCCACACATATTGTAGTGTTACTCCAACTACAATACATCAATCAAAAAAATAGATCAATGAACTTATTTTTTTTCTCTTTTTTTCATTTTGTATGTGAGTGATTCGAGATTATATTTATTTTTTAATAGTATGATTTTATCGTTCGCATGCGAGATATGTGAAGGTATAAGAGATTCGAGTCAGAGTGAATTTGATAATTATTCCTCTATTTTTTTTATTATATTTTGATTATTATTATTTTATTTATATTTTCTAGTTTTTATCATAAAATAAAAAATAAAAATTTATTTCTTCTCGTCCTACATTAATTTGATATCAAAGTTTTTGGTGTACTCAAAATATTCTATCATCAAAGTCGATCAATATTTTAATTATATAAACTCCGGATAAGTTCCTATACGAATATGGAGCCAATTAATCGATCTTTTATCAAGTAAAATTAAATAATATTAATATATTTTTAATATATAATAAATTATCATATATCAATATCTACTAATGAGAAAAGGGAGCAAAGATGGGAGAAATCAATTCAGATTTAATTTGAATCTTCAAAATGAAAATAAGAGATATTACCTTTTTAATAATATAAAAAATCATATATTTGATTTGATATAATTATAATTTTATTTTGTTTCTATATTTTTCTTCTTATTCTTGTACTTGAGCTATAAAACAAGATAGATGAATATTACCTTTTCTAAATATATATATATATATATATTATATTTGATTGATATAATTATAATTATAATTTAATTTTTTTATATTTTTCATCTTATTCTTGTACTTGAGTTTATAAAACAAGATCGATGAACTTATTATTATATATTTTTTATTCTCCTACTCGAGCCTATAAAATAAGAACGATAGTTTGTGAGTGATGCAAGATCATATTTATTTTTTAGTGACATGATTCGAAAATGTCATGCCCTAGTTTGCTCCTTGAGCTATAACTTCATTTATTTGTATATTATATTTTTAGTTGTTATTATTCTCTTCCCATCTTTCTAGTTGGCATTAAAAAAGATGCACCACTTCCGGATCCAACCTACCACAAGTCCTCCATGTCACATCTCCGAAACTTGTTTCCTAGTAGGATCAAATATCAGTTCATAACCATTTCCAAGCTGTAAACAAGATTAACTGGATGAGAAGTTCATGGTGGAGGTCTCCTCATTGAAGTACTGTCACCTTTATTACCCACGGAGGCATGCAAAAGCACATACAGACTCAGAAGCAGTGGGTGCACAGCATTCGGGCATGTCATCTCAGGGGCACTTGGGACCGCCTCTCTTCGTCTTCCAGTTGTTGTAGCAGGGGCAGACTTGCTTGTTGCCATACGTCCCGGGCGGCACGCAGAGGCACTTGGCGCAGCACTTCTGGCAGAAGAACATGCAAGGCTTCTTGTAGGCGGTGGCGGAGCACCGACCGGCGCAGCGGCCCGAGCATTCTGCGGAATTAGTGACAGAAATGACTTGGCATTGCAAGTAAGCTGAAGCTGGCATCAAGAAGGGGAGACTCTTCCGTACCTTGAGGTTGGAGGCTCCCTGGTGTGGCTCCATACTGCAATCAGTTCAAGGCTGTCTAAGTTTAGTATGCACCCATCCACTAGAACAACAGCAATGGCAGTGATTGGAACATAGATTAACAGAAATGTTTGGCTTTACCATGGGGAATTTGATCGGCTGAGGAGTTGGGCCGAGAGGATTTCCCGGTTGGGCAGTGGGAGCCTGAGAAATCCTAGCCTGCACCACCAATAAGAAGAACCTGCGAGTCACCACCTTTAAATTGCTGCAGCTATGTTTCAAGTGTCATCAACTTCTTTAAGTGACAGGTTAATCATGTCGATGGTGTTTCGTTTTTGATCCTTAGCAGACCCAAAAGATTCACTGTGTCATGTTTTCATGTTGAACCTACCATTACAGTATCCACCAAAACAATCATAAACCTAAAATGTGTGTATGAGAGAGAGAGAGAGAGAGAGAGAGAGAGAGACCTGGGCTTGGATGACCAAAAAATGCAGCACCACCATGGACAGAAGAATGGCCACTCTGTTTTCCACTGTCATGGCTACAAGCTAGTAGAGATGACAAGGGAAAGTGATAAGCTAGCCTCCTCCCTCAGGTTGCAGGAGTTGGAAGTTGGGGCTGGCTTATATAGCCTGTTGGACCTGGCTTGAATATAATTAACAAGCAGAGACAATCAAATTTGAGGTGATCGAGTTAAATGTGTTTTTGTCTTGTGGCCATCATGGCAGTCAGTCCCTATTCCCATGTGAAATGCAAATTGTGGCCATGTCACTGTTCATTCTTTCTTGTTCTTGTCACTGTCTGTTCCCTTCGATTCATTCTTTTTGATGAATGAATGGACTCCCTCTCAGACTCTGTTTTTTTAATCTTTGTTTCCGATCCCACAATCCCAAATCTACTGTAATTAAGTCCTTCATATGATGAAGTGTGCCAGGCCAAGGTTTAGTATCTTCCTGGCTTGTTGTATCAGAACTCTAGTTCACAGACCATCTGCATCAAACAAGAGAGGAATCAATGTATGTCAAACAGAGAGAGAGTAAATGCTCTCCGGTTTAGAATGAGACACAATTCATCATCAGTTAATCAGGAAAACCCAAACCCAAGACAAAAAGACAAGTGGTACTTCAGAACACTCCAAGAGATCACCAGCCACATGGTCTCATCGTCCATGTGGAGCAGCAGCCGGAGCAAGTGGGGGAAGCCCTCACATGAAAGCTTCACATGCCTCCAATCTACACTCTATAGCTTTCCTCCCTTGTACATGACCTGTGAAAACATGTAAGCAGAGGACATGCACACTCTCTGTCTCGAATCCTCTCGTGAACCTTGGAATCTTCCTCTGCTTGGGAAGATGCTGCTCGTGTCCTCTTCCTCTCGCCATATGGAGGTTTTTGGTACTTGAATCCCAAGGTGAAGTGAATGGGGAGGCCATTGGGGTTAGGGTTGAGTGGGGAGGAGGGAGTACAGCACAGAGTTTGGAGCCACACACAGTACCATATTTTGTCGACGGGCGTTGTTTGTAGCGGCTCGTGACCATGTTTTGTTTTGGAGGGTGTTGGTTGCGATCGTTGCTTCCCCCCCTGTATGACTGACTACAAGCCAAACTTGTGCAAGCCGAGCAAGCTAGCAAATGGGGTTGGCCACAACCCCTTTTGCTTAGACTCATCATCATCCACTATGATCCTATCAAAGTTTGATCAATTGCAACAACAATAAGAATCAACAAAACAGTCATATTTTTATGATATCCTGGTAATCATCTAGTGAAGATTCTTGAATCATGATGCCTCCAGCATCGATATAGTCACTATGAATTATTGATGCCAATTAGTATTTCAACATCCATGGCTAAACTTAAATTTAGAGAGATAAATATGGAAAACTTTGTTTAGAAGAATATATAGATTTTATTTGGAAATGTGACCAGATACAAATCCATAACTGAGCAGCATAGCTAATCTGTTATCATGATCCCAGATGAGCTTATGCAATATCTATGTAGCATAGAAATTGCCAGATCAAAGAATTGGCATGTCAATTGCACTATGTCTAACAAGATACTTGCATTTAACAATGTGGTCAAGGTAACATAATCCAAAGCCAACCTCAAAGAACCCATTCAGGACTTGGCCAAATATCCGCAGTGGAAGAACAGAATAGCAAATTATTCACACAATCAGAGACTGGTGCAAAAAGCCTGCTTTAGAATGTATAAAATACCAAATTATTCCACCTTGAGAGCAATAAAGATCACAAAAGCACCTTCAAATAGGTTTAAGGGGGAGTTAACAAAATTATGACATAACCATCGACATATATAAAGCTTGTACCTATGTGATGGAACTTAAATTTCCAAAGTAAATGGAGTCATCAAGACAAAAAACTTCCTGATGCAGGTCATACAAAAAAGTGAAGAGATCAATACACATTGCCATGGGCTGGCGTATCATTTTGCTTGGGGGTGCGAGGCAATGAAGTCTACAGCAACGTTTATTGAGTCAATCTTGTCTGCTTCATTATCAGGAATCTCAAACCCAAATTCCTCCTCCAGAGCCATCACAATCTCTACAGTGTCCAAACTGTCAAGACCAAGGTCCTTCTGAAAATGAGCATTTGGTGTGACCTACACAGACCAGTATACAAAAGTGATCGAGAGAGGATTCCCAGTCAAAAAAGGCTGAAATTTATTAGAATCAATAGGAAACTAAATTTTATAGGTATGCCATCATCAGCAGTGGCATTGGAAGTATGATATAAGTTACCAAAGGTGGCAACTCATGCACGACCAAGGCATTATGGCATAGATCTCCATGAATGTCTGGGAAGATGAAGATCGTTAGAAAGTCATGCTAGATTGGTTTTGCTCCTATACCAAATTATTGGTAAGTGATGCCTCTAACAAACACTTCTCCAGTTACAAATAGGAAAAAGAGCTTAAACATATTATCGACTAGGTTAATTTTATTGCAAAGGTCAAGAAGAAAACAACCAACGATAAGCCCTTAGGTTTACAACCAGATCATATATATATATATATATATATATATATATATATACGGGGTTTTGGTAGAAAATATTGTCAGACCTCAAGAACTTTGATAATACATATACTACCTATAACTTATGTACATACATATTAAAACTCTATGACACTTACTAAAGTTTACAAAAAAGACTATTTTGACCAATTAAATCAGCTATGAAAAGTAATAATAAAAACCAATAAGCAGATGACAAAGACATTTTTTTAGAAAAATCTTTACCATTACTACTAGAAACTAGTGATGAAACTCGATTAAGTCCTCTTCTTAACTAACCTTAATAGGAGGGAGAGTCCTGAGAAAGTTCTTTTACACCACCTTCCACCTACGATTGAGTTGCCCGTTCTCTTTCAAAGGTAAGTTGGACTCTTTATCTGTATTCAGAACCACGTAGGATGGTAGGAGTCTTCAACTACAGGTTTGTTCTACCAACCAAGTTAGATATTCTCATTTGATACTTGTTTGTTCTTTTTTTCTTCTTAGTCAAGATGTTGAAAGGCTCTCTTACCTATCCAAGGCTGAACCATGGTTATTAGGTTTTGGTCAGTGCAAATTGATATAGAAGCTTCAGTTTTTAGATGGTTTGGCAGCAGAAGGTTTAAGCACCATAAAATCTTATTCACGCTTAATAGTAACTCATCGAACCACAGAGAGGAAAGTCAATAAAAACATATGCTCATCACGTCTGAACGAGAACATGCCAACTAAATCCTAGCGTAAATGAAGGGTGGGATTCATGGCTGCTGCAATATAAGCCAATCTACAACGTAATTGAACAGCATAAAGATCGAGAAACTAAAGGATAAAGACGGAGAGATTAAAGCTCCCATCCTACACAAAGATAATAACAGTAGAATTGGGTCTTAAAATTGATTGCAGGAGACTTTATCGAAGAAGAATGATCAAAATGATCCTCACACAATGCAATGTTAGACATCAGGCTCACATGCATCGGTACAAACAACGATCCAATTCAAGCTCCAATTAACAATCAAACCAATAATAACGAAGATTACCATCAGCAGATACCCTAAATAGATGAACGGCGCAATAGAATTCGTCACCAGGGTATCTCATAGGCAGAAGACCTAAGGTAGAACATAGGATTCGAATCAAACTTGGAAAGAAGAGGTATTTGATAGTGTACCTTGGAAGGGTCGACCTTCTGGAAATTCTTGACGACGGTGGTGATCCGATCGGCGACCTCAGACTTGTCGAGGAAGGAGCCCATCACCTCGTTGGAGAATCGGCGGCGGAAAATATGAACGAACGAGAGGGCCACCGCCGGAGCGGCCGGGGATTCCACTCTCACCCTCAAGTGACTCAGGAGAGCATTTCTCACAGCCGCCATAGCCGCCATGGAGAGGGCGAGAGACTGCTGCAATCTGGGGGTGACAAAAACGAACGGGACGACTAGGGTTAATGACAATGATTTTACAGATACACCCTCAACATATGAAATATTTGCTCAGAGCGAACTCAACCGTGGTTACCCGTCACGATCTTGTGGTTAACCGCCACACGCTCTAACCAACCGAGTTGTTCCAGTTTCATGTTATATGTTTCTTATGTTATATATTTTCCGAGTCAATTGAATTTTGGAGTCAACTCACCCGTTGAACTAATTGGCCGATTTAGGAGAAGAAGTCAAATCGAATTGTTTATCATCCATCATGAAATTACCAGAATGCTGACCAGTTTTGGTTGCTTATGGCATACGATGGTCGTGGAGGAGAGCGGGAGGAAGAAGGCGAAAGAAGACCTCCGAGCCGTCATCTTGGAATCTGGGAGCAGCCAAACACTAGGCGGCTAGACTAAGCTCGTCTTGACTTTTTGTCTGAGTCATAGATCTGAGAGAAGAGTGTCTGTGACAAAACCTTCACATAAGAGCGCAGGGGCATGTTTGTGATCGACACAGGCAATTAGAGAGAGAAATGGCAACCAGAGGTGCTCTCACCATCGATGGCTTTGCGTTGGTGGTTTCGATCCTCATGGCAGTTCCAACAGGTTCTCTCTCTTCTGTAGAAAAGGAAAGGAGAAAAGTATTTATCAGAAATATATTACTTGATCAGAATACAACTTTGATGGAATTGCTTGAATGAGAGTTTTGTCTGCTTCCAAAACTTACTCCATGTCCACTCTGTATGACCATCTTCTTCTACATCAGATACCGATCTTCCAGTCAACTCCACTTCAGGAGAGCAATCAATCGGTGTCTGCTATGGGATGCTTGGAGACAACCTCCCTCCGCCCAGCGAGGTGGTAAGTCTCTACAGATCAAACAACATCGGGAGGATGAGGCTTTACAGTCCAAACCAAGCTGCTCTGCAAGCTCTCAGGAACTCCAACATCGAGGTCCTCATGGACGTTCCCAAAGAAGACCTCCAATCGCTGGCCTCCGATCCTTCTACGGCAAGTGATTGGGTCCAGAGCAACGTAGTCGCCAACTGGCCCAGCGTCACCTTCCGATACATAGCAGTGGGGAACGAGGTGATCCCCGGAGATCTGGCACGCTATGTCCTTCCTGCCATGCGCAACATCCAGAGCGCACTCTCCTCGGCTGGCCTGCAGGACCAGATCAAAGTCTCGACCGCAGTCAGCACAGGTGTCCTTGGATCGTCTTATCCTCCCTCCGCCGGCGCCTTCTCTTCTGCTGCGAAGACATACCTGAGTCCCATACTGCAGTTCCTGGCGAGCAATGCAGCTCCACTCTTCCTCAACGTGTATCCTTACTTCACCTACGCAGATAACCCGAGCCAGGTCTCACTTTCCTATGCCTTGTTCACTGCCCCCGGTGTTGTAGTGCAGGACGGGCAGTTCGGCTACCGGAACCTCTTCGATGCGATCGTCGACGCAGTCCATGCAGCTATAGAGGTGGAAGGGTCGGATGTGGCGATCGTCGTGTCTGAGAGCGGCTGGCCGTCGGCAGGTGGAACTGCAGCATCTGTCAGTAATGCGAAGACGTACAACCAGAATTTGATCAGGCATGTTGGAGGAGGAACGCCGAGGAGATCGGGAAGGGCGATAGAGACTTACATATATGAGATGTTTGATGAGAACCAGAAAGCTTCAGGGATTGAACAGAAGTTTGGCATGTTTCATCCCAATAAGCAACCTGTTTACCCTATTAGCTTCAGCTAAATCTATGCCGAGGTTGATGAAGGTGTTCCTGTACATCAACTAAGTAGCAAGGCAGAATGAATGGAGAATTCCGGTTTTGGAGAAAGCTAAACAATAAATGTTCATCATTGACAACATTACTTGGTCTCAGCAATCTCATTGTTTTATGCAAGAATTAGGTTCCAATAATATATTGCTCATATTCTCCTTCCCAAATTTGACTTCCTGTCTCTGGCTTTCAACTAGCACAACCAGCTACACCTATAATATAGAAAAAAAACATTGGCCACAAGGAGTAGAAACCAGTTTAAGCTTGTGTGATTGGTAGCTATCTCTCATTTTCCCCAGAGTTTTGAACAAGAACAAGGAGAACATAATGAAGCTTGTTTCTGAGAATTGTTACCACTTTCCAAATAGCTACATCCAGACTCATTAAATTCTCTATACATAATGAGGGTTTTTCATAGGACCCAAGTGAAACCTATGAAGTGAGTTCAGATTTGCTCTACTGCTGGTGCAGGTGACTCTACTGGTGCCTAACATCCTTCAGAATCTCTGAGAAGATAACAAATAAGGCACCTCCAGTGACAATGATTAGTGTAGAGATGACTTTGAGTATCTCTCCGACCAACACATTGCAGCAGGAAGCACTCCAAAGAGCACCAGAACTGGATGTAGAACAGACACTTTTTAAGTTAAGTTCAGGAATCTAGAAGCAGTATCTTCATTATGAATAATGCATGAGTGAATGAATAATTAACGCTTTAGAAACCTTGTCAACATCTAAATGTGCATGAACAAAGACCACTGTCAAAATCCTGAAGTAAATGTATGCCGATTACAAGACTTTAACATGATAGAAATTGTATCACAGTTTATAGGTTAGATATAGGAAGGATCCCTCAGTGAGTAGCAACAATTATAACCTAGTGTCCTTCCCAAGCACCTCCAGTTTCTTTTATATTTTTGTCATTTGATTACCAAGATGTCAGAAAAGAGAAAAAAACAGGTTATTGGTCTAAAATTAAAGAGTCTCCCTTGAGTAACTCTAGCTAAAACTGAAATTTGCCTGTTTATTCTTGTTTTTTTTTTTTTCTTATCCTCATTCAACATTTTTTTTTGTATATTTCATGCAGGTTTTAGGAAACAGAGAACCTGATGGAAATAACCAACACAAGGATTTTTTTTTCTTCAAGAAAGAAAATGTGTATTTGATGAAAGATAAACTTCCTTGCATGCTTATTACTTAGATCAAATCCAGAAAGTTGAAATAGTAGTTGCATGAGCCTTTAGTTGAAGTCTGACACACAGATTTAGCTGAAGTCTGAGAACTTATTGGAGAATCAAATAGCTAAAAAAAGGCTGACGGACTATAATTTTAAATTTTACTTTTTCCTCTGGAACTAGGATTTATACATTGCATTGTTGATGTTATACTTGTACTTGCAACACTTGAAGAAAAAAAATACAGACAGTTTACCTCCATATGTTCCTGCGAAGTCCAAAGCTTTAAAAAATATCTCAGGATCAAGCAATGACAGCACCAGTGGTGAGTTAGCAAGCATGGCAAGGGTTTACTCTGGCCACTAGGTAGTTTAAGCACAGCAAGTTTCCAGGAAGTGGCAGAAAGAAATGGCAGTTGTTTATTATGATGATAGCTCTTGACAAGTGATGTGTAAAATATCTGTGATCTCTTGCTACCCAATTTATGACTAAATAAAGAATGGATGAAGGTCAGAGTATCTACTTACAGTCGGAAACAAAGTCAGAAAGTCCAAGAACAAATCCAATGTATGATGTGGCTATTGCAAAAAATGAGAACACCTCAACAATCGGCTGTACAGCACCATTTTAAGTTAAATTGTTTTCAGTCTCATACTTATTTTTGTAATACTCAGACATAGTGATTGTAGAATAGGAAGGGGACCTTACTCCAACTATTCCATTTTCATGATGTAGCTGCTGCAGTGGGTCGGTGAGGGCACCAGTTGTATCTAGATTTGGAATGGTCCCAAGAATTACAGCATCCCAAATAAGAAACAGAACAAGGGGAATATCTGTGCCAAGAACAACTGCAGTCCTGTGATATCAAAGCCTCTGGATAATATCATATTAACAAAATCATCATGAGAAGTATAAAGTAGAAGCGGATACAAATTCAAATACTAAGAAGCAGTTTCATTTTTCTTGCCAGATTAGTAGATCTTCTTATACATAAAATTATTTTCTCTACTTCCTTTTAATTTGACAGAGAAAATGTTGTATTCTCATCTCTTATGACAATAAAAAACTTAGAAGAAAGAAGTCTACTTCAGATAGGTATTTCTACGTATAAGTAAAAGCATAAGTATGCCAGTAAACAATGCAGGAAAAAATTTATAGATATTTGTACCTTACTTTTGACAGGTCACCTTCAAGGTTTGTACAAAGAACTGGAACTACATTCTGAAATAAACAAAAAAGTCAGTTTTACTCATGTCCAGTGTGTAAGTACATATGAGTAGTTCGGACTTACCTGATAAACAAAAGAAAGAGCAATTATAGGTATACTTTGTGGGATTGCCTCAAAATGGGCCTGACGAAGAGATTGCCACGGCAAACCTCCAGATGCGACTCCCAGCATAAATCATAGCCCAATTAATACTGAGCCATATTAGTCCTGACTTTTGAATGATAAGCTTGCTGGCATATTTTAAATCATTGTCTAAGCATTTAAGTCCCATGTGTTCTGAACAAGTCAATTCAGACAAAAAAAAATTATTGTAGATGAAAAATAAGAAAATAAAACAGCAATCATGTTATGATAAGTCAATTCAGACCAAAAAAAATTATTGTAGATGAAAATAATAAGAAAATAAAACAGCAATCATGTTATGAGGGATATAAGTACCACAAGAGATGTAAAAGACACAATGATGCCACGCACCAGAAACCCATTTATTGCACCTATAACTCACTGGTTGCAGTGAAACAGCAGGAATAACTTAACTTTTAAAACATAAAAAGTTAGGGAGTAAGCTGATCACCCCACAAAGTTAATAAAAACTACTATGAGGCAGAACATTGTCTACTTTGAAAATGTAGTAGTGAAATTTTGAGGCAGCAACCAGTTAGGAAAGGTAGTTCGAAGGATTGTCACTCTATCCACTTATTAGACAACCATGACATGGTAGAACATTTATAATGGTCAATTTTGTAAAGAATATAGATGTTATTAGGAAATTTGACAGTAGGGAGAGGAAGTCACAAGTCCAACCACTTTTCCATAAAGCTTCTTCTGGCCTTGCATTTTGAAACTTTTTAACTAGAGAAGTTCTCTATCATGATCTCAAAACTAATCTCATTAGAATAAAATAGATCTAGAAAAACATGTCCTAAAAAAAAGTGTGAGAACATTTACTAACTTGCAAATGGCATCAACTTTTGCTCTTGAGAACAATCACCGATGCTAGCAGGATTCTACTATTAAACATTTGTAGTTAGCATTGTGTTAAACCAAGTAACCTGACTTTCGTCATGAGACAAACTTCACTTGAAACATACCAGATAAGAAGGTCTTTGTTCTGGCTGAGAAGTGATAAGTATATTGAGACTCGAATTAGGCTCAAACAGAGTGAGAACCAGGATATAATTTTGACAAGCAGTTAAAATTATACCTCTTCCTTATCCAATTTTGAAAGAAATGTTCGTTTTTGTAATTATAATGTGTATGTGCTTTATGAAATCAACTTAATCATTTATGTCTATCATCACCAAGCTGATACAAGATAGATTTGCTGACTATGTTTACTCGAATTGAAATGAGATGAACAGTTGAAAAAAGAAAGTTAACTGTACCACTGCAAGTTCTAGTATGGTACATGCTTGATAATCTAATAGCTAAATATACGTATAGGTCCATATGTTCCCCTGTAGCCCTTATCATGCCAAACTAACCAAGTTGATAGAGCTTTAAAATGTACAGTTCTTGAATAGGTAAAGACAAGACAGATGAATATCATATTACTGCCATAACAAACATCTGATATACAAAAAAGGGAAAATCTCGAGAAGGAAGTTCAATTGGAGTATGATTATTCTGCAACTTATGTTCTTAGTTAAACATTTATTCAATTTTTTTTCTTATAGCATAAATGAAAACAGAATAAATCACTATTCCTTAGAATAAAATTTAGATGAAGAGTCTTCAGACAGTGGAATGCTGAAGGTATTTGTCAAAATCTCTGAAGAGTGAGCCACATATGCAACAGGGAGTGCATAATGTATAAATATGTAGGACCAGCGGAAGAAATATACTTGAAGTCAAGACCATGAAATGGCACAGGTACAACTGTATAACAAGAAGATGAAAAGATTTAAATCTAGATAAAGATAATGCAATTGCTTTAACATGTTTGATATGCTGAAGTCTGACAGTATTGTAAAATGCAATGTCAAAACATTTTAGCTTTAATAGGCTTTACAATTACTAACCAAGTAAGAGAGAGTTAACCATGAATCACACTTTAGCTGGTCTCATAGAACTTAATGTTTTCTTTAGACTCAATATGCAACATAATTTTCTAATGAGCCTTGTTCCCACTGCTATAACAAATTGTGTGGACCAAGACATCCTCCAATGGGATCCAAGATAGTTAAGCCACAGTTTACTAGCAGTGGTTTAGTTGATTCATATATCCAAGTCCTGACATATAAGGTTCTGATTTATTTGCACAGAAAGTGAGAGAAAATGGCCAATTAAAGTGAATCCTATTTTTACACAATTTATAAATTACACAATCAGAAAGAGGATGTCTTGAACCTTGATTGTCTAAATTTTTCTTTTCAAAAAATATATAGTTTAGGAGAAAATGAGAAATCATTAATGTGTAAAAAATAACTAACCATATCATAACAATTTAATCTATTTTTTTACTCTGCATTTTTTGTCACACTCGGCAAAGAATATCCACGAATTCCTTTTCCCTTGGTGGATTTCTTTCATTAATTTATCTTTTTCAATCAAACGGACCGATTAATTATCACAATGTCCCAGCAGGACCAGATTGTAAGGCCAACACTGAATTGCAGCATGTGTTGTCAGTGGGTCCAACTCCCTTAAATACATCCTGAACAGCCCACAATGCACTAGACTGCAGAAGGCGAGTCACAAGGTTTTGTGATTCCATTTATAATGATCTTTTAGTTTAGGAACTTGTATGAAAATCAAATTATATGATGATAATTATGATAAACTGTGGCAGCCTAGGGCAACAGGCTCCTGATGATGGAGTCTAGGGAAGATCACCATATGCAACCTTACTCCTGCAACCATACCTACCCAAAAAGTTGGGACTTAGTGGCTTGTCATTGTATATCAGAAGGTACACTTCTTCATTCCTTATTTCTTTTGTTTTTCATTTCGCATTTTAGGGTCCAGAGAAAAATTATCAAGGATTTGAGTGAGAATGGTTCATTACATATGTACAAAGTGCAGTTATTGAGTATCTTGATTTTTGCACAAAGCCTACTTGGTTAATGCTTCGGTGATGATAACTTTAGATTAAGTTGGGCATCTAGTTTCTTCAATTATTCTATGGCCTCCACATATGATATGCATTGAATCTTTAGGGTTAAGTTATTGTTAACTAAGGGTATTTATTTATTATGTGAATCAAAAGCTAGCATTCTATCTGGAAGAAGGGTGGTCATTCATCGCCGCCTTATAGCTCTGTTTTCAGCAGTATATGAATCTTATCAAGAGAGAACAAAGTAATCAAAATTTCAGAAAGGGCAAGATTTGGCTCGATGCTCAAGTAGAAATTTTTAATCTTTATATTTTGAAGGTTGAGCTATTGTTAGTGAAATTCATGATTAAAAAAAAAGCAACTCTACTGCAGGCCTCTCTCATTCTCTACCCTATTTTCTTGCTCCATTATTATCTTTTACTCTTATTATTTTTCAAAAACTCCGCCCAGATTTCGTATATCAAATAGTCAAACAGCAGTTTGACCTACTATTTTCAATCCCAGATTGATTAAATTGAGTCCTGCCTTCTTGGTGTACCTCAGTTGACTCAGAATACATCAGGTCTCCTCTTCAAAGTTTGGGCAACTTTTGATATTTTGCTTTTGCCCAAAAAGGTTCACTAAAATTTGATCTCCTTTACAAAGTACTCAAGATCAAAGACAGAAATCCCAAGATAAAATTGTAGGCATTGCCTAATGCCCACCACTAAACTAGAAAAGCAATAAAGTGCATGCAGTACAACAATTAACTTAATGCATTAAGAATTAGTTTTGGGATTGTAGATATGATATCTTATATATTTTGATAACATTTACTGTCAAATGTAAACAATGTATAAGAGAAATATTTAAACATTCTTGAGCACAGAATTCTTTTAACAATCTAAGCATCCAACTACAAATATGTAGTAAGCAACCTAATGCACATACCAGGCAGCTTGAACCCCAAATTTTCCGAGTGTTCTCATTGCAATTGAGACCTGAAACACCAAGGTCCAGGATTAGTGGCTACATATGTTACAATGATTTCCAAGCTCAATAACTGTCACTCATGAACAAATCTTGTACCTCGTTAGTCTTCATTGTTGTTTAGTTGAGTTCCTTTTTATTAACTGGGAACATTGACTGCTCACATAGAGTCCACTTGAACTAAACTAGAAAAACCCAGTGTAATTTTCAATACATAATCGGAATATTGGCAATAATTTATGTTTGATGATTTGAAGTAACATGACAGCAGTATATTGCATTAAGTAATTAATTATATCCCCTAGCCTTCTTTTTTCCTTCTTCCTGAATTTGATGCTTATTATCTGAGTCCACCACATGTGTCTATATGTGTACAATAAAGGAGTCTAGTAACAATTTGCAAGATAAATAAGATAGATACCTAGTAAAAGTTAATGCAAGCAAATGATAAAAGGCTTAGGACATGGCATATCAATTCCTACATAGTTCCAACAAACAAATTGAAGAAGAAAACAAAGGCACTTCAAGAAAATTTAGATTGAAGGAAAATTTGTCTTTAAGTGTCTTACCAATGAGACACCTCCAGAGCCAAGTTCACACATTGTATTTGCATCTACTTCTGCAATCAACAATCCTGTCACAACCCAAATTTAAAGTGAGCCTAACTACACAAAAGCTCAATTCACATTAAAAAACGTATTGCAGGGGCAAATTACCATACCTCCCTTTAATGACATGACACTACAAGGAAGATGAATTCAGATGAACAGAAGAAACAAACACAACACCATAGATTCATGTACAAAAATGCACCTCTGAGAAGGTTCCTTGGTGGCATTTTCATAACCTGTAACAGGGTGGCACTAGTAATTTGCCCATTCTTTAATGTTCTATTACCATATATATCCAGCAGATAATGCATGTTATTGCAGAGGCCAAAAATCCCGCTTCTTGAGTAACTGCAGGAATTGCAAGGAAACCTGCACCAACCTATGGCATTTTTGGAAAACTGATAAGAAACCCTACTATCTAACGATCCATTGCAGGAATGTGCAACGAGATCTCACAATGCATCATTAAAAGCATATGATAGCGTCACGAACCCTTAATGAAATTTAGCATTCTAAAGAATTAAACTAGGGCCAGATGGTGCTAATCGCATTTCCCACATTGCGTTGCTAAACCTGCATTCCTCAAAATAAAAAGGAAATTTAAGCGCCAGCACAAGGGAAAATTACATACCGTGGTGCCAGCCACTAGAAGGATTCCGCTGGTGACGCTACCTGAGAGAAGCATTTGAGGGTTCTTGGACGGGACCCTCTTCATCGTGGCCTGATTGATGTTCGAGAAAAGCCTCTCGAATTCTTGCACCGATTGCTTCTGGGAGAAGCATTTGAGGGTTCTTGGACGGGACCGGGAGGGTACTGGGGGCCTTCGGATCACAGGAATGGCGAGGGAGGTCGGAGGAGGTCTTCTTAAGGGGAAAGCGAAGGCGAGTGCGGAAACATGCAGCAGAGAGGAAGAGGAGGAAGAAGCAGCTGAGATCGATGCCATCACTCCTCCCCACTCTTTCTGTGGAGAGGGGAGGGTTTGTTCGGATTAAGAGCAAAAGCAAGAACAAAGGATCAACGGTCGACCGATGAGCTCGTTTGTTCGTTCTTGGCCACACTGCCGCCAAGATAGATTTGGAAACGTTTCTCAAACTAATTCTTGTTTCCAAAACGTTTTCAGGGCTTGGCCTGCGTCAGAAAACGTTTTCTAGTCAGTTCTTAGTTCTCAAACAACTTAGGGATACGAATTATACGTATGGGTACGAGTACTCTCTACTTGACAGGATGTAAAAATTAAATAAGGATAAGGACATTTTATATTAAGGATGGATACAACACTCCCAATTGTATTTGTATTTACCTATTAATACGGGGCTGAGATGTTAAACTCAAATACTAAATGGGCTTTTGTTGTTCAAGTTAGAGGGATTAAACCTCAATAATTATGATTCAATTAAATATTATTTGATTCAATTAAATTAGATAAAATATTTTCTCGTTCAATAATAATAACTCTTTCCCATAGCCTCATGCATAATCCCTAATCCTGAATGATCTTATTTAACTTTGTCTTTATCAATCCTCCTGAATACCTGATATTTTATTTGCTTATTAGCAATAAGAATCGAAATAAACTTTGGGTGTTATTATTGACTTGATTATTGAACCCTTGACCACTATATCATTTCTTTATCAATAATAGTTACTGTAATCAATTTTCTTATTTAGCTTGACCGAGGCTTGTTCCTTTAATTTCATCAATCTTGCATATAATAGAATTGGTAATCTAACTCCTTACACCTTACTTAGTTTGGTTTAAGAATCTACAAAGAGGTAGCCTTGGTGTTCACATTCTTACATAGTTGTGCATTAGGTGCATTATATTTTCTATGCCTTTGCTTTACCTATTGACTCAAATTCTTTCAATTGTAAATGGCCAATAATAAACAAAGGCTTAGTTGATTTTATCTAAGTTATGCATTACTCTTACGTATTTGTCTACAATAGGTTAATCTTTTCGACACATCTTATGATCCCTTAAGTACTTGTAAAAATGAAAACAGGTTAAAGAAAACGTTTAACTCAGGATTCAACAAGTAATTGTTTCAACAAATATTTGATAAGTAATTCAAATTATATATATAAGCTTTGTAAGTTCTAAATGATCACATGATAAGAGGTTGATTCGCTATGACCAAAAGTTTTCATAAGTGCATATATGATATTACGACGGAACAAAATAACGAACTAACTCTAGACACTACCACAAAGGCTCATCCAATCATATGCCACCTAGGTAGCTCTTAGATACTTTATTGGCTGACACTACGTAATATTTTGTAGAGTTAGAAAGCCTACAAAATAACTACGTGGATGGCCTTTTTCCAAACAGTTTTACCTTTGCGTGATAATTACACATAATATGCACTTACAAATCTAAAATGACCATAAAAGCTAATTAAAATTGGGCTATCAAGCCTCCTACTATAGGCCTTGTATATATTGTATAAAATATAAATAAAATCAAAAGATACAAACATACACAAGTATTACATTGAACACTGTGTTTATAGTTTTGTCCATGATATTCTCCCTCATTTATTTCTTTAATATCTTTGTCAAAACCTTTGCGAACATTACATCTTTTCACCATTATTGAATCTGTAATCTTCTTCTCTAATTGCAATGCACCACTTGGCTCTCAACTATTCTCTATCATTGTTATTGAGTAATCAAACTTTGATTTATCACGTTGCTCCAACTCGCTAATGACTTTAACTCTAGTGTGAGGTCGATCGAGTTATGTTGATATTTGTTGGTTCATACAGATCCTTCAGATAAATAAAATTTTCTTGTTATGCACTAGTCTTTCAAATGTTTCATGCTACTTGAACTAGTCGAACACTTATTTAAGCTCTAACGAGCATCGCTTTGTTGACTTTAGAGTTTTTGAGGTCTTTCCTTTGTAAAATTTACATATTAATTTTGCTTATACTTAGTTTCATTTTCGAGTAGGTTCGCATCACTTCCTTAAAATAAAACGGATAGTCTACTCTCGGTAGAACTGATCACCATTGGTGAGAATTTAACAATTGTTGTCTTCCACTAAATTTCTTGAAAGATTTTTTTAACATATATAGAGATCTTCTGTTAGATAAATAAGAGAACTAAAGTACTTAGTTTTGTCTATTCTCTTAAGAGTTGAGAAGATAAAAGTTATTTAACTTTATTTATCTCCTTGAGAGTTATACTCTATACATTGAGTTGGTTAGTCGTCGCCTGCTCTTTGCTTACACTTTTGAAGCACCCGAAGTGTTTGTATTTCTTATATTTAGTTAACTATTATAATTCACCTCCTTAGTATTATCAAACTTTTGAAATACAAAAAGTTCTGTCCAAAAGGAGCAAAATTTTGTCTTAAGTTAGAGTAAGTCTCTAATAGTTTTAATCATATTTAGAATTATATCATCTTCTCTATCATTTTTGTCGCTTACTTCTTTAAGTAAAAAAGGCATAGTATCATGTACTACATACTTCGTTCCTTAGTCAAGCACTCTTGTATTAATCTGAAGTCTCTTACATTCGACTATTTGAATGATAAGCCCTTTAACATGAGTCTTATAAAATTCTCTAGCCTCTACCCTTTAGTTTTGTCTTAATAGTTGAAGTTTGCTTTTACATTCTCTATCTCCTCGGTATCTTTCATGACCAAGCACTCTCCCTTTATAAGAACAAGGGATTAATGATCCTGCATCTGCGATACCATAGTGCTACCATGCTCACAGCCCTATTATCTGTCACATTGCATCTACATCCCTTTTTTCATGATCAGTAGATCTGCCTATTATGATATTGTGATACTTCTTTGAGTCTACTTTCATTCTAATTGACGTTTGATTTTGGATAGCTAAGTTCTTATGAACCCGTTATCGCTTTCTCGTCTTTTTCGACCACCTACTTTAACACCTCTGTGTTCTCGAGTAATTCCCCTTGGTCGATGAAAAGATATACTGCAATTCTCATGCATGGCCTGCACCATCATATTGTAGGGCTCATGTCAATTTTATTCTCCTTTACATCCTTAGTAATAACGTTACTTACTTGATCTTATCCTTTGACTTGTCAAGCTTCCTTAAGTGAATATGAGCTTTAGAGTAGTCTAACTCTTCAACTGCTTTAATCATACCTTTGATGATCAAGTCTCTCTATGAGACTCACTAATATTTGTATTTAGAATTTTTCCTCAATGGTACATAGCTCTTATATGCTGATGACAAGGGCTTTTTATCCGATATAAAATTTAATGCATGCATGGAAGACTCGCCTCTATGGTACCATGATATTCACTCCTTAAATCCATAACCTTTTTGTTATCAAGTTGTTCATTGAAGTGGAGCTCACAATCATATCTCTATATGATCAAGTCTCTTATGGGACTTTTCTCATATATGTCGCATTGCCTCGAACTATTTCATCATGATTTGCTACACCATATCACTTTACAATAACATATTCATTATATTCTGATATTTGTGGGATGAACGTAAATTGTGATCTCTCCATGTATAGTATTTACTAGCATATCATAGGGCCTTTATTACCTTCAATTGTGTTTTCTCTTTTGGTAATTGACCTTCGTCCACCTACTCTCAAGTTATACACGAACGAAGCATAGCTCTAGGACATTCCATTACCTAGTAGCTCTTAAAATACATTAACTTCGCTGAAATTAATGGGTCATTATATGGATCTTAAGCCCTTGCCCCCAACACAATCTTCGTTATGTACCGCTTCCTTCGTAACAACTCAAATGGTAGCACTACAATATATTCTTTAAGATTATCTACCTCCACATTCTTTACCTTGTATTAAGGATTTTTTACCCCAATTTATTCTACAAGTTGAGTTGCTCTAGTTCTTCTATCAAATGCTTTATTAAGATAAGATACACATGCCTCGAAGCTTCCATCAACTTTAGTTCCATGCAAACTGAGTTTTCTCCATTAGAACTATAGACCCATGGAATAATATGATCTTACTCTTGCCTTTGCAAGAGTTCATATCCTTGATCTTTATCTAAGGAAAGCTTCGTGCATTCACTTCATGTTTTGTCTTCTATGTGAACTCCCTTCATATAGCTTAGACACTTCACTAAATTCCACCCAAATTATTCAACTTCTCGATTTGCATTGAGTTGATGGTGGCTCTTGTACCTACTATTCAATGGGTCAACTTGAACTAGTCGAACACTTATTTAAGCTCTAACGAGCATCGCTTTGTTGACTTTAGAGTTTTTGAGGTCTTTCCTTTGTAAAATTTGCACATTAATTTTGCTTATACTTAGTTTCATCTTCGAGTAGGTTCGCATCACTTCCTCAAAATAAAACGGATAGTCTACTCTCGGTAGAACTGATCACCATTGGTGAGAATTTAATAATTGTTGTCTTCCACTAAGTTTCTTGAAAGATTTTTTTAACATATATAGAGATCTTCTGTTAGATAAATAAGAGAACTAAAGTACTTAGTTTTGTCTATTCTCTTAAGAGTTGAGAAGATAAAAGTTATTTAACTTTATTTATCTCCTTGAGAGTTATACTCTATACATTGAGTTGGTTAGTCGTCGCCTGCTCTTTGCTTACACTTTTGAAGCACCCGAAGTGTTTGTATTTCTTATATTTAGTTAACTATTATAATTCACCTCCTTAGTATTATCAAACTTTTGAAATACAAAAAGTTCTGTCCAAAAGGAGCAAAATTTTGTCTTAAGTTAGAGTAAGTCTCTAATAGTTTTAATCGTATTTAGAATTATACCATCTTTTCTATCATTTTTGTCGCTTACTTCTTTAAGTAAAAAAGGCATAGTATCATGTACTACATACTTCGTTCCTTAGTCAAGCACTCTTGTATTAATCTGAAGTCTCTTACATTCGACTATTTGAATGATAAGCCCTTTAACATGAGTCTTATAAAATTCTCTAGCCTCTACCCTTTAGTTTTGTCTAAATAGTTGAAGTTTGCTTTTACATTCTCCATCTCCTCGGCATCTTTCATGACCAAGCACTCTCTCTTTATAAGAACAAGGGATTAATGATCCTGTATCTGCGATACCATAGTGCTACCATGCTCACAGCCCTATTATTTGTCACATTGCATCTACATCCCTTTTTTCATGATCAGTAGATCTGCCTATTATGATATTGTGATACTTCTTTGAGTATACTTTCATTCTAATCGATGTTTGATTTTGGATAGCTAAGTTCTTATGAACCTGTTATCGCTTTCTCGTCCTTTTCGACTACCTACTTTAACACCTCTGTGTTCTCGAGTAATTCCCCTTGGTCGATGAAAAGATATATTGTGATTCTCATGTATGGCCTGCACTATCATATTGTAGTGCTCATGTCAATTTTGTTCTCCTTTACATCCTTAGTAATAACGTTATTTACTTGATCTTATCCTTTGACTTGTCAAGCTTCCTTAAGCGAATATGAGCTTTAAAGTAGTCTAACTCTTCAACTACTCTAATCATACCTTTGTATGATCAAGTCTCTCTATGAGACTCACTAATATTTGTATTTAGAATTTTTCCTCAATGGTACATAGCTCTTATATGCTGATGACAAGGGCTTTTTATCCGATATAAAATTTAATGCATGCATGGAAGACTCGCATCTATGGTACCATGACATTCACTCCTTAAATCCATAACCTTTTTGTTATCAAGTTGTTCATTGAAGTGGAGCTCACAATCATATCTCTGTATGATCAAGTCTCTTATGGGACTTTTCTCATATATGCCGCATTGCCTTGAACTATTTCATCATGATTTGCTACACCATATCACTTTACAATAACATATTCATTATATTCTGATATTTGTGGGATGAACGTAAATTGTGATCTCTCCATGTATAGTATTTACTAGCATATCATAGGGCCTTTATTACCTTCAATTGTGTTTTCTCTTTTGGTAATTGACCTTCGTCCACCTACTCTCAAGTTATACACGAACGAAGCATAGCTCTAGGACATTCCATTACCTAGTAGCTCTTGAAATACATTAACTTCACTGAAATTAATGGGTCATTATATGGATCTTAAGCCCCTGCCCCCAGCACAATCTTCGTTATGTACCGCTTCCTTCGTAACAACTCAAATGGTAACACTACAATATATTCTTTAAGATTATCTACCTCCACACTCTTTACCTTGTATTAAGGATTTTTTACCCCAATTTATTCTACAAGTTGAGTTGCTCTAGTTCTTCTATCAAATGCTTTATTAAGATAAGATACACATGCCTCGAAGCTTCCATCAACTTTAGTTCCATGCAAACTGAGTTTTCTCCATTAGAACTATAGACCCATGGAATAATATGATCTTACTCTTGCCTTTGCAAGAGTTCATATCCTTGATCTTTATCTAAGGAAAGCTTCGTGCATTCACTTCATGTTTTGTCTTCTATGTGAACTCCCTTCATATAGCTTAGACACTTCACTAAATTCCACCCAAATTATTCAACTTCTCGATTTGCATTGAGTTGATGGTGGCTCTTGTACCTACTATTCAATGGGTCAATCCTCTGTTGAGTTTGATTTCCATATCGACTCTAAGTGTGCCTTCGATTAGTATTGTCTTGGGTCGCTTCCCCACTTAATCTCATAATGCATCAACCAACACATTATCTTATACAAGACCTTGTGCTCCTCGTCACTCACTCAATTAGTTGAGCTTTACGGATTTGTTGTCTTTAGATACCCCATCTCAACATGTGAGGTCCGTTGCACATGATTCTCCCTTTAAAAAATCGAGACTTATCTCTCATGGATATTTGTCAAGTTGGAGTAACATTCCCCTTCACATTTTTCCCTCTAGAAGCTTCGGAGATCGTCATCCCCTCGAGCTACTCTATTTTGTTGAACAAATTATGCATTATTCGAACCCTATGAATGCACTTATTAGATTACTACTCTTCATTAATATAACCCCCACTATGCCTCTCAAGGCCTAGCAATATACTGAACATGCTACATACTTTAGTCTTCTATGGATGTGTCTTTCCTATATTGAAAAGAAAGTTTTAATGATCAATGGTACTGAATTTTGATCGTTTTGGGATGGTCACGGATAGTCAATCATCCCGTATACAAGCCCTTGCATGAGTATTGAATTCTTCGAGTTAGCAATTTCTCTCACTTCTATGAGCTTCGCATAATTCTTTCAAGTACCGAGTAACCCATTCATTCTTGCATTGTCTCATCATTTGCTAAGTACTATCATTTGCTATGAGTACCATCAAGTTTTGTTGCTAACATTGAGTCATAGCTCGAACGAAGCCATCCCTACCTTATGTGCTATGTGTTCTTCCTAGTTCACTTGTCCTCATTGTACCTCTTGCATAAAGGGTTGGTCAATCCTTTGAATGTCAATCTCGGATGCCCACTCTTCTGAGCAACTCTTTTTGTTATGTCTTAATACTCATTTTCCTCAAATGGTCACATATGCTAGCTACCCTACATGTAGCCCAGCAAAGTCCCTTATGTTTGGATGTCAAGTGTTTCTAAGTGTGCTTGTCTTGTTTCGATACCATCTATCATGGACTTAGTTGATTTTGTCTAAGTCATGCGACACTCTTGCATGTTCGTTCATAAAAGGTCAACCTCTTTAAGACATCTTATGGTCTCTTAAGAACTTGCAAAAGAGAACATGAGTTAAAGGAAACATTTAATATAGGATCCAACAAGAACCTACTTCAGCAAACACTTGATAGATAATACAAATTATAAACATAAACTTCAGAAGCTCTGATCGCATGACAAAAGGCATAAGGTGGTCTCCTCAAGTGTTCATATGACGTTACTATGGAATAAGGCAGCAAACCAATCCTAGACACTATCCTAATAGCCCATCTAGTTACGTGACACTAGGAGCTAAAAAAATCCCTAAAATAGCTTCCTAAATAACTTATTTCTTGATAGTTTTGCCTCTATGCGATAACTGCACACAATTTATGTTTATAATTTTGAAACAGCTACAAAAGCTAATCAAAATTGGATAGTCACACTTACTGCAAATCCTCTACATGCTGAGTAAAGAATAAACAAATCTGAAAGATAAAGATATATACAAGCATTACATCAAACATCTTATTTATAATTTTTGTTATGATAATTTTGATTTTATTTATATTTGAATATTTATCTTTTGTTATATGTAAATTTTTATATTATTAATTATGTTTGATAGTAGTTTTATTTTAAAAAATTAGATGAATTAATTAGGATGATAAGAAGAACCCATTGATTTCTCACCCTGGTAGGGATTCTCCATCCCCACCCCCCACTTTATCTAAATGGGGACCATGATGAGGATGGGGGATTAAAGATGAGATGAGGATAAGCATTCCCCACTCCATCTTGCTCCCTTAGACATTCCTAAATAAGCTTGTTTCTAATAATGAGATAAGTTACTTTTACTAGGATTTTAATAGCAATAAGAGGGAGGTGAATTAGTATAATAGTATTTTTAATCGATTTTAAAATATGATCGATAAATTAACATATTTTGAAAACTCGATTAATCTAGTTAAAGTAGTATGTAAAGAAAATAAAACAAGTCATAAATAAAGGACAAGTAAAGGAAGACAAATCAATTTATAGTGATTCAATCTTCTCGACCTATGTCCACTTTTGAATCCTCTTCCCTTGAGACCGACGAAAATCAATTAACCTTGTTATAACTTTCTTTCTTTTCATGTTAAGGAGAAAACCTTCACACTCTCCTTTTATACAAGTTCTCTCACCTCAACTTAGAATTACAACAAAACTTAAAGTAGAGTAAGAGACTTAAACTATGCTTAAAATAAAAATTTATAATATTATTCTAGCTAAGGAATTGATGCTCCATCAACTAGAATCAGATATTTATAGGCCCACTACTACTATAACCACGTGACAAATCTAGACTAGCAATACTAACATCGACCTATGTGGTATTATCATTGGCCTAGGTGGTACTATCACCACCACATACAATACTACTATTGGAAAGACTGATAAGGCACAAATATTGCTTGTTGATTAACTTAGGCAGTACTATCACTTGGGCTTGGTGGTACCATTACCTAAGACTAATTTAGGCCACTGATTTAGTCTTCTAACACGCCCAATTCGATCAAGTTTCAAGTCTAATGGTTTTTTGATAAATTGACATTATTTCAACCTAATACCGATTTAAATTGATCTATAATAACCTTGATCAAAATTTTGATAATCAACCATACATCCGACAGATTTACAAAGTTTTCAGCATATTATATGCTATTCTGGCATGTCGTCTGATCTTTCGGCACTTCATTCGAATATTCGATACACCGCTCTTTCCTTTAGTATATCACTCATTCTACCAACATATCAATATTCTCATGACATTCAATCTTCTAGTGTAATATATGATCCTTCTTGTATGATGCCTAAAACTTTAGCACAAAGTTTGATTTTTAGCACTTTGACTAATCTCGGACATCCAATTTTTGATATAATTTTTTGATACAATGTTCAACTCTCTTATTCAATAATTGGCTCTTTACTTATCTCAATAACATATTAATCCAATAAACTCATGGATCATTTTCATCATCAAAATTCAATAATTTTCCATAGCACTAAACTATTGATAGGATATTGATTTTACTTTATATTAGAAATTTTAATGAGAAATAACATGTGCAATTTTTTAGATTTTCCATTTATATATGGTTAAATGGACTCGAGAAAAATCATTATAATATGAAAATGGAGAAATTTGCTCTAAATTTATGGTAATTATTTTTTTAAGCAACACATTAGAAAGATTAAAAAATTTCATGGAATGAACAATTCCAGTAAAAATTTTCGATTTTTAAGAGCATATGTGAAATGTTGTGCGCATCGATTCAAATCTCGATGGGAGAGAACTGTAATCTTCAAATGAAATTATATTATTATATAAAAAGTCCAAAGAGGGCATTTGGTCTAGTGGTATGATTCTCGCTTTGGGTGCGAGAGGTCCCGAGTTCGATTCTCGGAATGCCCCTTTTAATTAATTGGACTTTAATTATTAATATAATTTTTGAAAGCCCTCTATATAGCTGAGTTAGATAATTGGACTTATTGAAAACAACCTCACAAAATATATTTTATCATTAGAACAAAAAAAAAGAAAAAAAAGATCACTTGCAGGTCAAAAATTAGTATCAAATGATATACCAAACTATCTTGCTAAACATAAAATAAGCCTTTTCATACTAGAGAAAGTAAAAAACGTAGTAACATTGAATACTATATATGACAATAAGTACACAACATTGATAAGTTGCTCAAGTTCCAAACCAGGGTCACATATAAACCATGCTAAACAAAATAATACAGTAAAAGATACAGCTCAGCTGCAAAGAATCCAAGATATCATCAGAATGCCATGCAGCTACATTCCCTTTATATTTAAATATGCAAGCAATAAATGATTAGAAATAGTGTATGCATAAGTTCTGGCACTTATGAAAAGAATACATTATGTAGAAGTCTATGAATACATCAGATTGGCATAAGCCTAGTGTGGGAGCAAGTCATACCCTCAGCTGTTCATCCTAGTCACAGACTATATTTAAATTTCTAAGTACATGGGTAGATATCTTCCACAAACCTTAGAGGGCTACAATTGTAGTTTGAGGTTTTGACTTCCCGTGAAACAGTCTTCTTCCACTGAACGTATCTTTGGTTAGTTTCTTAAGTTCAAAAAAGCCACCCTTTTTCTCTGGGTGCTTAATGGACCTCCTCAAGGTAACATTCTCTTCCTTCAAGATATCCAAAGACAAAGCAAGCTGTCTGATAACATCCCTTTTCTCTTCATCTTTTCCTGCTATTTCAGCCTTAAGTTTTGCATTCTCCTCTCTAAGCCTTTCTAGTTCATGTTTCAGTTTCACTAAATAACTATCAGTCCCTTCATCCGACATAACTCTTGGCTTATTCTCAGCTTCGTTTTCTTCTTGTTCAGGATCATCAACTTCGGATTCCTCTGAATAAAATGAATCGGTGGAAAACTTAGGGCCCTCATCGGTATCACTGCTGCTTATACTCCGTGAACAGCTTCTGTCAAAGAAAGCAGGACAAACTGACATTGAACGTCGCACTGCTGATCCAGATTTTAGTTGATCATACTGCTCAGCCAATGAGCGATGAGCCCGGTAGAAATCTTCAATCATGTCTACGAGTTGAGGTCTTCTTTTGTAGTACATCTCTGCACGCTTAGCGAAGGAGTCAGCATCTTCCTCTATCAGGTTCAGCATCTGCTTGGTCTTCCCTTCTAGTTCTGCACAAGAAAAACATTCTAATGTCATGTTACAAATGACTGCAAGACACTTTAGATTTGCTAAATGACACCTTTCTTGTATCATTGTTCAGCATTTAAGTTTTATAACTTCAAGATGTTTTCGGCAGGGAGACAAATTAAAATCACAGCAACTTTTGTCAAGTTAAATGCGCACAGTTACTAGACCGACTACTTGGTTGTATCCTTGCTGATACAAAATACCAGCCGTTGATGAATCAACATGCTATGATGACTGCTGGCAAACATCTGACGATCTGTGTTCTTCCTGCTATCTTTTACTTAGAAGGGTTGGCATGCATGGAGTGAAATTTTATCAAGGACATCAAAATGGGATCTTCCTAAGCTAATTATGCACCAGACATCTAGTTAGCCCGAGTCTTAAGAAGGATAGCTCATTAATAATATCTAGATCTTAAAGTAAACACATCTCCCAAATGTCTACTGAATCAAAGAAGGATAAGAGAAAAGAAAGAGAAAAAGAAAATAACAGAGGAGGTGAAAAGGCAAGAAAGAAAAGGAAATTAGAGGAGAAGGAAAGAGAAAAGAAGAAAAAGAATTACAGAAAAGTTTTCTAATCTCTTTTATCAATCTTTGACAGTAATGGATCGGACTGCTACAGGACTTGCACTACAGTCATAAGGTAAGTATTTGATATATCTGTTTTCCATGCTTTCTCCGAAGTATTTTCAGGTATTTACTTCATTGTTTAGGCTATCCAAAGGTCTAGCTCAAAATAAATAAATAAATAAAACTACACAATAAAACAAATAGCTATGGTCAAGACGGAAGGATTATTCAAACATGCATCTGTGAAGGGACAAAAGTCTAGATTGGAAGAACTTTCAACAAGTCCTAAATTTAGACCTTCCTTGGTCAGATGTCAAATTTTAATTTCACTGTTTTGAAATATATATAATATCATTGTATGTGGTGGGTGTTTTAGCGTTAAAATTTTTTTGTCTTGATTTTGGATGAATCATGGAACATTGAAATTTAACATCAAACCTTGGATGGTTCTACTGATTTATGGAACCCTAGAATTTACCTGCAATCCAAATATCATACATTGATAATATAATCATACATGGTGAATAATTTAACAATTAATATTTTCGGTCTTGATTTTTCTTTTGGGTCTTGATTTTGAATGATTTACGGAAGACTGAAATCTGTACATATCACTGTGGATGGTTTAATTGAATATTGTAGTTACTCATGGGAACAATTGAAGATCTGCATGCATCTAAAAGTTACTCGAGTGTCAAAGCTTAAAGAATACACCTTGTTTGATGTGAAATATTTCTTAATTGCTAATTCAAATTCCTTGCATAATAGATTAACATTAGAATGTGGGTCGATGTTTATTAAGACCACCGATAAATGCATTCATCATATGTTGCATCAATTGCTACAAAATTCACAGTCAATTTGTTCTAACAAAGATTCAAAGAAAACCATGCAAACTTAAGAATAGGAATGCTAAGCATCCAATTTCATGTATACATGATACAGGACAATAACCATATCAATCTGAAAAAGACCAGCGGTTTCAAAGAAAAGACTAACCGGAAAGTGTCGATGACAACCATGAAGATTGTGTTGAACTTTGGAGCCTGTCTTGGCTAGCAAACCACCATGAATGCGATGGACCCTTTCGCACCGTCATCTTGCTTGCTCACTTACCTGCATCAACCATCAGCCACCATCAGAAATTATGAGCAAGTGATTTTGCGGATAATAGGCTCATCCATGGGCTTCAAGGCCTCATGGTCTATCGGACATGGATTTCAATCCAAGCAACAAGATATTCACAGATCAGAACCCAATCTGCCTACAGGAGTTGATCAAAAGAGAGGTTTCCTGGATCTTTCCACAAAAGTATTCAAGATCCAAAGGGAAGAGACTTTATGCAACTAACAACGAATGGCAAATCAAAGGAAAGCCACAATTTAGGGTTCATTAGCCATTAATCTTCACGGAAACATCAATCAAAGGAAAACAACCCTCTCTCTCCTCTCCCATTCCGTTTCATGTTCCCTGACCGTATTCTTTCTTTACAGAGAATCTCCTAAAATAAGGGAAAAGGTGGATCAGACAAGGGAGAAAGAACCTGAGAGCCTCTTCTTCTTCGTCGTCGTCTCCGTCTCCTTGGGCTGAGGATCGGCGCACCTCTCCCCCGCTCTCCCTCTCTCTCTCTCCCTGCGTGATTTAAAACAAGGCGTTCCCACCAAGAAGACCTCCACGTCGTCACTTTCCATTCTGCTTGGGACCCACTGTGCTCACCAATGAAGCATCGACAACAGTGCCGTTCGAATGAAGCTTCGTTCGAATCTCGGGGTCCTAGATGTCAAAAATGCCATGTCTCAGCTTATTTTTACAGATCATGCCATTCCCGGCGCAATATTGGGCCGGATAAGCCTGGCGTATTATTATCACAATTATAACGCGAGAGCAGGAGGCATTTATTGTTATAATTTTTAGGGGATACATGTATAATTAAATATATTAAGTTATTTATTTTAATTAATCAAAATTAAAATGATTCAATTAAAATAAAATTATTTAACTAAAAAATATAATTATTATGAAAATTAATTATGTTAATACCATCGATTACATCCTGACTTGATGACAAGATAAGTTAGGAATATAAAATATCCTAACTTGATGATTAGATAAATTAGGAATATAAAATATCCTAAAATATTTTTATAAATAGGGTTATGGTCCGATTACAGTATCAATTTTAGATTTCTCTTCACCTATCAAAAAAATATACAAGGGTTCTTAAATATACTTGAAAGGTTAATTCATCAATTAAACTAAAATATTTTGATGGATTTATCATCTACGTTTTCATGTTAATGTCTCATAATTATTATAGGACTTCAGGTATATTATTATGGATTTAATAAATATTTATAGAAACGTTCTAAGATTTGATTTTGATTCTATAAAACATGTTTGATCGATATTTGATGTGTTAAATATTTAATATTTATATTACATTTATATGAATTTTCGAGTGTATCTTCTTCTTCTTAATATCCTCATAATTTTTGTACTTGTGTTGCATGGGAAGACATAAAAGCATGTAGTTTAATTGAGATATCAGGACACGGATGGGAAGTAAGAATCCGATAAGCGCAAGGGTAACTTGGACATTTTACTTAGTCCAGGGGGGCAATAAGTTGGGACCCGCAGGCCTGCAACGGTCGGGAGGACCAAGACGGCCCCACCGAGGCTTCGGATTCTCTTCCTACCTTACTCGCGTTCGTCGGTGCAGATTCAGTGACTGGCCAAGAGACCAAACACGGAAGAAGCTATTCCATTGGCGGAAACCTGTGGGGCCCAGCGCTCATCTGGTGCTTGGCCGGAACACGGTTGCCTCACTCTGTGTTCGCTGCATGATCTCTTCCCTCGTTCTCGTGTGACGCAACGGCTAGTTTTTCTGCTCCGGCTACATCACCTTGGCATATCCCCTTCTTACACATGGGAGTGATGAACCTAAATAAATAATAAATAATATAAATAAAAAAAGGATGATCCAAGTAATAAGATTTTTTTATTTTTACTTTTCAAATAAAATAAATTAATGTAGAAAACAAGACAACTTTTCTTTTGTCCACTACAGTGAGTCAACTTATCTTAATACCGTTTCAGTCAACTCTGTTCTGCATCCACAACCCATTGACTGCAATATAGATTAAGAAGTTCTTTCTTAAAAGCAACATTGATTGAGAACAGTAGCTTCAGTTTTTTCTCTAATTTATACCCAAAGAATATTTAACTGCCTCTAATTAGCACTTCAAGAACTTACCCTTGAAGCAATGAACCAGCTGAGCTCCACTGTCCCGTGCTTTGACTTCTTTTTCTTTAGCAAGCAATATATTTAGTAAAATTAGATTTCTTATGTGTACTTTCCAATAAGTAAAATTAAACATATAAGTCATTCCTTTAGTAGATTTTCTTTTTTTTTCTATTTCTGAAGTCAGTATTTAGAATGCTTTGGACTAGCATGCTCCGTGGCCACTGGTAGGAGTATGTTTGACCTGAAATGTTGATATCTTGTTCATGATAGAAATGAAAGATAAAATTTTGATGAAATTTTGAAAAAAGTCAAAAAATTTTAAAAAATTATCGTATGAAAAGATTATTTTATCAATATATTCATTGGATCCACTATCGTCTTTGCTTGTCGAGTACCCATACTTTTGAATAGGTCTCTTCATTAAATCTCGTTGGACTCGGTAACGGAGGTGCAACCTCCATGATTGTTATCATTGCTCACAACTCTCTTGTTGTCCGCAAGCAAGGACAGAGGGAGGTAACCCACCATTGCTCGTAATCTCTATCACTATCTCTATGATCTTTTCACGCTCACCACTCTCATTGTGTCGTCACTAATCCAATGTGAGTCTTTAGATGAGTCCAATCAAGATGGGGCAATCGGTATGACCAAATGCTATATAAAGGATAACAGGAGCAAAATAATTATTAAAAAAATATTATATGAGAATTTTTCAAAATTAGAATGGTATTTGTGAAATTCTCAAGCCTTTTCCAGAAGATCAAAGTTTATGGAAGAGAAACAAAAGCCAACAAGAAAGCCAGGCTGTATGAACCGATCATAGAACAATTAGATTCATCAGCAATCCAATGGTAGCCACTGAAAGCCACCCATTTATTGCATTCAAGCTTTAACAGTGAAGTTAAAGTTGGAACAGGTGGTCATGATCCCCAGCAGAGTTGAGAGAAACCCCAGCCTCGACCTCGCCAGATCGAACAGTAGGAAGCTGTTCTCCAGTTGGTATCCGCCTATGACCATCGCTTGCTCCGCCTTTGGCCCACCATCGACGAATGCCAAGCACGCCGTGTCCTTATCTACCTGCTTCAATGAATTGGCTCCGAAGATGGTCCAGTTCCTCCCTCCTGCCAGCATCACGTCGATCTGTGGCACACCGTATCCGACCCTCGTCGACCCCAACGCCGTGCTGTTCAAGCACAGACCGAAGGGCTTCACCTTCGGCGCCCTCGGGATCGCCTTGGTCGCCGCAGCAAAGGCCTTGAGGAATGGGCGATATATGTGGCTCGTAAGGGTGGTGTAAGGGGTCGCAGTGCTTATCATGACGCCGCCATGGCCAAGCGAGTCGAACTCGAGCATGCGAGCCAAGAACGGCACCGCCTCCCTGTTCACCGCCAGGCCCTTCACTTCGAGGTGGTACGCGGGGTTCCTCGGGTTTCTCAGCAGAGTCGTGTACGTGAGACGCGCGGCGACATCCACCGGCGGTGCTGCAAGGAAGTAGAAGGGCTCGGTTCCAAAGAACGCCGCTCCCGGTGACGCTCCGGAGCTCGGGAGGCAGATGGCAAATTGCTTCTTTAAGTAAAGCTTAGAGAAGAGCTGCGAAGGAACGGCGAGGCCAGACCGAGCGAGCCCAGCAACACCGACGGCTGCGGCCGGTAGCGAGTTCAGGAGGCCTTTAGGCGCACAGGACGACACAACCTCGGGAACGCACACCGCTGTAGTAGGGTTCTTCCCATCTGTGGAGGAAAGGGTGACGCTGGTGAAGGTCAAGTCATCGGAGGAACACATCGCCGTAACCGGGTTCACCGGGTAGGCGGTGCAGGTGCAAGGCTGCTTGTCGATGGCCGCAATGCGGGGGCAGCGCGGAGGGTGGAAGGCACCAGCGGCGGCGCAGGCGGTGGAGTTACAAGGGACGGTGGGGTGTTTGGGAGGGCATGGAAACCATAGCAGGGGTCCTGCGAGGTCCAACACAAATTGCTTGTCGGTGTTGAGTGCTACGGTGTAGAGAGATGTGGAGACGTCCTTGGTAATAGGAGCTACGAGGGCTTTGGCTTCAGGTGGTGGGAACTGCTTTCCCGCAACAGAAGGTGGTGTTGTGAAGAAGGTGAAGGTGAAGGTGATCAAGAAGAGGAAACAAGGTGCCATGTTTGTTGGCTTTGGTGGAGTCGGAGTTCGAGGTAAGAGAAGCTTATATGAAGAAGAGGAGGTTTGCATTCTTCTCTCATACTAGTAGGATATTATTGTTGACTGTGGAGGCAAGCCATTGTTTAAACTTAAGGCTAAACACTCATCATAATGATAGCTTTGACTTCTTATCTTGCTTGCATTGCATGCTGTGCATGATCTATTTGTTTAACCCTCAAAGAGTACTTGATCTTAAAATATGTACTGAGAGATCTATTAGTTAATTTCTAATTAACTATTTAAGAAAATTACAAAATATATCATTGTAGTTAATTTCTATTAGCTAACTGTTTGGAATGACATTAAAAATCAAATGTATTAGTCACCCCCTTCAAAAATATATTAGAAAAGAGTTTTCTCCAAAGTCAGCAATTTTTATATTTGTCCCTTTTAATTTAAGTTTAGCTATATATGGAGAATTAAATATTTTGGAGTCAACATAAAAATTTGGTGGGACAAAAATGATATTTTAAAACTTGGAAAGGGTGAACGTGTAAAACACTAAAAGAACAACAACCTACACGTTCATGCCCATCATGTAAAGAATTATATATATTCTCCAAATCAGGATCTGCAATTAATATAAACATAATTTCAATCTGGTTCATGAATTCGTAACCAAATCCAGTGTCATCCCTGCACGTGGTGGAATCCAAGTCCGCCATCTGCGGGCCCCGGTCAAATCAGTCACTCATTCGCGACACGGCGCCGACTCTCGATGCTCCTCTTACTTTTACTATTTACCCCTCTACGGCCCGAAACGGTCAACTGAGGGAGAAGACGGGCAGCAGTCGGTCACCAACCTCTTGCTTCGCTATCGGAGGTCGCGACGGACGACCGGTCCAACCGACCAGTTCAAGGAATGGTCCACCGTGCCCGTACCAATATGGGGGCCCCGTTTTCATCTCCAATAACCACGCGGTATACTGGCGGGTTGTGTAACAAGGGTAGAAGTACAACGAAGTATGGAACGACTTGATATCGTTACGCTAACTTTTTCTCCTTTAGCTTTACCGCGTCGACGTCACGCTGCTGCGTCGTATGGTGGGCCCGTGTTGGCCACCGACGAAAAGTAAAAAAGTGGGTAGTGAGATCGGTTTGCTGTTCGAAAGGCGACGAGATTTTGGCAATTTTGAGGAGTTAAAACCACGATACGAGGCAATCAACTGCGTAGCCCCAAACAGCAGCAACACCACCAGACGAACTATTATTTTCCACGTAACCAACTACCGGTCCCACTTCTATAAAAGAACATCTTATGATTGACACGTCATTTCTTTTCAAGGATTTATTACCGCAGCCGATTCCTCCTCGAATCTCTCTTAAAAACCACGATACCGAGCACACAACTGCATAGCCCCAAACAGCAGCGTTTTCACTAGCGAATCATTGTTCGCCACGTCATCATTAAGTTGGGTCCCACTTCTCTGTAAGAGGACGCAAACGACCCATCATTGGACATGTCATCGGGTTGCAAGGATTCCTTACAGCAGCAGATTCCTCCTCAGATCTCTTGCTACTCTCCCTCTCGCTGCCGTCTGTAATAGTTAACATACTAAATGGTGTCCGGAAACCGTTCAACAACATGTGAGTGACAGTTCCTAGGGTTCAACGCCACCCATCTCTGTTCGTCTTTGTTCTCTCTACATACTCTTTTTGGGGGGACTTGAGGACGAATTCTCTGTCTGTCTACGCGATCCACACCTCCAATCTTTGATCACCGGTAGTTTTCCTTGTCGTTTCTTCTTCTTTCCACCCCGATCTCTCCGATCTTTGTTTGGAGTTGGCTTTTTGGTGTTGAATTCATTTTCTTTCCCATTTTTGGATCGGCGCAGGACGAAGGCGCGATGGGGGTTGGTCAGGTGCTCGTGGAAATCCAGCCTCAAGAACTTGAGTTCGCATGTAAGTCTCGACGCGCGAATTTGTTGCTTGATGTTCTTGATCGGTTGGTAGGTTTAAGATTTTGAATTGTTGGTTTGCTGTAGCATTGATGAGATGCATAATTTGATAGGATGGATTCCCATCTAAGCCAGCAAACTTGATTATAATGCTTGTGATGCTGCTTATCAAAAGATGTTTTCGCCTCCTCTTGATAAAAGAAATGGATCCCTATATGTTTCATTGATTGCATATGTCAAATTGTATTAAGATCTGGTAGTGTTCCAGAATATTGTATAATACCGTCTGGTAATACAGGGTGATTTTAGTTATGTTTACATCATGATCTCGTACCTCAGTTCTCATCTCAGCATGAAAAGTTGCTATTTGGAATACGAAATGATGAAGGATAAGGGGGAAAAGTTAAGGGAATTATGCTATGGACTTATAATTGATAGTGGTAAAATAATTCATTATCCAGAGCAAGAGCCAGGGGATGCAAAGCATGATACATGGGTTTTGTTTTTTATTTTTTGTTTTGTGGTGTGTTTGTATTTGCATGCTTCACTTGTGTTTCTTGGTGTTCATTAGATAAAGATGCACATTCTTTCTGCTGCCAGGAGCTAGTGATATGATGCATCTCTTATAAAAAGTTACAGTAAGAACTGGTAGTTGTATCACACTAGTATTGGATTTCATGAAAGTCATAGCTGCTATCCTACTGAAGCTCAAACATGTTAGCAAGGAACAGTCATCCATCTCTCTCTTTCTTTTGGAATTTCTTATGTAATTAACCTTCATATTATTCTTTCATTGGTTATGATTTGTTTGGTATTGTCTTCAACAGTCTGCTCATGCTTAGTAGTTTTGTAACTTCAATAGTCTCAAAAGTTTATATTATACATTATATACCCCAGAAAATTTAACTGAATCTGTTGTTTATAGCTTCAAATTCCTATTTTTGAACATCAATCTGAAAGTTATCCTAATTTTAAAGTTAACAAAATTTCTGATCTTATATATTGGTACTGACATGATGTCTTTTCTTTGTCTATTCTAGTTGAATTGAAGAAGCAGAGTTCGTGTTCTATTCAACTTGAAAATAAATCCAAAGATTATGTAGCTTTCAAGGTTAATGCTTCTCTACTCCTGTATGTCTTTAATTTAGAGATAACAACTTTTAGAGATGGGATGATAAGCTGTATGTTCTGTGTCCCAGTACAAATTGTATCTTGGAAATGTTATACTTTAAATAGCTTCTTCCCATTTCATTGATTTACAAGTACTTTTGTTAGACTAGTCACTGTTGTCCACTGTATTCAAAGATTCTTTTGCACTCTTTTATGGTTTGCTGACACCAAATGTATCACTCGATAGCTTCTGCTTCTTTTTTCTCTTTTACTTATCCCCATATTGTGTTTTCAGCTTTGTTTTAACTTATTGCTACTTTCTATTATAAACTGCCCTTTGTTTAATTTGTTAAGCATCCTAACATCGGAAGCAATGTTCATCATCATTTTATTTGTCGACAGGCCAAATCATTTCCTTGATGCCAACTTGAAAATTGAAAAATATGTTGAAAATGGTCTAACGTGTTTTTCTTTGGAGCAACTTGTAACTATGAACATTCTCTCTCCATTCTGTCATTCCATTTTACATATGAGTGGTCTATAATGGTAACTGATTTGACTGTTATCATATTGATTAGGTTAAAACTACATCTCCTAAAAGATACTGTGTGAGACCAAATACAGGCATCATTCTGCCCAGATCAACATGTGACTTTACAGGTCTGCTGTCTCACTTCTATTTCATCATTTTAACTATGTATTATCCAGTATTGCTGATTTATGTTTGCCAGCTAGCTATTATGGTACACTTATAAAAGCTGCTATATATAATGCAGCTTCAGAAATAGATGATTATGGGATCAAATTGGACACTGTGTGCTATCGGGAACTACTTAAAATGGACAGACTTCATGATAGGTTTAACATAAGGTTTAAAGCAATAAAATGGGCCAAATTTCCAACCGTTTTGAGTCAAGGAATTATAGGGACTGAGGTGGAGTAGGTTGGCATGATGAACTTGAAGGCACTATTACATTTTTTAGCTTTTATGCATGTAGGAATGAGGATGGCCTTACATGCTACACCCCCATGTTAGTCAGCATACATGTCATTGATACAGTATGGTACAGAGTTATACTGACATATCTAACTGGAGAAGCCACAAGACAAGATCTTCTTAACTTTAAAATGGATGGATTAGGATTGGAACCTTCATCGTTATAAGTTGAACTAGTTTGATGAAAAACTTGGATAAAATAAAAGCTTTGTGGTATTGTTTTACCAGTCCATGACCTGGTTTTGTCATGTCTTATTCATAGGAAGTCCTGTAACTCAGTTCCCTGTACAGTTCTGTCATCCATGTTTAGGACATTGCATAATCAATTGAATTGTTGAAGTATGTAATTAACTGAAAAGAAGACAAGAATAGATCAAGAAAGGAAAGCTTTGTAAAATATTTGTCTTTTTATCTAATCTTAGAAATGATGGATAATCTTTTTTAGTTTGTTTTGTAAGTTACTTTAATTTATGCATTTGAAACAATGTAATAACTTATCATAGGCTAGTTGTTTGATGAATTTTGATTGTTATTTGAAGTTACATCTTGAAAAATTAAATCTATAAATTTTCAGCAACAATTAAATGATTATTAACAATGCTATATAATATTTACAAGAATTTAAGTAAATTTGAAGATCTTGAGAAATTAAAATTATCTGAAATGCTTATTCAACAACAACAAATCCATAAGTCTCAACTATTTGGGGATACTGATGATGAATCTGCATTGATTCTGGGCAAACAACTTTCTCTTTTTTGCTGGAATAAAACATTTGGTGATTGAAAACAATGTCATATAAACTAAATGGAAGATACAATCTAAAGCTGTTTTCTGACTGCTAAAGATAGCAAAAGAAGCATTTGATGCAACACCAAGAATGTAATAGTTCAATTGATCACTATGTAAGTTAAGATTGTATGGATCATTTTCTACCAATTCTCCTCAGTTAACCATGTATTTGTTAAAGTGCAGGTCCTAATACATAAAATTGTTGGCTTTATGTCTTGAAATTTTGAGTTCTCTTTCTTCATGTCACCGATAACATGATCTCATGTGCTTTCTTAATATCTGACAAAATTGGTGGAGGAGAATATTAGAAGGCCTTACAAGTTAGCACTGAAGTAAAATAAATGATTGAATTATGTGGATTTTATAATAGTTACTGTGTTTTGCATTAATGGGCATCTATTCTTTTGTTTATTTATATGATTATGCAATACCATTTTAGTCACCATGCAAGCACCAAAGGAAGCCCCACCTGATATGCAATTGAAAGATAAGTTCCTGGTTCAAAGCACGGTTGTTCCTTATGGCACTACTGATGAGGACATTGTACCAAGTTTTGTGAGTATACATTAAAGTCTTACATTTGAATTTGCAATATATTAGTTTATGTTTTGATAACCTCCGTTTCGGTTCAACAGTTCTCTAAAGAAAATGGAAGATATATCCAAGAGAACAAATTAAGAGTCGTTCTTGTAAGCCCTCCACATTCTCCAGCGCTAGAGCCAATTAATGGGGCTTTAAGGCAGGAGCCAGCTAATGAAATTCCTGATTCGGCAGTAACTTGTATCCCCATTGGTGTTTCACAGCAAGAACCAGCTAATGAAGTTCCCATTTTGAGAAACATTTCTATCTCAGATAATGTGTCTGTGAAACAGGAGCCTGTTCAAGAAATTACTATAACAAAAGACACTTCTATTCCAAATGAACAAGCATTGAGTGGTGTGGCTGAGATTACCCCATCCCATGTAAGACACTTCTATTCCTAGTATGATTCATGTTCCTATTAAACCGTAGAAATCTTACTTGAGCTAATAAATAGAATTTTGATCTTCTAAATTTCTTGAGTTTGGAAACAGATGTTTAATCGTGGTGCACATATACCAACACCATGGTGTCATTTGCTCTATATTGGGATTAGGCTTGATATAATTTGCATTCCCAATGTTGACATGGTCTTTGTTTACATGATATTATTATTCTGTCCCTTTATTTCATGGAGTTAGTTAACCTGGCTGATGTTTGTTTAGGTTGGTAAAGATATTGATGACTTGAAGTTGAAGCTCAACAATATTGAAGTTAAACTGAATGAGGTTAGTTAAATTTAATACATATGTGGCTATATTTCCAGTTTTAATGCTATTTGTGGTATCTGTTACTGCATCAGATAGCTATCCTCTGTTATTAGCACCTATCCATTATGTCACATGCTAAACTTCACTTATCTCCCATTACATGATTTAGCAAGCAGCCTTTCTCAGAATATAGTTATTCTTTGGTTCTTGATGTTTGTAACTAGCAATTGAGAAAAATCAAGATGTGATGTCTTAATGAAAATTGGTTGTGAACTGAACTATTTTGGACCATAAAAAATTATGCTTACCTTTATGTTCCTCTGAAAATTAAAAATTGGTCCATCTATATGGGTTTAGTGTGTGCAGGAAATGGATTCTCTGAATTACATCAGTACATTATTATTAGAAACTTACTTTGATTTTTGTCTATACATCCTGTTCATTCATGAACAGAGGAGATGCAATTTTGTGTATGCGTAACTTGAACAGTCAATGTAAGTGGAGATGCAGGTTTTGCATCATGCTTCTACTAATATCTGTAATCGATAGAACAGATGCTACATTCCATCCTCTTTTAGGAAACAATTTTTTATAATAATTATTGTAGTCTAAGGAATGGAAACTTTTTTGTAGGCTGAGAAGACGATAATGAGCCTGAGGAAAGAGAACAGTGCAGCAGTACTGGAGAGCGAGAAGTTACAACAGGAAATTGTGAGTTTTTCCTTTGTGGAAACAAATTTATGAGTTATGCTACTTATAAATATAGGAGAGACATTAAGCTTAAATATTGTACACAATTTTCTTAGATATATGCAGGCAAGCAACTAATGCCTTCTTGATGCTGCAAAACTCATCATAGATTAGATCATCTCTATAAATGTACATTTATTTTGCCTTCTTTCTCTTCACAATCATGCTTATTAAAAGTCTATCCAGGGTAGCAACAGATAATATCTCTTCTGACGATCTCCAATCTCCTATTTGGTAGATAACTTTGGCTTCCCTTACCAATTGGCATTTCTTTCCCCTTACCTACTGAAAATGGCAAAACCACATTCTGATAGAGCATGCTTGTTGAGCCACAGCATCTTTTCGTCCTAACCCATTGATGATGAGATGCATGGACATATTGTTATAAGTTTGAAATTGGCTACTGCATCAGCTATATGCATGCAATTTCAACATGCATTGGGCCATTTGCATTCTTGGATGATCATCAAGAATTTTAAAGTTTGTCTTGTGGCTGTTGATCAGCAACAATTAGCAGTCATTTTGATACATCATGTTCTGTGGTAAATCTGCTGTCACGTTTTTCTGGTCTACCATTAATCAGTGGTACCATTTTCTTGTTTCAGGCTTTGCTGAGGAAGAAAAGTGCTCCTAGAATTCAGGCTGGTTTTCCATTTTTGTTTGTTGTCTTTCTGGCACTTGTTGGCATGGCACTTGGATATCTTTTGCACTCATGAAACCCATGTCAAAGCTCAAGCCTGAATAAGTAGCAGCATCAGAGCTAGAAACTATAATTCATAGAAATAATCGCTGGTGTCCGCAATGTTGAATATCAGATATCTGTGTTAGTTTTTTTTCTAGGACTAAGCTCTGCCACGTGTATGACCTATATGCTTGTAAAATGACAATTTTTATACTGTGTACAAAAATAAAACTCTCACCATGCCCACTATCCTGATCTGATTCATATGACTATTTCCCGGTCTTAATTCTTGTATGCATATTTGCATTTGCTAATACAATTTTGCAAAAATATGCTGACTTTTGGGTGTTCTGTTTTTCCAATATTTAAATATCCTTTTTGAGTTGATTTCTGAGGAATCAACAAAAATAGCAGAAAATTTGAAGCAGCACTTGAATCATGCGGTTAGGTTAGTAGCATAACATGTCTTCCTATGATTCTGTCGATCTTTGGATTAGAAACAAGATCGAACAACAAAGGCTTCAATCAAGCTTAGTATGATTTATGATGATCGACGCTGGCGCTCAGAGCATCTTGATCCTTGTTAGCATCTCTTTATTTTGTTCATGTTGAAACAAAAAAAAGAAAAGAAAAAAGGACATAGTTATTTGCTCATTTTATAAGAAAGTGCAAATTCTAATTACAAGCATAGGGTCGTTGGATCATTTGTAGGTCTAATTGGTCATTCGATGAAAACATATACTACAAACAAAAAATTTAAATATTGATAATTATATCTACAGATTTTAAAAATATTTTCTTGTAATAATTATCCTTTTGTGCTATTTTTTGATTTTTTACAAAAAATTGGACCGACTGATTAAATCCGGTGTCAATAACTATAGTTACCACCATTATGCATCACTTTCTGAGCTTCCCACCCACCCATGGGACCTTTACGACCAAATTCCCATGACATCTTTGAACTTTACCGTGCCCTGCATCTACACTCTGCTTCATTTGCTTTTCCTTGTTCCCATGTCACGCGCATTGCAGTTATAAAGCATGATCACAAGTTTTTCTTTGCACGTGAGTCCCATCCATGTCATTTTTTCTGCCAAACCTTGGGACACTCGGCAAGTAAATAAATAAGAAAGCATTGCATCAAACCAGATCCAATTTTTGAAAATTTATTCATCCATACGAGAGAGAGAGAGAGAGAGAGAGTGTGTGTGTGTGTATCTAACAGGCAGATCTACATGATGAGTGATTATGAAGTGCAGAAGGTTCAGCGAAACTTCAAACACACAGGAAAAAAGAATTTTAATCCAAGAAAAGAGATTGTTGGAGTGTGGAGACTATTATAGTTGAGATTCTATAGTAGTATGGCTTTGCAGTAGTACTTGTGTGATCTGTCTGAGGACCATCCTGTTGTCATATGTGGTAGGGAGCCACCAGAGAGGGAGAGCTATCCACCCTTTTCACATGAATCCTCACATGCATGTTCAATATTATATCTTCTTATTTGAAACAATCTTTGTCCCTAATTATGTCAATTGAGGTATCCAAGTCCAACTGGTAGATCCATTTGCAGCAATTCAATCCTAGACACATTGAAATGTTATTTTTGTAACTCAAATCCTAATCACCAAAATATGTTATTTTTGTGACTCGAATTCTAATCACCAAAATCACATAGAAAAACAGGATGATTATCATCGATATAATGGTTCGGTCGACTTCATCGAGCAATCTTTAATGGATTATGCAACTGTCTAAACTAACAAGACCGCTAAATTATTCCTTTAAAGCTTCTTACCTGACAGGTAGAAAAGAATTCAGTAATGCAGAGTAACAGTTCCTTAGTCTGCTGCCTCTCTTGAGATCAGCTTGGAGCAACATATGTCATGTTACTGAATGAACTCAGTCCCAAGACATAACAGCCTGTCTAGTACTGATCTCCAGTCATCATCATCATCATCTTCTTCCTCTGAACGTGATAAGGGAGAGAGACTCTTTTGTTTCTCACATGATAAGGCAGGTGTGGGACAGATCACTTATACAAGTACTACCAACATTGCATCATGCAATGAAATGGTTTCTGACCAATATTGGCAATCACTATCCACATTGGCTTTGTCTTGTAACACAACCTAATACCTGAACTATGTGATGTGACTCATGGATAATCTGTAGGTACACTTGATCGAAATTTTCAATGATTCTGCAAAGCCTCATGAAGCAAAGACTGCAATTTGACAAGCCATACAAAAGGCAGGAAACACAAGGTTTGACAGCTTCAACAGTCATTCAACATACAGCAACAAACATGGACTTTTTCTTGGTCTATTTTGCTTGTGTAAATGTATGAAACTTCATCTTAAGCACCAATATGAACTAGTATTGAATTAGTGTAAAGCAAAGCAGTAATGTCCAGTAATTGCATGTGGTACAGATCTGAAGAGCACATGAAATCACATTCAAGGAATTGGTAGCATGTTCCCACATCACACCTACAACCTAGTGGAGGGGGCAGGGGTGGCAAGACTCTAACATCTCTCTCTCTCTCTCTCTCTCTCTCTCTCTCTCTCTCTGTATATAAAATATAAATATATCATGAATGCTGGCTGCACTTAACTAATGGAATTGTGCTCCTACTCACATAGGAATCAGATTCCCACATCTACTTATATGGTTCATTCCTATAACAAATTTCTTCCAACTTCTTCATGATTTTCTTTTTTGTGTTTTTAATAGTTACAGAGCAAGAACAATGATGTAAAGCTGAGCATTCATCTAAAGCAGAATGCTGGTGTTGAAGGATGGATTTCTTGAGTGGATATTGGGGTCTTGTCATGATGAACACAAGCACCATTCTCTTTAGTGCTATGCTCATAGTCTAAGACTATGATCAGAGCCTCTCAATTGTCACAGCTTTTTCTTACTTAAACCCTGTAGTCTTTGTTGGCTGTCATCATGTCCATCACCAGTGAGACTTAAGCCATCATCTTCTCTTCATTCTCCATCATTGTCCTTTTTCAGCACATAACCCTCATTTTTTCCCTTTTCTATTAGTTTGATTTAATGATTAATGTATAGTTTTAACAACAGCAACATAAAGATGTGATGTCCCAAATCTTCAGGGTTGACTGACTATATGGAACTTTTTTTTTTTTTGACTATATGGAACTTTTAACCTTGGTTAGCTTTAAAGGATGCTAAAAACCCCAGGCTTTCCTGTGATTTAGTGACAGTGATGGGGGGATTGATTTCCAATAGTTCAGTAGATACATGAATCTTTGGCCCCCTGTTGGTATATATTTGGATACAAAAGTTGTGTGTCCTTCAAAACTTGTTTCTTTTCCCTGCAATCTACTTTTCTACCAAAGAAGGTCTCGAGACAGGAACTGGATACCATGGTATCCTCTTCTTGCTACTGCTTTCAATTGCTATGTGGTGTTTGAGTCTTACAGGTCCTTTTTCTTGCCTTTTCTTTCTTTTTTCCTTCTTTTGTTTTCCTCATCTAATGCATCATTCCATGGTGGAAGCCAAAAGACCAAATGTTTTATGTTGCAAATGCCAATAAACTCCTTTTTTCATGTTGTATATATTTGGATATTGTTGCCAATAATGTTGATTTTAGATTAATCAATCTTGATCTAAATCCTAATCCAAGCTAAATTATAGAAATATAGAACTATATCGGGTTTTAAATGGAGAAATAAGTTTAAACTCCTGTCATGTTTACTAATTTAAGTTGTATAAGTCAGTGACATAGCAATTAGACTCCGATGAAGCCTAATTTTCTCCCCATATGATGTTGAGTTAATACTTTGCAATCATAATTCCATTAAATCTATTCATTTAATATATCTATATATATATATATTTCTCAATATTATAATTAAGTCATGTATTTTAAGTACACACATCAATAGAATTCTTCTCAGCCAGCATTGGCCGAGAGTGTCGGATCTCAACCGATTTCATGCAATCCCAAAACAGCAAACATGATATGTTCACTAATCATATGTTACCACGTACCAATCTGAGTACATTGTACTTCGCATCGTATGCGTTCGTTTCCGCCGAGGGCGATATATATGAGCGCTGCTCTCGATCTCCGAGCTCTCTCCAATATTCCTCAGGATTCTCGTCGGGATTGTGAACCCTCGAGCTCTTCGATCGACAACCAGCGGTCGCGTTCGTTCCCCGCGAGGTTTCCGCTCGAAAAGCTGTCTCCTTTCTGGTTTTTTCTGGCATTTTCGCGAAAAAAAAACCCACATTTTCCCCGATTTAGAGTGTTTTTTCGGTATTTGCGGGCTGAGATGTCTCCGCTGTGGGCACCTCGGAGACGTGAACCACCCGGCTCCCCTCCATTCCGTCTAATTTTAGCTCAATTGTTTGCTTGGTGTTAGTCCGTTTGTTTCCTAGTAAGAAGGAGGAGGAGAGGGGGAGGAGGGCCATCAGCCATGGCGTTTGGCTTGGTGGCGCAGCAGCTCGTGCGCCTGGGGATATTGTCGACATCGGACCATGCCTCGGTGGTCTCCATCAACCTCTTTGTGGCGCTGCTCTGCGGATGCATCGTGATCGGGCACCTCCTCGAGGAGAGCCGCTGGATCAACGAGTCCATCACCGCCCTCGTCATAGTGAGTTCCCTTTTTTCTTCCTGGCCTGCCTGTTGGTAAAGCTCGAATCTTTCTTTTGCTTTGGTCTCGGAGGAATTGGGTTGATTCCGTCGTGTTGGTTCTTCTGCTGGTCCAGGGAGTTTGCACGGGGGTCGTCATCCTGCTGACGACAAAGGGGAAGAGCTCGCACATTTTCGTGTTCAGCGAAGATCTCTTCTTTATCTACCTTCTCCCGCCTATTATATTCAATGCCGGGTAAGCTTTTGTGGGCTGTTTGGTATTTGATATTTTAGTTTTTGGTTTATGAGCTCTATGCTTTATTTTTCTCTGATTATTATGGCACAGTGTGTGACTTCAGTGGTTTCCCTTCGTGTTTCTATCATCCTCCTTGACATTTGGGTTCAAGGCAGGAAAATTTCATTCTTATTACTTGTATCTCATGGACTTTCAGCTATTTGTCTCCGGCAGAATCTTCACTCTTTTGCATCTTTCGCATAAAATTAGATATCTGACAGATGCACATGGGATATTTAAGTTGGTTTATTTCTGCCGTATTAATTGGTGGGACATGGTGCTTCATAAGAAATAGCTTGTCTAAAATATCTTGTTTGTTTTTGGCCGAAAATTGATATCGAACGCATATATGAAAGAGAGCACCTTGTTGGCAACTGAAAAAATATCATTATTTTCTTTTATCTGGTGAAAAATCTTAAAGAAAGTATATGTTAAATACATTTCTGAAATGTGCCAAAATCATTGTCTTTGAGGTTTCTTAGCCATTGCTGGCAAAGTCTATTGTTTTCTCAGACCTGCTAATCTGATTTAAAATTCATACAAGAAAAAAGGGGATAATTTTGATACCATTTTTTTCCAAGCCCATCCCCCTGTTAGATTTAAGAACAAGCCTATGGTACTTCCTTTGCAAGTTTTATCATAAGGGGAAAATATGTGAAGGTCTGGTCAATATTTTGACAGATTGTCAAATTTTTCTTGATGCGACTTAATATATGCAGTTATGCAATTCCAAGGCAGCTCTGTTGAGTATTAATTATGCTATTATCACTTAAAGAAGTGGAAGCAATCTCTGCTCAATCTTTTGACAGAGTAACATAAATTTTTGATTTTTTTTTTCGAAAAGAAAAGCTGATTCATTACTTAAAAAAATGAGAACAACCTGTGCCCTGGAAGTCAGCACACAAAAAAAAGGGTAAAAAGAAGCAGGCCACGCCTGCCTCCAGACAAAATTTGACTTAGTCGCTCTGGCATGGTTTGCAAGCCAAATAGCACATTTGTTGCCTTCCCGGTAAATATGAGAGATTTTAGTAAAGACATTAACAGAAAAATAATGTCTTGAACCAAATGATGGACATTCCATGGAGGATTATGGTTGTCTTGTAAAATATTCACCACAGAAAGTGCATCCATCTCCACCTCAAGCTGAGTGTCACCCTCCTCTTTTGCAAGCTCTCCCTCATTAATAGCAGCCAAAAATTGGGGGTATTCCGAGAATTGAACTCGGGACCTCTCGCACCCTAAGCGAGAATCATACCACTAGACTCTGCTCTGTCGATTATTATTAAGTAGTGATAAGTTTAAGAAGCTGAAATAATCTCTGTTATTGGCACAGTTAATGATAGATATTCAAAGACTGTCTATAAATATGATACATAATATAGTTATCTATGTGCTTCATGCTTTGGAATGACAGATCTGAAGCATCTAAGGCTTGATATCAGCTATTGTAACTTTACTACAACCAGGAAATGAATGCAAAGAATTTTATTTGTTGCTCAACACAAGAAGGGATAACTTGTATAGAATGATATGGTTATATGTTAGAAGTATCTCTGTTTTATTAGAATATTTAACTAAAAAAGATTGCTTTCAGTGACGATTCTTTCAACAGATAACATTTGAAGTAGAAAAACATGGAATTTGTCCACTCTTCCCCAACATTATGGAACATGTTCTCTCAGTTGAATTGTTATCTCCATAGAAGTTGTTGTGCATGTACATTGGTGATCCTATAAAGGTTCCTGTAAGCCAAGTGAGCAAAATGACTAGCATTTTCTCTTAGATTGTGCTATTGAACGGGAGTTATAAGGGAATAATTAATACTTTGATTAGTAAAATCGAACTTCTGTGGCATGATGAAAGAGGGTTGCTTTGGTTCAGATCTCTATCATGCTAACTACTTATTTCTCATCATGTGTCATGCTGTCAATATTTTCGATGGGATATCTGCTGAAAATTTTCCTTGCTACCAGTATGATTTCCTTCTTATGTTGATAAGTATTGATTGTTTTGGACACTGAATGACAGCTTGATTTTTCTTTACTGCCAGGTTCCAAGTCAAAAAGAAACAATTTTTCCGCAACTTCATGACAATCATGCTATTTGGTGCAGTTGGGACATTAATTTCCTTTTTCATAATTTCCTTTGGTAAGTTATTGGAGTCACTAGTGCAATTTATCTCTTATGAAAATCCAAAGTTTGAAAATTAATATAAAATTATGCAATTGTATGCTTCTGTATAATAAAAGTTTCCCTGTCTCAGGCAATAATCAAAAATCTTTTTCTTGATACTTTCTATTTCTGCAAGATCTCCTTTGTCGTGTTTTTCAAAATGTCCATCAGCTTTTTTAAACAAGAATGTGATAGTTGTAAAGTGTTCAATATGGATTACATTTATATTTCTGTGGACTCATAGAAATAATTCAGACATACTGAGTTCTGGAACTCATAAGGAACACAAGTGGGCCAGAAGTGGTCTTGAGGATTTACCAAAATTTTATAGGATCAGTCAGAAAACCCAGCCCAAACAGTAGAAAAGAAAAAAATTTATTGTAGGAACTATAAATGACAGGAAATGTGCTAAAAAGGATAATGTAGTGCCTGAAGTGATTTATGCAAAATAATAATTATCTATGAATCACTTTTGTATCATGAAATCTGATAGTGGAACAATTTCATTGGAAAATTCATCATGCATCTTCCAAAACATCATTTTTGGTTTTACATTTCAATCTATCACCAGTGGGATTTTGTATTCGTATGCAATAAGACAATGAAGCATCAGGTGTGCTATCGGTTAGTTCTGTTGACAACTACCTGGGTAAGTTTACAAATTCCTTAATGAAGGTTCATTTTTTACTTGTTGACAAGGAAATTTTAGCCATTTCAAGCTCTCAAACTATCATTTCAGAGTTTTCATTTATACTGATGCATGCCATAGACTATTGGATGCTAGGGGTCTCAGATTATCCAGTTAGCAACTGTGATTTTGGCGCCTATACAGGAGTCCAGTTGGTTCTGAATAATTTTGTTTCTTCTTATGTTTTTTAATTTTAATATTCTTCTTTTGTCTTCTTCTGACTCTCTTTGATGCTGACACAGGGGCAATTGAATTATTCAGAAAAATGGATATTGGTTCATTGGACATTGGCGATTTTCTTGGTAAATTGTTCTATTATACCACATGTCTTTGTCCCCTTTTAGATTTGTTATATGATCCATGTCTTTGAATATGCACCAATGCTTTATTCTCATGTATTTTTGTTCTGTTGTTCATGCAGCAATTGGGGCAATCTTTTCTGCAACCGATTCTGTCTGTACCTTGCAGGTATTGTAAAAGTTCTGGAGTAATTTGTTTATTCTGCCTTATCAGAGTAACAAATCAATTTACCCATGGCCTGTCTTGCATAACAGGTTCTTAATCAAGATGAAACACCGTTATTGTATAGCTTGGTATTTGGCGAAGGAGTTGTCAATGATGCCACATCGGTGGTACTTTTCAATGCAATTCAGAATTTTGATCTTGTTCATATTGATGCCATCATCATATTGAAGTTTGTGGGAAACTTTGGATATCTATTTCTCAGCAGCACCCTCCTTGGAGCGTTTGTAAGTTCTGTCATTTCTACTTGTTACTAGTTCTTATCTGTACTTGTAAATGTATTGATTTTTTTTTTACCTGTAGATTGTTGCTCTGTTAATTGCAGGGTGGATTGCTGAGTGCTTACATCATCAAGAAATTGTACATTGGAAGGTTTGTTGAAGAACTAACTGTATAGGTGTCTTATGTAATGTATTTTGCTATAGATTCCATTTAGCTAAATAATGCATAGGAACAATCGTTGGACAACATTTTTTAACATAGTTTTCTGGAATTTAAAGAGTTGATATATCTTTTCTTTTTCACTTCCCAGACACTCTACCGATCGTGAAGTTGCACTTATGATACTCATGGCGTACCTTTCCTATATGCTAGCTGAAGTGAGATGCTTCTCTTAAATCATGAAACAAGTCTTTTATAACCTAAATACAGAATATATAACTATACATTATTACATTGAGTTGATCGTGTTCTTAAAGCATTGTTTTGTCTTGCAGTTGTTAAATTTAAGTGGTATACTCACAGTATTTTTCTGTGGGATAGTTATGTCACACTATACCTGGCATAATGTGACAGAAAGCTCAAGAGTTACTACCAAGTATGTTGGTTTTTTCAATGTGTCTAAGTTGATGAATTGCTGTTTCTCTTGTTAAATCTACTTCTGAAGCATCTGATCATCCAATACATTCTACTAATTTATCTCCCTTCCTTTTCCCCCATTTCTTTTGATTCCAGGCATGCCTTTGCCACACTGTCATTTATTGCTGAGACTTTTCTCTTTCTTTATGTTGGAATGGATGCATTAGACATTGAAAAATGGAGGTTTGTCAGTGACAGGTATAACATATTATTCTTCTTTCAGCTGCAGGTCCCTTTCCTATGATAGCTTTAATGCTTATACTGATGATTCACAACTAAATATGCTAACTAATGATCTTTATTTCTTGAAAATTCACTTGGATGGTTATCTTAGGTACCAAATTTTCATTGGGGAATGGCATATATTTCAATTAGTTAATAAGCTTCCATGACTTTACTTTTTCTGTGCTTGAAGTTGTTGCTCTACCGCCCATATAGCGCATGTTTAAAGTTTTGGCTCTACAAGTTATTTAGAACATCATCTGTTGTCTGCTTACTAGACCTACCATATTCTAGCTCTGAAAAAGGTTCTAGTGTGGGATATTACATAGATAGAGTTAAAGTTATCATGTCTTCTTATGATGGCTCAGCAAATTATTTATTAATGTCATTATGTGGTCAGAATTAGGCAACACACCAACCAGTACCCAACACAAACACATAGGGTTAATGCGTCATATGATTGTCCCAGGACCCACTTATTTTGTTAAGTCAAATGCTAGCAAAGGCCTGTTGGTGTTTCTGGGTCCACTTTTAGATTGAGTCCTCACGATCAAAATAAAAAAAAATTAAATACATGACAACCTTATGAGTCTAATTGGCTTTGATAACAAATGCTCCTCTGCGTGTTGGTCCAGTTTAATGAGATGAGGCAACAAAATGACGGAAACAAACTAAAAATGTATATAATATTTGTTAAAAATACATTGTGGACACAAAAAATATTGTCAGTTTCACTAGAAAAAGCCAGGAGGATATAATAAGTATCATGTGTTACTCTGATTAACACATTGGGTAAAATCAGTTCTAGATCACCTCAGATATGCAGCATGCTTACTACCAAATTTGAGGTCGGCCCAAGAATTTTCAACCCTACTATAGTCTATAAGGTTAAGGTTGGCATTACAACCCTATTATAGGCTATCCTCCACTTATTACTTAGCTTCTATGGTTAACTGCATTTCAATCACATTTTCTCTTTGATCCAACTAAAAGTGATCTAAAAACAATGATAGTATAATAGTGTTCTTTGCCAAATTGAGACATCAGTCTATCTGCTTACCTGCTTACCATGCCTATCTTATGAGCTGACCACCAATTAACGCATATTTCAGCGATAACCCAGAGAATACCTACATGGTGCTTATAGTATAATTTTATTCATTTACTAACTGCAGTTACTTTGGTCATCTTGCAGCCAAGTTATCTATCTCTACTGGCATTTTTGCCCATTAACATCTTTTAGGCATCTCTTCTTTAAGACACTATATGAAGCACGCTATAAGATGTAAAGTTACACAATCTTGAGCTAAAACTTAGGATGCATAGAAAACAGCTGAGATTTGACTTGTAGATTATGCACTATGTACTTAAATGGACCATCAATCAATTATGAGAATAATGTTTCCTGTATTATATATAGTTTGAAAGAATAACAGCATGTCCAAATGTACATTAGGATCAGTGTGCTTAAATTAGTCCCTGCAATATTTTTTGAGCATCTTACTAGATGAATACAGTTCACGTTATGGCAAGTTGATCTTTGTATGAAGCCTGGATATCTCTGTTTTCAATTCTGGGTAATTTTGATTGCTTATCATTTTTAATTATCAGATCTCTTATTTTAGGTGATCCAAATATGTACTGAACTAGCATAATTTGCAGCTTTTCATGTAGTTAATATTACTTGCTTTCAGTCTGCTCTCTTCTGATTGAGAACTGATGTGTGTTATAAGGCCTTTGATGTTCACTTAACTATATTTTTGTTATTTATGAATTTCTGTTTCCTTTGCAGCCCTGGAAAATCACTTCGTGTTAGCTCCATCCTTTTGGGCTTGGTTTTGGTTGGCAGAGCTGCTTTTGTTTTTCCACTCTCATTTCTATCGAACTTAACAAAGAAGTCTACAGATGAGAGAATTATCTTCAAGCAACAAGTGAGCACAAAAAAAACATGTTCACTATATTTGTTCTGGACTGTTATATTAAAAAACTCATGCAAATTCTTTTGGCAGGTTACAATATGGTGGGCAGGTCTCATGAGAGGTGCAGTGTCAATAGCCCTTGCTTACAATCAGGTGAAATACAATGCACGTTTGATGTCGAGTTTGATTTTAATCGAAGTTTCATTTGAGACCATAAATTTTAAACAAGGACTCTGACTTCTTAAATACATTCACCAGATTCCTAATTGAATAGAAAAATGGAGAGCTTATATTTGCATTTCAACTGAAATAGTGATGCCTTTTAGTATATGATAGCACTATAAGAGCTGCAATTGCTTGTACAAAAAATGGCCCCACATATTAAGGGGGATTGCTAAAGGAGAGAATAACAAATAGCTTATCCATATCTTCTCACCATCACAGGCAAATGGTCAGCAATTTTCTATTTGCTTACATAAAGCTAATTATAAAAATCAAAGTTTCCAAAATCTTCAAGATTGTTCTTTGCATAATTTACCACACTATGTATCTCCAATTTTTGATAAAATCCTTTTGCATGAGTTATTTTTTTCAAATTATTATTTTTTATTTTGTATAATCAAGTTTTTTATCTGCATGTTTTGGAATTTTATGTATACATATATATATATATATATTCGTCTTAACAAGCTGCTTGCTGTATTGAATTTGCAGTTTACAAGATCTGGCCACACTCAACTGCGAGGAAATGCTTTTCTGATAACCAGCACTATTACAGTGGTCCTCTTCAGCACTGTGGTAAATAATTTTTCCAATTGTGTCCACAGAAATGCATACTACAGGTTCTAAAGCTACATATTTCAAAATTTATAATCGTCACATGGATGGTGAAACATTTTATTTACTAAGAACTCTAACAAACTGACCCATCCATATGTTAGTTCATTCTTTTGCATAAATACTACAACTGGAATTATATGTCACTTCTTTGAGGAATTTACTTGAATTATGGTACTGATGAAAAATTAGTGATACGAGCGCGGATATCTGGATTATCTGATGCTTGCGTTTCCTGAAAGCTTCATATCATTATTTTGATTTTTTACTGTAAAACTTGTAAAGTGTTAAAGATCTGAATTCATCAAATGTTAAACTCTTCTTACGATATCGATATCAACACAAAAGTTAAGATGCTGGCTTAGCTATTTAAATGTTCTTTCTGTGCATAGATCACCTGGCTTAGCCCTTCGTTAGTACTTGTTTGTTTGTACATTGAGTTGGTCAAGTTTTCATGTGTATCTTCATTGAGTTTTATTGCCAGTAGCTAGATAAATAATATTATTAGTAGAAAATACAGTTTCCTTTCTTTATTAGTTTAGATATTTCTGATTGTTAATGCTAACTTGTCATGCCTCAGGTTTTTGGGTTGATGACAAAGCCACTTGTAAGGTTCTTATTACCTCATAGTGCAAAGCATCTCAGCAGCATGTCCTCTGAGCCATCAACCCCCAAATCCCTCTTGTCACCCTTTCTCGAAAATGGACAGGGATCAGAAGTAGAAGTAGAAGTAGGAGGAGAATTCGCAAGTCGACCATCCAGCCTCCGAATGCTCCTTAGCAAACCAACTCATACAGTTCACGACTACTGGCGCAAGTTTGATAATGCATTCATGCGCCCTATGTTTGGTGGGAGAGGTTTCGTTCCATTTTTTCCTGGTTCGCCAACTGAGCAGAGCGCCCACAATTGGCAGTAAGCTAAGAAGGACATGACGACAAGCGAAAACACAGTAAATAGGAGGACGAAGTTAAAGAAAGAAAAAGTTCATGATCTTTTTTGAAATGCAATGTTTTTAGTTGCATAATTATCAAGGCAGTGCCTGATCTTTGTGCTCATCAGGTCTTTCTGGCTATTTTCATGGCAGCATGGAGTGTTGTGTATCGGTTCTGTGATTCTTCATTTTCTTCTCATCTGTAATTCTTGTTCCATTCCAAGTAGATCCTTTAGGCTACTTTGGTTTGATTCTATCTTTTTGGATTTGCATGGTGTATAAACTTTTTTAACTCCAAGATCAAGGAACTGAGGTTAATCTGTTGTATGTTGAATCTTTTTGTAATTGACAGTAGAGGTAGACATAAATCATAAGAACGTTTTTCCTTTCACTACTTGTGTTCAAATCTGTCCCAGTTCACTGCAAATTTTTCGAACTTCTTTTTGAAAAACTATGACATGTTATGTTAATCACAAGTGTTTTTTTTTTTGAGATGGTCAAGAACACACTGCTAAACTTCAAATGACCACATTTATTATGATTAGATTACATTGCTCGATCACAAGTCTATGAGCTTATATTTTGTTCCAATTCTATGATTTCCACAGTCCTTGCTGATAGATTACAATAGAAATAGCCTATATAAAGATATCTAAATCTTGTAAAAGCTCAAACTGGAGATGTCGTAAAGGGAAAAACTCATCTGTTTAGTTTATTTTATTGATGCAATTTAACTCAATACAGCAGATTTGGAGGAAGCCTCAGCCCCATCTGTGCCAATCTCCCCCATACCACTGACACTATTATGCATGGTGCTTACACTGTTCATATTGTGAGCTCAATAAATCCTGAAAATTGCAATTAATTTCTTAGAAACACAAATCTGTATGTATCTAAGAGGATAGATTTTGGTATAGCAGATAGATTGAATCACAAAAAAAAATTTAGAAAATAAAATTATGGTTGACTTTCCTCATATGAGATGGAAGTCTATTTATTCCTTTTATAAATATATATATGTAGAATAAATACACAACATTAAGCTTAGAGATAAAAAGGAACTTACTACCAATTCTTACTACAACCTTTACCAATTTACAAAGACTTCTTCTCCGATCTTGGTTATTGTCTCCTCTTTCACCATGTAGGATTAATGATGCTAATTAGTGGGATTAACGATGCTAATTAGTGGTTATCGACTCCTCTTTCACCATGTAGGATTAATGATGCTTATTGTCTCCTCTTTCACTGTTATCCTAAATGACACCATGAAAGATTCATATCCAAGTGAGAAAGATTACACCCCCATTAGATAGCTTGGTATCCATAGACTTGGATTCGAAGATCCACCACAACTAGCATCACATCCACAAAGACCACAAGACCTCAAGCTCTCTTCTTCCCACCCAAGCACAGTCCACCACCACTACCACATCCAGATGTCCCTCCTTTCCACCATCTCCTCCTCCTCCAATTCCCTTCACCTCCTCCACCACCACCACAATCACCTCTCTTTCCTTGCCAGCTTCCATTCTTCTTCTTCCTCCTCCATTATCCTTTCACCTCTTCACATTCCCAGACATGGCATCAAAGCAACAAAATTCACCATCACTGCTTCCACTTCTCCTCCTCCTCCTCCTTCCATAAGCAAATCCACAGCTTCTCCTACCCAGTCCTTCAGAAAGAGGTCTCCCAAGGACGTCAACGTCCTCGTGACCGGCTCCACCGGCTACATCGGAAAGTTCGTGGTGCGCGAGCTCTGCCGTCGCGGCTTCAACGTGGTGGCGGTCGCGCGCGAGCGGAGCGGCATCCGGGGCCGCGACGACAAGGCGCGGGCCGCCGGGCAGCTGGCCGGCGCCACCGTGTGCTTCGCGGATGTCACTGATCCCGATGCCCTTGGCCGCGCCCTCGACGCCCTTGGCCGCCCCGTCGACGCCGTCGTCTGCTGCCTCGCCAGCCGTGGCGGCGGCATCAGCGACTCGTGGAAGGTCGACTATGGCGCCTCCAGGAACTGCCTCCTTGCGGGGCGCCGCCTCGGCGCCTCCCACTTCGTCCTCCTGTCAGCCATCTGCGTCCAGAAGCCGCTCCTCGAGTTCCAGCGCGCCAAGCTCAAGTTCGAGGCCGAGCTCGTCGAGGAGGCGGCCGCTGACCCCAGCTTCACCTACAGCGTTGTGCGCCCCACCGCGTTCTTCAAGAGCCTGGGCGGGCAGGTGGAGACGGTGAAGGACGGGAAGCCGTACGTGATGTTCGGCGACGGGCGGCTGTGCGCCTGCAAGCCCATCAGCGAGGCAGACCTCGCGGCCTTCATAGCCGATTGTGTCATGGACGAGGACAAGGCCTGCAAAATTCTGCCCATTGGGGGGCCAGGGAAGGCCTTGACGCCATTGGAGCAGGGGCAGCTGCTCTTTAAGTTGCTCGGCCAGGAGCCTAAATTCTTCAAGGTGCCCATAGAAGTGATGGACTTCGTGATCGGAGTGCTTGATTTCCTTGCAAAGCTATTTCCATCATTGGAGGACGCAGCGGAATTTGGGAAGATCGGCCGGTATTATGCAGCAGAGAGCATGCTGGTGTTGGATCCAGAGACAGGGGAATACAGTGCAGAGAAGACACCGAGCTACGGGAAGGACACGTTGGAAGAATTCTTTGCGAAGGCGATAAGAGAAGGAATGGCTGGCCAGGAATTGGGGGAACAAACCATCATCTGAGTTCTCAGGCTTTGTGAATTTACTGGTACAAGAAGTGAAGAAGGCCTTCTCAGTCTACTGCTAGTTCCACTGGTAAAGGTTTTATGGCACATTCTTCTTGTACTATGTTTGCTTGTAAGACTCTGAAATGCTTCTGAATGCCATAAGATTTTAGCAAATTTTGTTGTATGACATGCATTTGTTAAGCATTAGAAGCTGAACATGATTGTGATTTTCTTTGATTGGTAATGCTATGATATTATAGATGACATCTTTTTCTCTCCTTGTTCTTAAGCCATTCAGGTCTACTTACAGATATAGGTGGCTTAATTAGCAAACTTACTGTGTGCATAATGTTATTAATGTACTGTGTCAAGCCACATTGTCGAAAGGGAATAAGAAATATGTCGTTGATGAAGTTTTTGATTTTATATGAAGCAGATATAGGTATGTCTTGTTGATGTTTCTCTCTGGTTGACTGTTTTGATCAAAGGAAAAAACTACTCCCTTATGAACATACTCTCATGCTCAGTGTTGTCTTGCTTTAAGAAAATGCGCATGAACTAATGAACATTCTCTCATGATGTTCTTTAGTGTTTTCCCTTAATAAAATAAATGTCAGCCACTAATGTTAGCGAAATTAGTCATCTTTCATCAAACTGCCTTCATCAGTTCTCTACATGTGCCTCTTGAATTGGTAGAAAAATTAGCACTTAAGCTTTACTCTCTTTCTCACATTTAGCCATCTTAAGTAGGTGAAAGTTCTATATGGTCTTCCCTTCGTATCTATCTATCTATGTGATCAATTTATGGAAGAAAGTCAGTAAGTCGCCGCTATATCTGATTGTCCAATGTAGACAATATTTATGGAAGGAAATAATTAAATTTTAGTCTATTGCTTGGTTTCATGATTACCAGTCTTGCTTATTCATTGTTTAGCTATAGTATTACTAGGATCAAACATAAGTTGCTCATGCATGTAACTTGGCTTTACTTGTTAAAACCAGCTGTTAGTATGCACTTAAGCACATCTGCCGATTTCATTTCAGCTTATTGATCCTTCCAACTACCCATACCATCACCACAAACACACAAGTTAACGGTGCATTATGATTATTGAGTATGGTTTTGTAAATATCTCACGAAGTTGATCACTAATACATTACTTATTGCAGACAGGATTGGGATTCCATGTTCTGCCGCTCACTCTGATACCAATCTTGGCATGGTCCATGACCCCATGGAGTGCACCTCTCTTCCATGTCAATGTTTTACTGGGTGATTTGAGTTGCCGTGCTCATTTACCGGTTCTTAAACAGTACTTATTCATGATCAAGCAGTACAAAGAGTACTTGTTATAAAATATTTTCTATTGGTTTATTAAATGAAATGATTATTAGTCATGTCAATATGGTGACAATAGAGTTTTTTTTTTTGCCTCTACTCAGCAGTGTATTTGGGACAAGAAAGAGTGAGTTTGTGTTCACTTTGAATGAGATTCTAAATTGTATTCCTAATGCTCTTCTCATGGTTTTTTTGGCTTCACATTCAGTGTCATTAACAGCTTCTGAGATTCTTTTCAAGTATGCCAAATGTTTGTGAATGAATTCCAATTGCTTAATTTAATGATGAAAATGAAGACAATAAAGTATTGCTAGATGAAAAATGAAGGAGGTCTGCAATTGAAGCCTTTGTGTGTTTAATGAATCCAATACCTGTAATGATGCATGGTGCACTTTTAGTTGATGGGTAGGAAGCTTACACAGTGTTTGTAATACATGCAGCAGCACCAGTATCAAACATCTATACAGGTTTTGGAACATTAGATGAGTTATATCTTAAACGATCATTTTGTTGTAGAAGTTCCATCATTTTATCATAGACATTCTTAAACTGTGTATTCATTAACACATGTTTTAGTTGATTTTGCCAAATCCGTGCAGCATCCCGAGTTAGATTTACTTGCAAAGGGGTCAATCTAATTACAACTTACTACTTGATAGTGTCTGGCGCATCTTCAAGAGAAAAGAAACATGCGCAAACAAACTATCTTATATCGCTCTGTCGAAGCACACAAATTTGCGATCACTTAATTATCACAAAGGATACAACACAAGCTTAGAAGCATCCCACAACAAAGGATCTAAGATTAGTCCGCCGCATCCAAAATTCTAGCAGCCTTGTCTTCTCCAAGTTGATAAATTGTAGATCTTTTCCCTCAGAAAATCCTGTGTATTCCATAAAACTAAGGGTTAATAAAAAATATTGGAAAAACTAAAAGATTCAAGTTCCTCTCTTCCACAGTCAACTAGAATTGTCTCATTGTATGCAAATATTCAACAAGAACAATATCCATACTTTTGGCTGAATCATGCACATGACAGTGCTCATAGAGATGGTTTCATCATACAGAACTTTGATAAACACACTAAGCACCAGCATTCAATCTAACATCAATTCACCATAATATATGATGAAGCCTATGTATTAAGTTATCATACAGGAAGAGCACAACCAAATTCGAGACCAACAAATCCAATTTCTGGAATAAGTTCAGAGACATTGTACAGGATCTGTGGGGGGAGATATCATGCGAGTGTTGTAAGATTGGCAATGATTGCACTTCTGGCCAATGATGTGGTATAAGACTTCGGTGGTGCCGTTGCAGTCGTTGCAGAGGATCCAAACCTGTGAGATCACAGCAAATTAATGCCTCATCTGTAACAAGCACTAGAAGATCAACAACAAAGGAAACTGTTAGATCAAACTAAAACAAAGACTGTTTGCCCAAAGTGCTGGATGGGAACTGTTCTGAGCCACAAAAGAAAACTTATTTGAAGTGTAGATTCCAAACCCTCAGAAAGGACTAATAAGTTAGTCATTATCACATAAATTTGCAACAGGCAAAAATCTTGTTCTTTTCAGATTCTCTTACTTAGTATCATGATGCAAACATCACCTTTGTTTATGTTTTATTGTTCTGTATACCAATCTCTTCATAGGCGTAAGTTTCCTTGTTCTTGCTTGTACAGAAGATGTGGTTATTATGTTCATTTAACAGTTCAAAGTTGAAGTGGAATTGGATATATGCATCAGCCAGTTGATGCATCATGTATTATCATTACTTCAGTATGGTTCATATATGCAAAGTATCAGCATGGGATAGACTAGCAATAACTGGTTCGAACAATCAGTACATTTTTGGTAATTGAATCCTCGGTCCAGAAATTAGTGTGTTCGGATTATTACATAAAAGAAAATCAAGTTACATGATCTGATGGTATTCTGTGCCATATATGCTATAAACATTGCAGCCACTGAAATTTCAAAATGTCTAAGTCTCACTCCAACAATTTGAAAGGACCACAATAAGAGACAGATAGCACTGACCTTTCTCGTTCTGTAATCCTCTGGCATGGCTGTTTCTTCTATCTGCAAAATAGAGAATTTTAATTTCTTAGGACATCAATTAATCTGAAAGAGAAGACACTATATGAATCTGTATCTATCCGTAAGAGTGAGAAATACGGATTAAAACATAAGTTAATACTTGGGAAACCTTCTATGTATTTATTTTGTATACTTCTTATGACCCTACTTAAATCATAAACCAAAACCTGTACAAGTCAATAGAAGACCATAAAAGTTTTTAACATCAGATCAAGTCATTGCACGGGCCATGATTATTTGCAAGTCAAACAGATGGACAAGAAGCCTGAGGAAACAACTTGACCGGCATAGACCATACGCTCTAAGAGGAGACATCCAACATTGTGATATCGTCTATTTATGAAGCATTTCAAAGGCCATTACACAAATAGTTAAGATATCACGGCGTGTTGCTGGAATTTTCAGTCACATGTCTACCATGAGACTGGCAAGCATGCCGCCTAACACTAACAATTACTTAGATCTTCATGTTTCTGCTACATGGTGATTAGATATACCACAGTGTGATAACAGAGTTGTCAAATCCAAAACTAAACAACATTTTATCTTCAAGCACTAGAAAATGGTGAAGTCAAGCGCAGACACCAGACATGATGTCTAATGCTTTCTCGATGTAATGATAACATCATGGAGGTATCTAGCTAGCCGGATCAAGGCAGCTGCTAGATCCTTCTGCTGAGGAGGTTGCATACAACAAGGGATTTCCAACATACAAGGAGTTTGGAACCTCCCTATTCCAATATCTGCAGATCTAATGTATGTTGCACATGGATAAGACATATTCATGGCTCTCCTATGGTTTTTTCTGTAGAAACACATTATCAGATCTCCAAATGTAGTGTGATGAATAAATTTGTTGTGCTTTCAGATATACCTGGTTAGAGATCTCCGTTTAGAACCATGAAAGATTTTTAACACTTAGTGTCATGCTCTTTTTCAAGACATTCCAACCAAAGAAGAATAGAAATCTAGATTTCTTATTTGTTAACATTAACATTTGGTTTCTTTGGTATGTTTGGATCATAAGATATGACAACCAGAATATCTGGAGTCCTAGGGCTCATCTCAATGGAGTTTCCATCCATGATAACATTTCATATATGCTTGTACTTGAGAAATCAATGGATCATGGTTACGTGGTTCAATCTTCTATGCCTATTTTTGATAACATTTCATGTGAGGGAAGTTTGCTGCTCTCATCATTCAGTAAAAAAAAAGAAATGCTACTCACTATAACCACTTCGGTATGAGTGGAGCTTGAAATTCAAAATATAAAAATGACATCTTTACATAATCATATTATTGGCACAAAATAATTTATAATAACTCAAGCATCGATATTCTATCTTCTGAATTAATTAACAAGGGAAAGAAAAATTCAATGCATATATATCCAACAGTTTCTATATAAGAACAGAGAACAGTGACTTATATTTTCTCTTACCTCCTCATCCATCTTCCTCCAGATTTTTGACATGTCAATTACTGACTTGGAGCATATGGGACAACAGTATCTATATCTCATGATAAACAGAAGTAATTAGCTCAAGATACCCAAGTTTAAAAGCAATTCAAAATTCTTAGTTAATTAAATGGCATCGAGAATTACTTGTCATGATTCAACATCTCACTGAGACAATCTGAGTGCATTGTGTGCCCACATTTCAACACAGTTGTTTCTTTCAACGAGTCGAAGAGATACTGCATCAAAGTTTCTAACAGTGAGAGATCCTTAAAATTTTAAAACCAAAAGAAACAATGCATTGATATATAAACCTCATAACATATGGAACAATGGTGTCTCATTGAGTTTTCAACACATGAATGTTTGTTGAGCAAGCCAAAAGAATAGCAGGACCCTGTACGCATGTCAAAAAATCAGATCCAATGGATTAACATATCAGTCGAATAAAAGGAGTTGATATATAAAGAGGTGAGTCAAAACTTGGACCAATTCATGTATACAGACTTTCTTAATGACAATGACTAATGACACAAATGCTAGCTAATTAACTTCTTCCTTTGATGAAGACAAATCCACAAACCTAATAGCGTCACATGAGAAATGAGATAAGCACAAATAAATCCAAGTTAAAAGATTTTATAATCATTAGTTGCTCTTGTTTTCCAGAATATATAGTTCTCAGACCCAAATTATGAGCTCTAATAGCTTTTAATCGGGCTTGGATATATAACTAATCTCAAAGAAATGTTTCTTTGTTACATATGTTTCTAGTTGATCTCAAAGAAATGTTTGTTTTTTTTTTTCGCTACAAATGGTCCCATGATTGATCCAGATTTCACTGATTAATCAAGGCACGCTACAATCCTGCAGGGATTGATCAAGGCGCTCGTGAAGTCTGATATATGGAACACTAAAACACCCTGCAAGTCCTAAGCAACTATCAGATCCCACAAATTTGCACAGTCCAGAACTCCATATATGATGAAGAAAATGGTTGATTTTTGACCATGAAGTTCACTTTTACAAGAAGATCAACAAGAAATCCAGTTCTTAAGATAGTTGTTTCACAAGATCATGCAGACCCATAAACAACCGAGTTCAAGAGGCACTCATATTGGAGGCCTCATGGACAAAGTATCAAACACCTCATTAGCAAGAATACAGAAATGAAGAACCAAATCATATAAACTATTTTTCACATTGTATAAGCATGAACGACAAGAAACTAAGATCCATCCCCACTAAAAGGAAATCAATATATCATCTTCAAAAGAAATCTGACTGCTTTCCGTTACGAAGGAAAAAGATATTGAACTGTTTAAATAGAAGAACCAAGCAATGGCTCAGACCAAAACCAAAGAACAACTTCAAAATCTTCCTTTTGTCCCAAGACCACTTAAACATCATGCAGACGAATGAAATGCATCATGGCTATTCTCCATCACATTTCTGGGCCTTCAGAGGACTGCATTAAGCTGGGGAAAATTTTCGAGTAAGATGAGATGAACATACCACATTTCTGGCAGTGGAAGAAGTTCTCTCTGCCACCAACTCTGCTCGAGTATGCACAAGCTTGAATCATTCTACCAACTTCTCTATGTGCAGTAACAAGCAAGATCAAAAAACAGATGTAAGGCTAACCTGCAGATACCGCAATCCTCGCAATGGTAGTGCCCTTTGTCAACCTGAGAAAACAAAAACAATAGGCATAAAAAAAAGATCAAACCGGAAACAATCAGAAAGCTCATAGATCATCAAGTTTACATCGTCATCGTAAAATCTGCACACTACACAGAAGTACTCCCCCATGTTGACCCCACAATTCGAGCACACTTGCGCAACCTGTAAAAGAACAAGTGCAATCCAAACTCATCTTGTAAACCAAAAAGATAATAACAATAATTAATAGAAAAAAAGAAGGACTAATCAACTCTCACCGGTTGCTCGGTGTCGCAAACCACACAAATTACCTGCAGAATCATATCATAGATATGAACCTAAGCCGCTCAAAACCCTCATGAAGGAAACAGAATAAGCAAGGAATCAGAACTCACCGTTTGAACATCGAAGCGGCAGATTTCATGTCGATCCTTCTGAATCCAAAAACCAAAATTTCCCCAAAACAGAGACGACAAATACTTAAAACTCGTACTAAACAAATACTTAAAACTCGTACTGAGAGAGATTCGGGTACCGTAGACTCGTTATGGCAGTGGCGGCAGCAAAAGATCTCGTTGCAGCATGGCGCTCGAATCTTGCACCTCCTCTTGTAGTGCTTGCACCTGAACAAGATCCCAAGAACAAACAACTCACGAACTCAAAACAGAAGCTTTAGAACATATCAAACAAAGACAACAACAGATTCAGCAAACAAACCCGTAACCCATCTTCCCGAAGCCCAGTCGAGCATCATCAGTGGAGGCCTCCATTCCCGAGAGAGCTTCAACGCAATCCAGGAGAAGAGGGAATGGTGCAGAATCTCAATCCAAGACTGTTCATATATAGGAACATAAAGGTGAGACCTTTATGTAATAACAAGTTACTTGAATAAAAGATTGGTGGGTGCATCAAATTTGCATACAAAAAGTGTGGAGTGAAAGACCAAGACAAGACAAGAACACCTTGTGGTTTTTATCTTCTAAACAAAGAGGAAATTTTAGTAGGGGGAGTTGAGCTCATGTGGGGGAGTCAAAAGGTCTCTATAGGTGTTTGGTGCAATGTCATGCAATTAATTTGGAAATAAATTATACAGATGAATTCAAGAAATTCACAAGAGAATCCTATTTCGAGGATTCCATATCTTGACAATGAATTCGAGAAGGATCCATCTTATAATGGTGCAAAGATCTAAGGCTAGAAGAAAAATTATACAGATATAGAATACAGTGCATTACAAAATTCTTGAAGCTGCCAAAACACTAACTGAGGGCAGTGAATTATGTGAATGCAAGGATGAAATATATCTTTAAATTACAGAGCACTCAGAATGAGAGGATGAAATATATTTTGGTTGATGTGTCTTCATACAAGAATGATGACATATTTACAAGAACAACTTATTGGCAGGAGTTGAGTGCTCCAAACTGAAATCTTTAAAGGCATTTGTTGGGCTGATGTTCGTGAAGAGATAGAGAGAGAATTAGGAGTAATTGTTGCCTCTATCTTGGACCAATCAGGTTATCTTCTTTCTATCGTCTCATCTCCTATTGGTCCTGGGTTTTGTCTTGCAGGTGGGGGAATGAACCTTGGGAGTGATGACATGGGGTGGCAGAAACTAGAAGGCACCCTTGTGATAAGCTTTGGCTGCTTGCTTGTTGGGTAGCATGTCATGTGAACTCAACAAGAAGTCTTCTTTCTTCAAGTCGAAAACCCAGGGGACCTCTGTTCTTGATACAGGAACAGAACTGGTGGTGGTAGCATGCACAAAAGCTAAGATGGATAGTGACATGCACTACTGCATGCAAGAAAATTCTGTGTTCAGTGCAGGCCTTCATCATGAAGTTTCCAGTATCAGATGGACACTTGCATCAGATTGAGAAAACAAATTGATGTGAGTGAAGTGGATAATTAGAAGAAGAGGACCTAAGTGAAACAATTTGTGCTGTATAAAGTGATAGATGAACTTGCTAATGTAATGCCATTAGAGACTCTGGTGGCAATTTTGTTTCTGCTGAGTGCAGGTACATGTAAAACAGGGAGGTATTGTACTGTGAGGGGGTTGAAGGCAGTCAAGCTAAAGGATTGATATTGAATCTGACTCCAAAATATTGATAGACATTTTCAACAAGAGGAACTACTGTACCATGATCTTGCTTGAAGATTATAATCAATATTTGTATAGGCTGATCTCTATTTATTATATTTTTTAGAGAAGAAAATGAGATGGTAAAGCATGATTGACCATTGGATCTTTTATGCTCTAATTTTTTTTATTTTTGGGACATGGCTATATATGTATATATGTATATATAAAAATATGCTTTCCCTAAGTAATATATTTTTTATTTTATTAAAAAAATCTTGTTAATATTCTTAAAATATGTAGAATGGAGATTATTGGTCTTCTTCTTCTCCAAGAGTTGCCTTGCTTGCCAACTTTATCCCATCCAAAGCAGTCTAGTGCAAGGACAAGAAGTCTTCCCTTGGCCTATTCATCTTCATTGCTCTGCAATTATTCTATCTGCCTCAATTTATTACACTTTGTTGCAGCTCTAATACACAGTGATGGAATTAACAACTATAGTTCTACACCAGTATTGCAACTATTGCAGTCCACTTCCAACTATTGAAGACATAATACTAGATTTTTCCACTAGGTTGATGCACATTACTGACCATGTAAATTCTTTCTTTCCATGGAGGTTTTTAGGTACTTATCATCATGTATAAATTTCTTCATATAAGAAAATTCTAGCCATATCTCATTTGTAAGCACCTGAGATTTCTTTATATACATCTTATCCCTTTGCCTACAAGCATTACTTCCTTTGGAAGCTGTAAAAATGAAAATTTTCCTATTACAACAGAGTGTTCCATTACTCTATCCACCTCAATCATTTAGATGCCTATAAAGATAAATTTCACTTTGTAAAGATTTTTATTAAGATAAAAATGCATTGCACCCTATGAGATTTTCCCAACAGATATCCATTTGCTATAGAATATTTGTAATGATGATGTTTATTGAGGATATTAGCTATTTTAATTGGTCAAGACTTTATCTTCAGCACTTACTATTTATGAAAAATAATATTATTATTTATCATTATTATTATTATACACATATTCGAATACCGCAAAACTATTTATATCCCATTCAAAGGTAATTTTTTTTTTTAATTATGATTTATCCTAAGTATGAACTTTGTTAGAAGGTTGAACATATTTCTTTCAACAGAAATAAGGATTATTTGGGAGATTCTTGATGCTAACTCTCTGGATGGCTAAGACCTAAATGGAGTTCTTGATTAATAGTTATTAATTGGAAAAATATTTTTTATATTATTTAGGTTTATTATATGACTTTAGTACCACTAGAGGTATTATATTATAATTATATATATATGCAAATATTAGAAAATTAGAATATATATATATATATATTCAGAATAGTCGATTTAATCATAATCACCCATGATATTCTCAGTGTCATGATAGATTTTAAAAGGAAATTAATATAAATTAGAACTTTATCTCTAGCGAAGATTAATTATAGTGACACGTAAGAAACTTTTAGGTTTTGTAGGGCTGCAGAAACGGAGGAATAAATATGAAAATTAATGATTTTGAATGGAATATATATATATATATATATATATATATATAATTTTAGGATAAAAAACACAAAACATGTTCGAAGCATTTTTCTTGCTTCAAGCAAGACAGAGAAACCCCAACGTGCGCCCAACATGCCGAAAAATAGACCAGAAAGAAAGATTCTGTAGAAGCAGCCTCAGCCAATCCCCTTCCACCATTGGAATCAGTCAGATTCAATCAAAGCTTTCCTGGGCATGACAGCCTTTTTCATCACCAAATCTTGCTGCTCCCTCCATCTTCCAAGCTGTCAACAAGTCTATTATATCACCACGACCTCCTCGCCTTCCGTGCAGTGTTGCACTCCTTCCTTCCACCTTCCCGGCCCCTTTGTCTTCGTCGTTATCACCCTTCTCCACCAATGGGCTGCGGCGGCTCCAAGCAGGACGTGGCCACCGGCAACACGATCACCCGCCGTATCCTCCGCAGGCCATCGAGTGTCTCCAAGAGCAAAGCATCTTCGACGTCGGCGAACGGCGACGCCTCCAAGAAGCAGGCGGCCGAGGCAAACGGTGCCGCCGGAGAGGCCAAGCTCGTGTCGAAGGAGTCGTCGGAGGAGTACTTCTCGTCGAGGAGGGAGATAGAGTGCTTGGACGTGGTGACGGGGAGCGAAGGCGCCGAGTACTTCTCCCCCATCGAGGACTCCGACGCCAACGTGAAAACAGTGGAGGGAAGCGGAGAGATCGCCGTCTCCGAGGCGAAGAACGGTGCCGCGTTTGGCCCAAACGAAGAGAAAGAGCAGATCGGCCGCAAAGAAGATGACGGTATGCATCACATCGTCAAAAGATCTAATTGGATTAACAGAAGAATAGATTCTGATACTCGATTCATCTACTGCTTCGATGTATGCTCGTTGTAGTATAACTAGTAAGAATCATTTCTCGTATGTTTCGTTCGATCCTACGACTAACATGTGATATTTGTAGGGGAATCACTTGGAAAGCAATCTGTAGATTTCAAAGAGGCCATTTCCATCGATGAAGCAGAAGCAGAAAAGAAGAGTCCAGGAGAGAAGGAGATTGCAAAGGAGTCATCAGCTCATTGATTGATGGAGAGAGATTAATGCAAACCTGTCATGTTCTTTCCATGTATTACATATGATTAATAATCAAATATTAGATACCATATTTTCCGACGCTTGGCATGTATAGCTCAGTGAGTTGGAGACAGCATGCATGATCATGATTAAATGTAGTAATTGTACATTGAGATTTTTTATGTTTGTTTTCTTTTTCTCTCTGTTACTTTTTCTTGCTTTAGAGGGAGAAATGCAAAAAGTTACTCAAAATTATATATGAAAATTTAAATACTCTTAATTTAAGGTGACCTCATGGGAAACTTAGCACAATTATAAAACATCCTGTTGTGTGATTAACCAAAATTTTATGGAAATGTGATGCATCCTGTTGTGTGATTTATCCAAAGTTAGTGACTTTTTGATAATTAAGCTGAAAGCCAAAAAAAATTATACTTAAACCTATTCTGTAATCCTAACTATGATCCAAATCCACTTTGCAGTTTCACCACATCCTAATATTGTTTGCATTTCCACTTGCCACCATGAATTAAAATTCCATGTCAGGAGCCTTTTCCCATCTTTTACATCAAGAAAATGTTATCAGATTCCCATTGGATCATTCCTTCAGTGGACTCGTTGTCAATGCATTAAATATCACATTGAAACCTAATTAGCCACTGTTCAATTTATAAAGAGACCTGCTGGTTACTCACTGTTGTAATCCAAACTGAACCTTATTTGGAGACAAGATTACTATAAAATTATCTCATCACCCAAACCTCAACTTGGGAAGTTCAATCAATAATTCTGTATGATATAGGTTTTCTATTTCTCCCTGACAAAACTAAAAGTCTAATACAATTTTTATAAGCAGCAGTAGCAGTGGTCCACTCAATTTATGGCACAGAGCTATATATTCACATAATTCTGTACAAGGACATGCATGTATATATATATATGCCTAGTTCACCACCATCAGGTTGCATAAACATTTACAATCACTAGAAATATGACTTCAATTGTCGAGGTCATGCAGTGCTTGTTGCAACCGTGGTGATCTGGACGCGCAATACCTCATGAATTGCACCACGGTTGAGCACACCAAGAACCTCTCCCTCCTTGCCCATCGCAAGCTCAGTCAAAGAAACAACGCGAGAGCGGTGCTCATCAGGCAAGCGGAAGCCGTAGAACCACCTGCCTAGCATAAACCAACTCACACACACTTGCTGCTCTGAAACTTGGCAGCTTTCAAGCACCTCCATCACATCAACAGGCTGCAATGTCAAAGTCACAAGGTACACAGACAATTACTTGGACAATACAATATCTTCATCACAAAAAAAAAAAAAATTCACACTGTACATAGTTTCATGCATCATTGCCTTGCAAGAAACCCATCTACTTGATACCACACAGCAGAAAATTAGAACCAGAATGGATAAATATTATCTGTTAATATATAATGTTCACAAAATGCAGAAAAACTACATAACAATATGCTGTTAATATACGAGGAATGATGTAGCTTGTAGCAGAGACATAGCCATCTGTTGAAGAACTATTATGCTGTCTATGACTTCTAATGCATTAACCAGTCCTAGACAAACATGTAACTTTGAAGCTAATTGCTGGCTTTGACCTTACATATGGAAACACCAGATTATTATTTTAATCAGAGTGTTCTTACTTAGATCTGCCCCAAATTAAACTAATTCACAATACAATTCTTTTACACTTCCATTCAGGATGGTAATTAATAAAGCAACACATGGCCTATGATATCTGCAAACCCTTGGTAAAATGTTAAGAATCAAATGGCACTCAAGACAAATTGCCTGGGATAGTCAGCAATACCTAGAAACTAAGCTTAAGTGGAGGTTATATACAATATTTTACACTTCTATTCAAGATGATATTTGATAAAGCAACATACAGCCTATAGTATCCGCAAAACCCTTGGTGAAGTATCAAGAACCAAATGGCATTCAAGACAATTGCCTGTGATAGTTGGCAATGCCTAGAAACCGAGCTTAAGTGGCAGTTAACAACCACTTTGCCGTTAGCTTATTCTGTGTCATTTATGCAAAATAATGTTCTCTGGGAAAACTTCCGTTCTAATGCTTTCCCAGGACAAAATGGAAAACTCCTTTTAATGATGTTTCCTTAGGACAAACTTCTTCCCATATTTCTAGGAAAAGTTGCCTTTCTGTTTTCATGATTTTCTCTAGAAAACTACTCCAATTTTTTTTTTTCCATTATGTTAACTCATCTTCCCAAGAACAAAGGAGACCAAGTTTTACTTTTCTTGCATTCCAAACAGAACAAAAGGAAAATCTTTTTTCTACAATCCAAAAAGATTTTTAGTTTTCATATAATTAATATTTCCAACAATAAGTATTTTCCACCTTTTTCTATGCAATTAGACAGACCCTTAGCTTCTGCTAAATGCTAAAACCAAGAATCATATACCATAGCAAGTAAAATATAACAAAAATTCAGCTAGCAATTTGTATTCTGAACTCATTATAAGGTTTTGCCTTTCGAACTCCAAACAAATTTTGCTAGCCTTGCAATCTGCATGTCATAAACTTCGATAGGAAGAGTTTTGATACAACACTTGTTTAATAGGTGATATAGGTAATGCATAAAATAAAAATTGCAACTACTGAAGAAAATCTTGCAGGCAACAAAATAACATCATAAGAGTAGCTAAAAGACGTCCCTAGGTTGTATAAACATTGGCTCTAAGAGAACCTTGTAATGGCAAGAAAAATCAAGCAGCACTTTTGAGATAATTTATTAATAGCTTATGTCTACATTCCTTTGTTTTCTAGACCTTTCATTACTAGAAATCTAATTGACATATCATAGAACCAAAATAAGAAGTTCAACTGAGAAATTCCAAAAGAAGTTCTTTAGAGAATCACCAAAATAATAAGCAAGAAAAATCTGTTAACAAGAATCTAACAAATTCCAAAGAACTACAGATCTCCTGAATCCCGTCATCCTGGTTAACAATTATAAACAAAAATATGAACATGAAGGAAATGTTACAAAAGAAATTTATGTAGAGGAACACTAACCGGAATGTCCAGTGAAAATATACAATAATGCAATCCAATCAGATTTAATAGCACATTATGCTCCCTTCTGAACAGGAACAGCTGCACATCTTTAAAACCAAGTTCCATCGAGCCCAGGTCACTAACTGCTTTTAAATAATAACCAACTTCCATTGACCCACTTTTTGACCACTCTAACACAGATTTTATTACGTCAGAAACAGCACTGGCCAATTTCTTGTGCTTATTAATGTAAAAAGTTTTACATCCCTACAAAACAAAAGCATGATTAACAAGTATATCTGACACTATTACTTTGTAATATATGTTAAACTAATGCTACATTAAGAAACCTTTCAAAGTTGTTCATTTTGCAGAGCATGCTTGGCAATCATTTACAGGTAAAAGGTACTTTGCAATAATCAATAAAATCAATTTACATGCACCAAGATATAGAGTCTCTGTAGCTATTTCATGGGAACTAACCAGATAGCTCAAGGACAATAAAATTTACAGGAATCGGCATTTTCTTCATATTTTGACATGTGAAGCTCATAAATCCTCTACAAATGGCAAGGCCATGTTTTGTCCTTATTTAATTCACAGAACTCAGTTGCTGTACAACAATAACATGTATACCGTCTTCAACTAGTACAGTAAAATCCTAGCAAAAGTATCAAGTATGACTCAGCAAACAAGATCATGGTTAAGGTTTCCCCTTTTTAGCTCTTATTTGTCTTTAAAGCTCAAAATCCTCTAGATATCAGTCCTCATTATCCTTTGATATCATATGTATGGATGGAAGTTAATATTTTGATGGTATCTATTCCAGGATCTTTATATCATATTAGTGTCAACATATCTCATAACTGTATATCTAATCTCCTCAAGCCACCAAAGTGCTGTCAACATGCCCTCCAAAGATCAAGATCTTCTAACAACGAACATACATAAAGAAGATGTACAAGTTATTGCTTACATTTTCAACTTTATTTGCTTGAGTTGTTTTGGAAGTAACAAATACAGACAACTAAAAAACACACTGGAAATGGAAAACCAAAAGGTAGGTTAGATACCATATTCTAGCCCAGATCCTCTGGATCAATCGATAGTTCCATATGCCTAAGTTCCTCAATACGAGTAAAAGTCATAATTTGTGAAGTTAATGGTTATCATGTCCATCAATATTTTATACAGTACAATAAGTATGTAGAGTGGAACTAGAGATTATATAACTAACAATAACCTTCGAACCATTTATCTCTATGGTACCTATGTAATGCTTGGACTACTAGGCTATTGATTTCATGATGTAGAACCAGCACAATCAGCATAATGTGCACAATAACTAAAGATGTCATTAAAATTTACCAATTATATGCTCATACTTTCCAACTATGCGTTTTAACTGTCTGAAAAAAGATTCACTCGAGACCATGCATATGCAGATTTTCAACAAGGATATAAAATGTAGAATTTATCACAAGTATATGGCGCTCTATATGTTTTTTGACGAAGAAATTGACAAAAGGTACCACAGGCTAGAAGAATAATTCCAAACATTTCGAGAATAGATATCAACTAACATATGGCTACAAAAAGTGGCCCAAGACACCACTTAGTTAAAGATAACTAGAATATTTTAGCACATCTCAATTGTGAATGTTTTGATGGACTAGCAGATATCTTCCTATGCATTATTATGTGTGCACAAAGCAGTAGCAGCGCGTGAATTACCCATCGAAAAATTTAATTGTAAACCCGCAATTTTTCCAATACTAAACAGCGATGAGAATAAAATCAATTTAAAAAAAATCATATCTTTCTGACCTGCGAGGGCAATGCACCGAGGTCGCCAACCGCGGAGGGCCATCGCCGCTTGTAGAGCGCGATCCAGACGGAATCGGAGGCGCAAAGGCCTTGCCAGAAGCGGGAACAACTCCCCAACGAGCAAACATCGGAAGCCTATTGCACCGAGTCAAAGATTGAGAGAAGAGGAAGAGGGAGAGAAGGAAGATGGACTGAAAGGCACCTCGAGCAAGGAGACGATGTCGAGCGCGAGATCGCATGGGAGCGAGCTTGAGCCGAGGTCGAACCGCGAGCTTCCGCCGCCCTTCTCCATTTCCAACCCAAAAAGGGAGGTTTCGGTCCGGTAAGCCGGAGAACCAAAGAGGGACGGCGAAAGCTTCATCGCGCAGAATACACATAAGAATGCTCCGTCTTGCGACGACTTTCGTAACGACAGATGGTGTGTTGGCGCACATCAAGAAGAGCACCGCCCCGACCCCACCACCTCTTATCCCGCTGGATGTACGCCACGTAACACGTCCTTAAAATCGAAACTCTTGAAGCATTCAACGTGAGACTGTTGGTATGACTCGCGCTCTCGTCGAAGCCACCGTACAGCTAAATGACGCCTCACGATTGGCCGGATGGTGGAATCCAGCGAAGAAGTTCCAGCTGTGACAAGTGACAAGCGCCGGTTCCGTGTATGGCGCCTGGCTTTTGACAGGAGAACCAAAAGGAGTATTAACTGCATAAACAGTTAATAATCCTTATTATGAACCGTATAAACAGTTCCCAAAAATTCCAAGTTCTCAATATGAACTGTATAAACAAAAGGATTATTAAGGAATGATGATATTTATATAATGATAAATTTGATATGAAAATAAATTCAATAAGGTTTACCACCCAAAGTAGCTTTTGAAAGTGTCAATTAAAGATTGATGTTATGAATGCAATACTGTTTAGTAGATAAGAGCAGTCGAATAAAAGTTCAAGCCAAATATATAAACATAAGTCCGGAGGAGAAATCTTATGTTTATCTTCAAAAAGAAATTATCATGCCAATATGGGATGTTTACAAGGACATTCAAAATATAATCCAAAGAAATAGACATGAATAGAAAGGTGGAGAGATCAGGGCAAGGCAATGCTTTCAGATCATGAGCCAAGAACTAGAATCATGATTTTGGGACACCTGCCAATACTAATCCAATAAAGACTCTTTTTTTTCAGGTGAAGTTAACCTGTTTTTCTCCATTAAACACTTGCTTCTCACTTTTGATGGGCTGAGTTAGACAGTCAAATAAAATACTGCAAAAGATTGGAATTCCTACGATCACAAGCATCTACTCATATACAGGCCTAGTGATGGTGTGAAAAGATTGAATACTAAATGAAAAAACAAAAAAGTTGGATACAGAAAGCAGAAAAGCCTGATGATTCCCTAATTAAATAATCTCTTCAGCACATATTTAACACCTTTGCCCATGTAACAACAATACCAGATTCTGAGAAATAAATAACCAACAATGACATCAACATCATCGGCTATGCATAGTCCCATGAGACATTAGATACATAAAACAGATGTCTTATGCAAACTGCTATGCAGAATTTATGGACAAAAATCTGATGACATTTTCTTGTACTCTAGGCTACAAAAAACCCTACACAGAAATGTGCACCAACTTGCATGTAGGAATTGCCAGTATACATTCTAAAATACAAAAAAAAAAATCCAAAAATTTTCTTTAATTTTTGACTCTGCCTTTGTATGTTAAAGGACAAGGCTTGGTCAAGGCATGACACACATTTCAGGAAAATGGTATCAGAAGATGTAGCGGATTTGAGGAAAACAAATAGAGATTCTACAGAGCATCAGCTTTTTCACAGTGAATTTGGTATCATGATGAAACCTGTGATGTCGTGTGTCCTGACCAGCTGAACCCTGAACTATATCTTTCCATGAAAATATGGCATGCAAAGTAGTATCCAAATGAATGGATCTGAAAGGACATATAGTCATGTTGTACTGTGGAAGCTGCCTGGTGTATTTTTCCGTCGTCTCTCCCGCCAACTTTCACCCCATTCTTTGGCCTCTGCAACAGCACGCTCTCTGTCAAGATCGTGGCAAATATCGTTCGGGGAGTCTCTCACACTCCCTACATCTACTGGGCTATCCATCTGAGACTCACGAGTTTCCAACTCTTCCAAGACCCACTTGTGCCCAGAACACCCACCTGAACTCCCTATGCCAATTTTTGCATCCTCACATGCACCCATGATTGGATCCCTTTGCCTAAAGTCCGGAGAATTTTGATGTGGTGAATGGACAGCATGTTGATTGTCAATCCTGCTTGTGGACCTTGGCGTAGATGGACCACTCCTAGTACTCCGAGTAGAAGCTGCAATTGGATCATAATTTTGTGAAGCTAAATATGAAACTGCTGTCACAACATCCCCTATGAGAGGTCGAGTAGCTGCATGCTCCTGCAAACACATTGCTGCGACAGCCAGTGCCTGATATAGACCTCTCGTCGGATAATGACCTTGTAGCAATGGGTCAGCCATTTTGGGGAACTTTCGGCGGTCTTTAAATAATGGACGAGCCTGTGCATGAGATCAACAAGCAGTGATAGTTTTCATCAAAAACAGAGACTGAAATTTGCAAGGTCAGCCTAGAACTAATTTTTCATTGTTTACATTCTGAAATTCTAATATCTAGCATTAGGAGCTAAGGTTGATAATTAGCATATGAAGCATCATTAAAAGTAGCATGTCCTCAAATAAAACCTATCATAAAGCCAACAGGGACTGGATGTAGTTCAAAAATGTGAAAGCGCAACGTACCCATGCAACTAGATATTGTTCTCCAACAGGCCTAGTGTTGTCGATGGCTTTACGGCCGGTGATCAGTTCAAGTAACACAACACCAAAACTATATACATCAGATTTCACAGTTAACTGCCCTGTCATAGCATACTCAGGAGCACAGTAACCATATGTTCCCATCACTCTGGTTGAGACATGAGTCTTGTCACCAACAGGACCAAGTTTCGCAAGCCCAAAGTCTGACAACTTTGGATGATATCCTTTGCCAAGAAGTATGTTTGATGATTTGAAGTCACGATAAATAACTGGAGGGCTTGCCAAATCATGCAGGTATTCTAAGCCTTTAGCTGCACCAGCTGCAATCCTCATCCGGGTATTCCAGTCAAGTGGTTTCTCATCAGCTGGAATATCTATTAAACCAAAAGGGCAGAAACAATCAAGTCTCTAATTTTTCAGGTATTCTGAATCATTTGTCATGGAAAGATCATACCACAAAGATCTTACTATAATATGCTTTTCACTGTGTTGCAAGAAAAGATAAAAAGGGAAAAAGATGGAGTGATGAAATAAAAATCAGTAATTCCTTGCATACCCAACAAAACCACTCAATCAGAATTAAGAGCAGTTGACACCTATCCTTGTCCATAATGAAGTTCTTTAACAGTTCATATATGTAATATCAATTCTCAATACAAAAAAAGAAATAACCAAATGTTTTTATCTTCAGATTGATTTCCATTAATGTGAAAGCACTACAGAATAGCAATCAGTAACAGTATCTATTGAAATTCAGGTTATTTGAATCATAAATCTGACTTTTTTTAGCAAATGGCATTTATCTTAATGAATTGTCTACCAGGAGGCTTGCCAAAGTTATTTAAGTATGATCTAACTGCCAAAGTTATTTTTGGTCATTACTATAATCCAAATGAATCATCTGTGAACCATTACTTTACCACTTGCATATCTCCGGTGATAGTATTTTTACATGGCAAACAAAAGTATTCCAAGGATTCACAGAATGAGGTTCTAAGACATTTGCAAAACTGACCTGATGAAGACTGAAGAGTAGCATTAACATATGATGCAGATGAACAAGTTTAAAGGAGAAACTTTGATACTTTGAGGAGACATTCCTCCAATTGGCAAAGGCCAGTTGCAATATGACTTGCTGGCATACACAGCTTGCATTTCCAGCATAGTAATACACAGATTGCCTTTCCAGCATTAATTTCAAGAGCTCAGTTCCTAATAGATCATTCAATATGATGACATAATAACTACTTTATGAATCATTCTTATCATTTATATTTATTTAACAGTTTCTACATATAATTCTAGATCTGCAAGTATAGCAATTAAGGAAAATCAAGAAGAGAAACAGCTAAGGAAAACCTAACCATGCAAATGATCTTCCAATGAACCCAATGGCATAAACTCATAAACGAGCAGTCGTTGATCACCATCAGCACAATAACCAATCAGATTGACAAGATTCGGGTGATGTAATAGGCTCAGCATGAGGACTTCAACCAGAAATTCCCTGTTTCCCTGAAGACCGTTTCTGTCAAGTTGTTTAATGGCAACAACCTGCAAAGTTCTATATCAGCTGTATGCTCATGTATGCTCTTTAGACAATAACAATTTTCATATCACCACTAAAAATACAGATGGTTCTTATTTAGCAACTGTAGAAGCATAAAACAACTTTTGCTAATAACACAAGGATTTTTTTACCGTATTTAAGATAAGTTTCATTAAAGGGATCAAGATACTTGTTGATAGATAAAACAGGCACATGAATGTACATAAAATCAGGCACTATAAAACAAAAAAAAACCAACCTGCCCAGTCTCTAACCTTCCTTTATAAACGCGACCAAAGCCACCTTCACCCAAAAGGCAATCTTGTCTAAAGTTCTTAGTGGCAGCAGCAAGCTCACGGAAAGTGAATGTCTGTGCTGCAATATTGCCAGCATTGCCTTCTTTCGGAGTTGATGCTCCCTTTTTGGAGACTGAATTGGTCCTCAACTTCGATTTGTCTAGGACCACAAGCAATCCACAATAGTAAACCAGAAAGTTAGATACTCAGCGCTCAAGTAATGACCAGCATGTCATTGAACTTTAAAAGCATAAGCTACAAAGGTGGATAAGATTCTCGAATGCTACACTCTGAGTGAAGTTTAGCTAAGACCAACAATGTGCATTACATCGGACAAACTCTTCTAGCAAGAAGGCATGATAATTTCATGCACGACCTTTTAATTTGTCTATCTGAATTCTGATCATTTAACGGCGCAGTAATCACCCTAGTGTCTTTGACCAAACAAGATATCCTTCTTAGGAATGAGCAATCTAGGCGTATGACGATAACGATAACGACCTACCGACAGAGGACGACAGACCTCCAAATTCTGAAAGAATATCCGACGAGAGAGTTCGCAAACAGCTTGATAATTTTTTGTTGATTTCCTTTTTAATTCATATGTATTCTCATGATACCGTTCGTCATTTATCCAAAAGAGACGTTCGAATGTCCTAAATTCAAGACATCCACAGAAGCTCCACAGATCCGGCAAGAAATGTGAAGAAAGAGAACGATCAACACAAAATAAACAAGCACTCCCAAAAGCAGCAGATAGAGTCCATTAGATCCACGAAATTCTCATAAACGAACAATCTTTACCATCAAAAAATCCCAACTTTCTTACCAGAACTGCCATGGTGAGATGACGGAGCGGCGGAAAACTCCTGCTTGCAATCCGCACCACCTATCCCTTCGATCTTCTTCTTCACCTCCTTCTCCTTTCCCTGACTGGGCGATCCAAAACACGGAAAGCAAACCATTATCAATCAGAATAACTAAGATAAATTCCCGAATAAAGAAAGAGCTCCGCCAACAGCTCCCCCTCGATTCTCCAATCTATCGCGAGGGAGCGGCTCGGAATCCCGTCGGCGGACCGGATCAGAGCCCTGCGGCGGATGGCACCAGACCAAAGGGAGGCGGACGGGGTGTGTGGGTGTCCGGAGCGAAGTAAGCAATGAATTGAATTGGAGAGATAGGGAGTAGTCAGCGAGCGCGTGCGAGGTAAGAAATTGGACAATCGCGAAACGCACGGGGAAGAGACCGCTGGGTAATGTTCTCATCGATAAAATACTCTGTACCTTCAGTTCGTCACCCCTCTCACCTACCATGAATATGGGTCCCACAGGGTCCCAGAGTTTATTCAATGATATGACAGGTAAGGAGAACGGTGAACTTATGGAAAAGATCTTTTTGATATATAAAACTATTCCCAGTATTAATTGGTCATTAAATATTTATTTTTTATTTGTAGAGAAAGGTTTTCTTATTGGAGTTGAATATTTTGGAAGGTCGATTTGCTTCCATTTCGGTTTTTTATTTCTAAAAATAATTTTAAAATATTTTTTTCAAAAATTTGACTTGGGAAGCTATGTGTGCTAGTTTTCATATTTTTAAAATTTTGACATAGGAAGCATTTCTAGAACACAATATTTTGGAAGGCCCTCATGTCATTATTTGAATTCCATATTTTTAAATATGAATATTTTAAATTAAATTAAAAATTAAATGTTTTTGTCTCTATCTTTTATTCTTTATTGAATTAATTTCATTCCGTTCTTTAAATTCTTGAAATTAAATGAATTTATGCATTTACCTAGAAAAGTTTTTGTGTTTGATCTTCTATCTAAAGCACTCCTTGTTTTTCCAAAATTTATATTGAAACATCTCTTTTTATTAATATAGATATTACGATTGCCATCGATGAACCCATGTCTTTAAAATTTAGATTAAAAAATAAATAATCATATATAATCTAATTCAATCAAGTAAATAAATATAAATAAGAAAGATTGAATCGATTTATAATGACCCGATTATCTGAACCTACATCCACTTATGATTCATCCTTCCTCAATGTTATTGATTTTTTTCAATAAATGAGCGTCAACAACTCTTTACAAATTTTAAATTGAACTTAAATATTACATTTAATCACTAAAACTTTTACAAATTACTTCATACTTACAAATACTTATGAAGCATAATAATGGATGTTTCCAAAAAGGTATTTATAGCACAAAAGTCCAAAATAAAATGGAGCAAACAAGAAAAAAAAAATAAAAGGAAGGTTTGGTGTGTTAACATCATCGATAACTTTGAAATAACATTGACAATGATATTCACCCACTCAAGCTATCATGACTCAATCTAATGCGGTAATTGATTTATTAAGTTCATTGAGTTTAAACACTAGCTCAAATGTTTAAGTTGAAATTAATAATAGTAGACTTATCATACTCATATAAGTTTAGTTTTTGTTCAATTCTGGAGACTAAATCAGGGTGTTATAATATCTTCACTTATAAGCTTAATATTCTTTTGATAATTCAAATCCTAGCAAAGTACATATGACACATAGTCCAATGATGGCTCTACGCTATGGTGTGCCTATTGACCTAATTGATGGATAATTCTTTCCTACTTGAGCCTCTCACAATGCACATATTTGAGGACTTTGATATTAATTATTACGACTCAACCTAATGGGATAGTTGATCTATAAACTTCATTGAGCCTAGATCATTGGCTCAAAATGCTTAAAGTAAAATTAATAGGAAACCTATGATAAGACCCCTAGGGTTTTATCATAGAAGAAGAGGAAAGAAATGAGATAATCACTTCGAAGAGTTCGACCTCCTAGGGTTTACCAAAGGCTGGAATAATATTTCATAGATCGATGGCTCTACGCTATGGTGTGCCCATTTACCCAATCGATGGATAATTCTTTCCTACTTGAGCCTCTCACAATACACCTATTTGGGGGCTTTGATATCAATTATTACAACTCAACCTAATGGGATAGTTGATTTATAAACTTCATTAAGCCTAGATCATTAGCTCAAAAATGCTTCAAGTAAAATTAATAGGAAACCTATGATATCACAGAAGAAGAGGAAAAAAATGAGATGAAAACTTCGAAGAGATCGACCTCCTAGGGTTTACCAAAGGCTGGAATAATATTTCATAGATAATGAAAAGAAACAAATATATCCATATTTATATAGTTCCACCCTGAGTCCATTAGGACTTAGACTCCTTATAAAATTAATAAATCTCAAATAAGCTCCTATCCGACTCCTAGACTAAAAAAACCTAATAGAACATACACCTATTTGGGGGCTTTGATATCAATTATTACAACTCAACCTAATGGGATAGTTGATTTATAAACTTCATTAAGCCTAGATCATTAGCTCAAAAATGCTTCAAGTAAAATTAATAGGAAACCTATGATATCACAGAAGAAGAGGAAAAAAATGAGATGAAAACTTCGAAGAGATCGACCTCCTAGGGTTTACCAAAGGCTGGAATAATATTTCATATATGATGAAAAGAAGCAAATACATCCATATTTATAGAGTTCCACCCTTGAGTCCATTAGGACTTAGACACCTTATAAAATTAATAAATCTCAAATAAGCTCCTATTCGACTCCTAGACTAGAAAAACTTAATATAACATGATTTAAAGCTTGAAAAAAAAATGGGATCCTAATAGTTCCCCCCCCCCCTTCAAATTAGTCTTATCCTCAAGGCTAAGGAGCATTAAACTTTGGGAGCTTCTCTTTTAGCACTTCAGTCACACAGGATATCTACGACATATCACAAACCATTGATCAAATAAATAGGGTCTCTATTTCGTGATAGTATAAGCAATGGGTCATCCTTTCAGTATAGTAGTCATTGTAGTCTTCTAAAGAACCCTTTGCTTCCGATGGCTAGTGACAGTTGTGCCCTTACTTCTTTGTCTTCCCTTTAAAATCATCTACTTTCCATTTATAAAAACTTCATGATTAGTTTAGAAAAAATTCAATAAACATCACATAGGGTTGATGGTCATTCAATTCCAAGCACCACTTCGAAGTCTTCCAAGAGTAGTAAAAAAAAATCCATAAGCAATTCTTAGTCCTGTATAATCAATTTTATTTTTGAACATTTGCTATCACAAGTTAAAATCTATCCATCAACGATATTTACTTCGAATTTATCACAACCTTCAATATTGTAAACCAATCGATTAACAACCTTACTATCTATAAAATTGTTAGTGCTACCATTATCAATCAAAACTATAACAGGCTGATGTTTCAAAGTTCCTCTAGCTTTCATAGTTTGTAGGTTAGAATAGTTGGTTAATGCATATATTATATATGTGATAGGTCCAACATCTTTATCAGAATCCATACCTTTATGCTCAGAGTCTACATTGTCAACTTTTGGTTCCTCCCCAATTAGTTCAATCATCAAAAGTTTCTCTTATTTGTATTGGTGTTTATTACTCCACTTTTCATCACAATGCCAACACAAATCCTTCGTTGATATTTTTTTGCATTCTTCTTGAGTTAGTCTTTAGGTGTTAGGGTTTCAATTGGGAATAGATAGAGTGGGTGGCTTGCTGATTATCTATTTATTGTCACTTTTGTTTCAATGATTCTCTATACTTATTTTTTCCTCATGTAAACATACAAATTAGATTGCAGCTATCATAGTACGAGGTTAGTGAGCTTTGACTTCACATTAGATATATGGATTAAGTCATTCGATAAATGTTCCCACCATGACAAAGTCTGAAAGCGTCACCTCCTTCCCTTGCCTAAGTCTGAGAATCATTACTGCTGATGACTTCAAGTATATATTCCAATATAAGTGGAGCTCGAATTCCATGGTGAGATGAATGAAGGAATTGATATAGAGTTGATTACTTTTCGAACTAGTCTTTGGCTTGATTTGACGGTCATTCAAATATGCTATGATATTCTTGCATTATAGAAGTTCGACGAATTTTGGTGAGCTGCTCATCAATATTCTCGTATTCATATGTCCCAAAGCCAACAAGAAGTCATCTCTTGATTACTCCCACGAGGAGATAGGTTTCATATCAATCATACCATTGGATTGCATCTCCATCTAGTTGAATTGAAGTTATTTCCACCTTGGATTCTTCTAGAGTTCTGTGAAAAAAAAAAAAAAATTTGCCCTAGAGATCCAACTTGTTAGATCTCCGTGGGGTTGGTCGACCTTTCCTCTCTAGATTATTAGAATTTTCATTATCATTCTTCCAAACATTGGCCCATTTGTCATATTTGGATCATTAGGAAGTTATTTATCGAATTTACCGACAAAGTTTGGGATTCTAGGTAGCTTGTGTGTTGTTCTTGGTTCCTTTCTCATGTCTCCATATCAGTTCAACATGAGACTTGAACTTTCATCTAGTTGAAACTTGTTAAAGCTCTCCAATATGCTCCTTTTGAAATCATTAAGGGTTTCAGTGGTATGGCGATCCGTTTAATTTTGTAGTTGGAGAATGAGGTTCTTGCTTGATCGACAGCTCGACGTGCTTCAAGCGCTCTTAAAATATTGGTATTATGTCGAGTTTTGGTTCTCAATTCTAGTTTCTAAGATTTTTAGTTAGGCTTTCACTGAGTTATCGTAGCCATTGCATAGGACTCCAGATCTGTAATCTTCAATTCTTATTTTTGGTGTATAATCAAGGGCATTAACACTACCCTATTCGGTGTGCGGGCATTGGTGTTAGTGTCAATTGAAATGTTGACTATGATTGAAATGGTAGTGTTGCTTATTAGGTTAGTTGGAGCAAGAGTGGAGCAACAACTTGGATCATACTCATTAGCATTTGCACCTACTTAGTGAGGTTCAAGAATGCGTCAATGGGAATGAGTAAGTGACTCGAGATCACTCTCGGGTCATCAAACGAATGTCAGTATTGAGCCTGTGTTTACATCGAGGTAAATGCGTCTACGTATGGAAGTGGTTGGTGCCCCCCGAGTGAAAGTATTGTGGGTCAGTGGCAAAGCTTCCTCGCTCGGGCATTCATTAAGAGGGTTAGTAGGTGAATGTTTCTATAACATTAAACCCTCCTTTTAGCCCCAAAATGTTAGAAAAAAATATCGTTGATATCTTGGTTAGCCCGATATAATCCAAACTCGTATGCGCAGAGTCATTCGAGGTGCCTCTGAGATGAAAATGCCAAGCTCTCAATGTACTATCTATACAAAAACTAAGGTCAGAAGATATAAGAGTGTAGATGTCGATAGTTCATGAAAATCTTCACTTTACGTGTTAGAGGTGAACTTTTATACCTTATTACATATGGTATGAAGGAAGTTTATAATTATCTTTTTCATTATAAATAACGAGAAGAAAGTTATCTTCTCTTCCTTGTAATGCGGTGACTAATCGATAATGTATCTTCAATCAATAAATATATATTTATTTTAATTAAAATAAATTTAAAAATTTATTGGCTAATTCTCATCATATAGCGGGCCAACAAAATATATCCTTACATTAAGTTTAGGGCTAAATGATATTATTACGAGTGATTATACGAGTTTTAACATAACACATATAAGATGTAAATAAGTTTTTTATATAAAGAGAAATACATATGAGAATTTGGAATGGTATAAGACATATCTTATAGTTAAAGTACTTTTATCAATATTCTAAGATTAGCTATCACATCTGTTTTCATGTCAATCGTGCTCACTAAATATAATACTTAATTTATATTCAAAGTATTTTCATCAATATTTTCATATTATCGGACTTGTCACGTTCTAATGTTAATCTTAGTCTTTGTGTACCCAAAGCATTGGTAGTTAAGCCAATAACCTAAATGGCTATTTCTCTTTCTTTATATATATAGTCAACTTGATGTGAAATATGCTATTCTCAATAAAATACTTAATAAAAATGTCTTTATGGAAGATCCATCATGATTTATTGATTCTTCGTGTCCCTCTTATAAATAAATAAATAAATAAATATACTTTCAATCTTTTATCTTTAATGCTTCAATCTTTACATTTAATCCAGTAAATTTAATGCCAAATAACCGTTCAGATGGTACCAATTAATGATGCATGCATAAGAAAGATGCATGCATTTGTATTTGGTGAATTCCCATTCACCACTACAGCAAGCATTCACGTGGTACAATCTCGGTAGGATTTGATGTGATAACTCCAGCACCAGACACCACCATGGTGATCGGCGTTGCCTCTCCACATGTCCTCGGTGTCCGCATTGGCGAACGCCCTCTTGCGTGTCGACGACAGAGAACCGTTCAGGTGGCATTTAAATAAAGATGCATGTATTTGTGTTTGGTGAACTCTCATTCACCACTACAAGCATTCAGTTGGGAGCATCTCGGTCGGATTTGACGTGATAACCCCGACGTCAGACACCATCATTCCTTTGGTAGCGAGTGATCGGCGTTGCCTCTCCTCGCTTCGTCAGGTACCACGTGTCCGCATTGGCGAACTCCCTCCTACGTGTCGACGTTGAGTCATACCCGGGTCTCACTCTCCCGTCATCCCCGTTGACAACGTGACTTCAAACTAAACGGATGCAGTCGTCGAAATGACATACTTGCCCCGGAAATTAATGGAAGAATCTGCATTAAATGAAGGGTATTAAGATAATTGTGAGAAGTGGGCCTACTCGGATACGGCGGCGTCGCGACGGCAATCTGGACTCCCCCATTACATAATGACACGCCTCACGCGGCGAACGGCTGCGTTTGCCTGATCGTGAGCGACACGACAATGAAACGCGATGCTCCGCTGTCCGTTTCGTCGCACCAGAAGACAGCTTACTTAATGACGTGGCAACCTAGGATATCGTCCACGGCTATGGGACCCACATGTGTAGCTCTTATCAAAGAGTAAATTACTAAAACGCCCCAGGATTTTACCTGCACGATTATGAGATTAAATGGTGTACAAGGGATTGACGCCTTTTATCATGATCCAACATAATCCAAAATGAGATCATAGAGTAGTGACACATGTGAGGTATAATTAATTTATATTCTGTGGGATAAAATATTTATTAATTTTATTAAATTTAAATCTATAATTACTATTCAAAACTCATTAGTCATTTCAATAGGTCTCATCTTTTATTATTAATTTTGATGCAGTTATGTAACATAAAATATATGAGTTAACAATAATATTAATATTCTCCATGATTCTCTTTTATTGTTTTAGGTTTTTCCCTTTCAAGTGCAAAATAAAATATGATGTATTCATTATTTCTTAATCGGTGCAAGTAAATTTGTCCAAGATTATACTTACTATTATTTAGCTAGAATATAAAGAACGAGGAAGAAACTAGAATTGATAGGTACTATGATTAAAAGAGAAAGTCATGCCAATTAATATGTATTTTGGTAATTCTATAAATTATGCTATATATCTAAATAGAAAAACCATGCATGGTTTTTTTTTTATGGATTATGATTTTAAGAAATATAACTTATCTTTTTTGTTAGATTTTTTTATATTAAGAAATCATATATTATTTTTTTGGAAATAATGCTCTGCTTGTGCATTACTAGTTATTATTAAATGAGATTTTAAAGCTTCCATCCTTAATAAATAGATTTAGTATATTACCAGTTAGATGATTCCAACCATTGTTAACATCAATTTATTTGAGTTCGAAAAAATTATGGGACGTATGTGATATTTGTAAGGTCTCTAATATATTTTTTAGCTCTTAAAGAACTTTTAAAGGGTATTATTATAAATTAGAGTTTCAAATAATAGCTTACTTAGCTAAAGGAAATTAACTATAATAACATATACTTATGTTTCTAGGTATTTGAATTTGAATAGAGGTACTAAAATAGCATACCTTGGAGGATATTAACATGCACATGATATATAATGTCTCATCAGCCACCACTTTCAATGCTTGTGGAGGGTATGATAGGAGGCCTTGTTTTATTATTATTTTTATCGGTATTAAAGGTTTATATACCATCTTAATCATATCAGTATGATAAATTACCAAAAATAATCTCATTCCACTATTATACATTCATCCGATCGCTTTCCTCTATCCAAAATCGAACTTACTTGATCCAAATCAAAGTTATCATTCTTACCTTCAATCTTTCATCTTTAATGCTTCGATCTTTACATTTAATCCAGTAAATTTAATGTCACATAACCGTTCAGGTGGTATCAAATAAGTGTGCATGCACGAGAAAGATGCATGCATTTGTGTTTGGTGAATTCCCATTCACCGCTACAAGCATGCACTTCGTAGCGTATCGGTAGGATTTGACGTGATAACCCCGACACCAGACACCATCATTCCCTTAGTAGCGAGTGATCCTCGTTCGCGAATTCCGTTCTACGTGTCGACGTCAGAGACGTCGGGTAGGGTGATGACACGTCACCATCTCTAGTCAAACGCGGGTCTCACTCTCACCTCATCCCGGTTGACTAAGTGGGTCCAAGTAAACGAACGCAGTCGCTGAAATGACAAATTTGCCCCGAAAGTAACGAAGAATCTGTATTAAATGAAGGGTATTAAGATAATTGTGAAAAGTGGGCCCACTCGAATACGGCGGCGTGGGGAACGGCAATCCGGACTCTCACACTACATTAGTGACACGCGTCACGCGGCGACCGGCCGCGTTCGCCTGATCCCGCGTCCACGCGCTGCGTTGCGACACGACATCGAATTGGAGGCTCCGCTGTCCGTTTCGTCGCACCAGACAACTTACTTATTGACGTGGCAACCTGGGATTTGGTCCAGGGCTTTGGGACCCACACTAGCGAACCACGAGTAGAAGCGGTTGGTTGTTCGGTTGTGCATGTGAAAGACCAAATTACTAAAAAGCCCCGGCTGTAAATTCTGGAACACATAAAATACTGAAAGGACAAACATGCCCTCTTCATTTAGGGATTAGTCATTAGCTTTACATAAATTATGTATTATATCGAAAGACTAATGTGAATTCAAAATTTTCAGACACATAAATGAACTATGATTGCATAATGAACCTAAAGAACATGACAAAGTAAACCTAAAAAATCTCTAGAATCATCTAAAAAATATAAAAGTTAATGAAATCACTATATAATAATATTTTCCCGCTATCTTGAAAGATTAAGATGAGTTATCCAAATTTTAAAGCATTACATTCGTAAATGAATTAAATAAACTACATTATAGCTGATTATGCAATCGAGTGTTATATGATTAATTTACATTCGATTTTTTACAATTTTTATAATCCAATTTAAGATATTTTGATACTGACTTATAATCGATTGTGGAACAATTCGTTTACAAGTCCAAAACCATAAAACTACTCACATCGAACTATTAAAGAAAATTTATGATATAAGTGATTGCTCAATTATTATTTTAGAAAAAAATTAAATCTAATTTGACAAAAGATAGAGCCGGTTCGGTTCATCTAAACCGATGGTTCAACGAATAGATCGAGAGGTTTTATGGGAATTCGAGCAGATTAGGATGGCTCAAGTAAAACGGAGTGCTTCCCAATAAAAGCCCTAAGAAAAGGGAGGATTTTAGGTTATAAAATTAAGGGAGGGCTTTTTTGGTAAATCGCCCCAAATTAAAAAAAGGGGTGCTACGTGGCCGCAACGGTGGGACCCGCGACCAGGGGAATATTTCACGGGTGATTCGGTCACTCGAGCAAGCACCGTTACTGGGCGGCGCAACAGGGTCCATAATACAACTAATGCACTAACTATATCTCGAAAATAGAGACAGGGAAAAGGAAAGAAATTAACCTCTTCTGGTCTCTTTCGTCTCTAAATTAAGGGGGGTTACTTCGAGTTTCCCCTCTTTCTCGTCTCTCCCTCCCCCTTCTCCTTCCCCTTCCCTTTCACTCCCCTCCCCTTCCCTTTCTCTCTCCCAAGAAGGACGATAGAGACATCGAATAGTAACCCCGCAGGTGCTCGTGGTGATCTCTGATCACCATCTCGCTTTCTGCAGTTTCGATCCCCGATATCCGATTTCGCCCTGCCGCGGTCCTCTCCGGAAGGGCCTAGGGTTCGGAAGATCGGAGATGGATGAGGAGAACGAACTCGAGGAAGGCGAGGCGTGGTCGGGACGGGAGGACGACTCCTGCATCGACCCTGATGCATTCTCCTACATCGTGAGACCTCTCAACGCCTCTCGATACCTTCAGTTCGTTCTTATACGAGAGTTTTTGGAGTTTTCCTGGTTGGAGTGTTTCAGAGTTTATGCCATTCATGGAACTTAACTGAAACTAGCAGTAGATGTGGGCATTTTCGTGGTCTCTGTTTCTTTTTTTGATGTCTGCTTCCGTTTTGGTGGCTGATTATACTGGTTACTGTTGCTGATGTTCTCTCCTCAAAGAGCATGATTTTGAGAATAAGTGAAATTCTTCAAAGACTATTTTGGTGATCTGAAACCATAGAGATCCGTGATATCATTAGTTTGGAATGGTTTGCATGTTTCTTTAGGAAGCAGTGGTGCAACTTGAAGTTACTTTCTTTAACTCTTAAGCCTCATTTGTCAGATTATTGGCACCGTGAGAAGTTCACAATGTGCAGAGCGGTTTGCATGAGAAACCCTAAAAGGTTTTTGCATTTGGCTGCACCATAATAGTAGGGAAGGAGGGAACCTCTCTTTCATGTCACAGGATTTTTCTTTCTTGTCGCGGAGTTTTATTAACTCCCACGATGATAGAATTCGTGGATAATTTTGTTTAAGCGTTGAAAGTAATTTTAAAGGATTCTAGTCACAGTAGCTGAGATTTTGAGACTTGCTGTTGACTAACTCCCACAATGATAGAATTTCTGGATAATTTTATTTAAGCGTTGGAAGTAATATTACAGGCTTCTACTCACATGTACAATTCTAGCTGAGATTTTGATACTTGCTGTTGACTATGTTTGCCTTTTCATTTAGGATAAAAAGATCCAGGATGTACTGGGGCATTTCCAGAAAGACTTCGAAGCTGGGCTTTCTGCTGAGAACTTGGGTAATGCAGATATAGCAGTCTCAACCAGGATATTAACTATTCAAACTATGGTACTGATGGTACAGAGAATTCAACTTATTAACAGGTGCAAAATTTGGAGGATATGGTTCTTTCTTACCTACCTATCAGCGTTCTCCTTTAAGTTTAAGTCAACCTAGAAGTGCACAAGATGTTCCAAGTCAAAATGTCACAAAATCTCCCTACAATCCATCAGTCAAGGTACATTTTTCGTTTTAGGTGATACAAGTGATAGTTGACCCTTATATAAGGAATTTGATCATATCATCTCACACCAACTCTCTGTTTGAATTCTGTTGATATGCCATCATGATTTAAATTAAAGAAATTTTTACACAAGGATTGTTGCCAAATGGCTCAAGTAACTATTTGAAAAACATGACAGCTTAGTAGATTTGGTTTTTCACTACTTTATCACCTGATGCATACAGGTTACAAACCCAAACGTTTCAGTTACCACGAGCTCATCTTGTTTGAAAAATAACAGTGTTATGGTGCCACCAGTGGACAACTCATGCAAAAGGGACATGTGCGTGAATGAACCATACATTCAGGAGTCCAATTCCCAACATACTTCCTTAGATAAACCATCTAACATTACCGACCAGAAACCACTGAAGGTTCGCATCAAAGTGGGTTCTGATAACACCTTGGCTAGAAATAATGTTACCATCTATAGCACTCTAGGCCTAGATATGTCTTCACCGTCATCGTTTGAGGACAGTCCTCATGGGAGCATAGGGATCTCCTCTGAATTCCAAGATCTGCCTGATGAATCTCCCAAGACTATTTTCCAGGTAAAGTACTATTGTTATCTAGCCATCTTTGTGCAGGATCCCAGTTTGCTAATTTCTGTTTTAAATTAATGAAACAGGTTATGACATGTTTTGTGGTTCCTGGTGGCCTTTTACTTTCACCTCTTCAAGAAAGTCTATTTCAATTGGTTTTAAAAGACAATTCTTTTGTCAACAAGGGCAAAAGAGGAATGCTTTTCCACGGAACGCCTGAAATGAATTCAGACTTTGCATATTATTCTACATGTTCAAGAGAAGTCAAAGGTCAGATGGAGAAGCAAACAAAGTCTAGTGAGCACAAAGGAAGACCGAGAGTAATTAAGAATGCAGAGGGAAAGAATGATGTAAACTTGATTAGGGAAATTGACATTGAAACCCAAGGAGGACAAGAGTTTGCGCCATCCTTTATTTCGAACAATGCAGATAGAAAAGCAGAAAGACTGATGGTTGGGAATACTGCAAAGGATGACACCAAGATGTTGGATCATCAATGGAAAATGAATGAGGCATCATTGAAGGGCATATCAACTTTTCCTGGTGCAGTAGATGATAAACCTTATGACTTAATTGAAAGTACAACAAATAATGAAATTACTAATTCAGGAAACAAAATAACCTGCTCAAGAGGGAAATTGAATTTAAAAGCAAGCAGGACAGAGAAAAAATTGGAAGAACAAAATTCAAACAAACAAAAGAATGATAACTCTGAGTTGCAGAAAGAAGTTAGAAGAAAAGTTGATAAAGATTTTGGTCCCTACTCAAATGGACAAAAGAGAAGGAATGGGCAAATTACTGAGCCTGCTGATCACATTGAATCCAATTCTTTTCCACACAAGGAGAAGACAATGGGAGGAAAGGACCAAATATCTGACGGGAAAAAGAAGCCAAAAAGTCAAATCAATTTCAGATCATCAGGGGAGTTCTTGAAGGACAATATCAGCGGTAGCTCATCTGCAGCACTGAAGGAAAGAAAGAAAAAATCTCATGCAAGGACAGACCATGCTGAGAAGAAGTCTAATGCTCTAAAATCACATAAACAGTCAAGTGGGGCTTCCTTTACAGAATTCCATGGAAATATTAAATGGGACAATAAATCTGAACCATCGGAGAATGAAGTTGGTTCACAGGATTTTCATTCAAAACGTAAAGGGAAGTCCATGAAGCCTAAGCATGAGAAGTCCATGAAGCCTAAGCATGAGAAGTCCGTTGTGTCTACACATACATTCAAGGAAAAGTCAGGTTGTAAGAAGGTTGAGGAAACTTTAACCTCAGGAACATTCATTGATGAACCAATACTGACCCCTTTGACATGCAATGTCCTAGCTACAGGTGCAACTGTTGCCCCTCCAGCGCCTGCTATTATCAATGATGAGTGGGTATGTTGTGACATATGCGGAAAGTGGCGTCTTTTACCATATGAGACCAATCCTAGTGATCTTCCCAATACATGGCAATGCAATATGCTCAATTGGTTGTAAGTTTCTCTTCGCAAAGAAAGATAAATGTTCTTTTTACTATCTTTTGGAATTCATATTTTTCTCCAAAATCTTATGTAGGCCTGGGATGAATAGTTGTGAAATCGGTGAGGAGGAGACAACAAATGCCCTAATTGCATTGTATTTACCCCTTGCCCCAGAAAATGGTGCTACCTTAGATGGTTGTCACAATGTTGCCGGTTCTAGCACCTCTTTGGCTGGTGGATTGCCCCTTGGTCAGAGAATTGAAGTTAATATTCAAAATGTACATGGTACTGGGAAGAGGAAAAACACATTAAAGGATGCTTCAGATATGCTAAGTCATTCAACTCCTAAGTGCTTTCCAGATACTGTAAACAGGGACCAGCTGGCCTCTGTTAAATGCGAAATTTCAAATGAGGCAAATAAGCATCATCCTCTGGAAATGAACTCAATGAACAAAGTTGGCGTTGTTAATGCAAGCAGATCATCCGACTTCAACAGAGAGAAGCAGAAGTTAAAGCAAAAGTATAAACAAAAAAATCTTGGGTTCTACTCAGATGAAGGTACCATCTTGCTGATTGTCCCTTTAGTTATATGAACAGGATTTTTCCTATCTATAATATCTATTTTATTATGTTTCAGATGGTCATGGTGGACAAAGTGAGAAACATTTAAAATTGAAAAGCAAGAGAGAGGTTGATCAAGATGATCTTGGATCTTCTAAGAAACCTAGAAAAGAAATCTTGCAATATTCTGACAAAGAATGTTCCAACCATAATTTATCTATGAAGGCTTTTGAGGAAACTGGCATTGGTGGTTGTTCAACCGCAGGAATTGCTACTAATGAGTCCAAGCAGAGGAAACTGCCAATGCCAAAAGACTTAAAATGTGACTCGGAAGTCAATTCCGCTGCATCATCAAAGAGGTTGCGGGATGAAGTTCAGTTCAATGCTTTATATGTTGATAAGTCAAATAATCTGGACCTTTCTGCTAAGAAAAGGAAAGTAAAAGAGTGGCAAGAGGGTGAGCTCAATCAGGAGGCTCTTGTGACTAGCCAACATGTGGTAGAAAATGAGGTTATTGTTAAAGGAGCTCTAAGTGAATCGAAGCCTGTACAGAACAGGAAGGCGTTGTTATCAATACCTGAAGGAGAAGGATCTAAAGCAACTAAACTGAATAACAAGATGGATCAAAAAGGTAAATTGACCAGAATGGCTTTGCCTGCCAGTATAGAGCATCTACCTGATCGAATAAATGGGCAAGCCTTATATATGATGGTAGAAGAGCATAGGTCAAATCAGAGCCAAGGGAACTCAGCATCTCCAAGGAACTTGGAATTCAATTGCTTGAAGGGGGATATGGTCCATGCACAGCCTCTTGCTGCAGCTAACTCAAGTTCTTCAAAGGTTTCAGGCTCCCGGAAAAGTAGATCCAATCTTAAGGAAACAAAAGGTTCTCCAATTGGGTCAGTTTCTTCATCACCTTCAAGGATTCCTAGTATTGAAAAACCTTCATGCAAAAGGTTCTTGGAGCAAAATGTTGATGTGAGCAATGCTGGTTTCTCAGTCTTAAGGAGCCCCAAAAGATGCGCAGATAGTGAAGTTAATGGTGGAAGTGCCCGGTCTGGAAATGATAGGAAAGAGAGAGTCTTTTCTCTTCAACATAGAGGTTGTAAATCTGATTTGGGTAAGAGTAAACTTCGGATTTCTGGTTCTTGCAAGGAGATGAATTTGCAATCTACAAAGAACAGCATCCGATGCAGACTTGAGGATAGCTTCGGTCCTTGTGAGAGTGAAAAAGGCAACACCCAGGAGAAGGATGAGAAGGATATCTTGAGTAAAAAAGACGTTACTTCGAAATGGATGACCGTTAGGAAAGATAATATCTCGACTTTGACAGTGCAAGAAAACATGAATGCTAATGGCACTTCTCAAAATGAAAAAGCATTGAACCACCCTTGTTCAGATAGGATTAATTGCGAAGAATTGCCTTCTGAGCTAGGAAGGTCTCAGTTGAAGCTGACTTCTGGTAATGAACAAGAAACAAAGCCTTGGGGTCCTCCTTTGGTATCTTCACCTCTCAAGGCAAGTAAAACAGCTCTTGAGGTAGTTGATGCAGTTAGTGCTGATGCTTTGAATTTTGTCAAACAACATAAACAACCAGATATCCGCAATGGATTGCACCATAATAATCTGAGACATGCTGCTCCTGATGGTCCTGACCCATCGAGTCCAATAAGAAAGGAAAATCATTCTGTTATGTTGAAAGAGGCAAGAGATCTTAAGCATACAGCCAATCGCTTGAAGGTTGATATAACCCTTTCACAAATCACTCTGGCTATCATTCATTAATCTTGTAATTTTTCTTTTGCCAATTTCAAATGGAATTTCTTGCAGAGTGAAGGACTGGAACTTGAAAGCACTGCCCTGTACTTTGAGGCAGCCATGAAGTTTCTGCATGTTGCTGCTCTCATGGAACCTATCAATTTTGATTGTGCTAAACAAGCAGAAGCAGGCCAAATGTACTTTGAAACAGCAAAACTATGCAAGTAAGTTAGTCATCAATATAAATTATACTTGGCTGGTCTTTGTTCAGATACCACCAAGGTTATCTTCTATCACCTGTTAGTTCTTTGAGTATCCTCTGTCAGGGGGCCCTTGGTAGAATTAGCAGGTTGTAGACATTTGGTTTGAGCAGCATCTTTTTATTTGATTTTTTTTTATGTTATGCATAAAACTGTTATTAAAGTATCAATGCCATTGATTTACTCTTGTAGACCCTTTAGAAGGAGCAGCTTAGCGAACAATGAGCATAAAAATAAGATGCCTTAGCAACTTAAGGCCATCTAGTTGTCTCATAGTCAAATTTGTTGAACCTTTATTATGTGATCTCATACTTAAATGGCTCAAATACGAATGTGGGTGTTTGTGCCTAATGTTGGATACTAAACGTAGCACAAGAATTTGCACATTACATGCATTAACCATGAACAAGCACTTGATTTGAAACTCATATTGTCATCATGAGTAATGATAGAAACATTTATGTTGACATAAAAGGTCCTTTTTCTAGTTAGTGAACATGATAGATAGATTCTTGTTTTCCTTATGCAGTTGTTTAGTTTATGATTAGCATAAAAATCAGTAATACAATACTTAGCTGAAGCATTACCTATACAGAGTGCCCTGATTATTCAAGTGTATCAATTTGTATGTTCAATGGTCGGTACTCTAACTTGATTATGATCATCACATGCAAAAATCCATCAGCAGTGGAGTTCCACTGGTAAATATCTGGCATGACATGTGCATCTTGATTATGATGATTAAAAAAGTATTATATTAAAGATTCTATGTTGCCAATTTCCAGATAGTGACAACCATTTTCTTGTAGTATGATACAAAAATTTGTTGATGAAAAATTGGAACTATGGATCTTTATTTTCTTTTCTCTTAGAGGGGTTGTGTTATCGAAACCTATTTTCTTATGAACTAGCAAAAATTTTAGTAGAGAAATAGTCATAGATCATTGTTTCTTAATAAATTGTTATCATGATTTAACCTTTCGTGTAACTTAAGGTGCAAAAAATTGTTATCATGATTAACTTTTCATGTAATTTAAGGTGTAAATTAGCAGTATCGAAATTGTGCAATAAGACCTTTTGTACTATATTTGATGATTGAGAGTAATTTTGGAGAATAACTTTAACAGCATATCATGACATAAATATTAAAATGGACTTGCAAGTTATATTGAGACAACAAACTAGCAATATCTGATCATGTCTCTGTTTAATTGTCGGACTAAATTTTGATCCTTTGGATGTTCCTAAAAGCAACGATATTATGCAGGAGGTATGCAGTAAATTGCTGTCTAAGCAGACACATAAATGGTTAATTTTATATTTAAATAGTGTAATAAATTAAAACAATATTTTTTTGTTAAAATATTGTTAAATTACATCCAAATCAAAATTTATGGAATGATACTTAATATTCTTTAAGAAGTTAAGTGCTATGTTATAAGAAATATGCAAAATTCTATGTGATTTAAGTTGCTGCGATGATCACATATGTATACTTATATGGACCACAAGTATAAGTTGTACTGCATGGTAACTTGCAGGTTGTATATACAACTGCATCTGTGCCTGTGGTTAACCACATGTTGAAGCTATGTAGGCCCTACTTTTTGGGTCAATGCACACATCCACATATGTGGTTTCACAGACTGTATTCCAGAACTTTATATAAAAATTATTCTTATTATTTCCTCATGTTTTTAATGCTTGTTTTCAACAGATTTGTGGCCCATGAATACGAAAAGATCAAGGAGATGGCTGCTACTGCTTTAGCATACAAATGCGTTGAAGTAGCCTATATGAAGTCTGCATACAGTAAAAGACCTAATGCAAGCAAAGACCTTAATGAATTGCAAGCAGCTTTTCAGTTTCTTCCTCCAGGTTATTGAAATGTGTTGCATTTCTAGAAATTTTGCTATTAGGGTTCTAATTTTTTTTGTAGCTTTTGGTTTATCGGGTTAATCCACGTGGGTATTCTTAGAATTTTGCTTTGTAAGGTTCCTAAAGAAAATTTACCTGTCTATGGTTAACATCGCAACTAATTTGGGTAATTAAAATGACAGATGCAACTTGCCTATCAGAATCAAAAGAAGAAAATATGTAGTTCTGGCATTTGATTTTCAATGAATTTTTAAACTGTCATGAAGTTTTATCCATCACATACTATTTCCATGTTTTAGGTCCCGCAAGTGATGCAACTGAAGTGTGTTAATATTAACCATTGTGAAGAAATGACAGTACAGTACCATTAGTATTTAAGAAAAACCCGTAGTCTAAATTAAAGTGTGCTAATGGAAACATTATATGGCTAACTGCTGTGAACAATTTGTGCTGTGTTTTCATATATAACCAATGAAAGACAAATGAAGTGGCATGAACATATTGAAAGAAGACAGAGATAGATTGTTAGATAAATGAGGTGGGTCAATTGGGAATAATGGTAGGAAAAGAGTAGAGCAAACCTAATGTGAAGAAAATTATTGGCTCTTAGATGTTGCCCTCAGTAGAGCTCGATAATGAGGAAAGATCCATGCAATTGACCCTAAACACTTTGGAACTTCTAGCTTCTTTATGTACATGGAATTCTAATATATTAGTATTCAAGTGTCTGAATTTCGTTTTGCTGGTCAAGTGTAACATGTATGTGAAATCTGTATTCTGTAAATAATGTGTGCACTGTTCAAAACACTATCAACCAAGCCAGTGTCCTAACTAGTCTCACTTTTGAGTGTGCTGGTCATGAAATTTTTTTAGTGTCTGAAAGATATCTTATGTTGAAGTTGTTATCAATTGTTCCAAATTTCATCTAAATTATGGTTTAGTTATCAACAATATACTTAAAATGAAATTGTTGCATGAATTAACATTTGTCTTTCACTTTCATACCTGTTGCTTCATTCTGCATTATGTTTCCATCCATTTTCTCTAGTATTAGTTGCAGATTTTTATCATAATTAGCAATAGATGCTTTGATTTTGACTATTTGCTTTATGTACTAGGTGAATCACCATCATCTTCTGCTTCAGATGTTGATAATTTAAACAATCAGGCTATATTAGGCAAGGATGCTTCAGGCAAGGATGGAAGTTCTCCTCAAGTTGCTGGCAACTCTGTCATAGCTGCACGCCATCACCAACTTATGTGGTTGCTCCGTTATGTAAGCTGTTTACTAGATCATTATGATATATTGAGTACTACGTTTCAAGAATTTGTTGCAAAGACTTGGCGATTGAAAGCTGACTAGGTTTCACTCTTCTCAGTGTCCAAGAGGACAAGTTCATTGCTTAGACCTTTATGATTGCAACAAATTGGAAGCACGTTATCATTTGTTGCATGTACATTATGTAAAATTTTTCCTTCAGTTAATGAGAGTTTTCATTCAAATATTTCTAATAAAGATTCAGCTGCTGCTAAAATTGTGAATGATTCTTATCGACACATTCTCTAAGATTATATTTGCTTGACAAATTGCATTATGTGTTCAATGTGTAAAAAGTTTTCATTAGCTTTAGTTTATAAAAAGCAATTATGCTCTCGGAAGTTCACAATTGGCTTTCCAAAATGGCATAAATGACATCAGTTATGTACAACCTATATATATATATAAAGCAATCTTGATTCCATTTAGTCTGTGCATGGGTCATTTTTCCAAGAATGCTTGTGTATTGTTAAAAAACTGAAAATTTGCTTTTTCCACTTAGATTTTTGTATAGTTTATGATTTTTGTTTTTTCTACTCTTTATAGTGTGAAATGTGTGTTGGCATTTGGAGGGTTAACACAACTAATCAGATATAGCGCCATTTCTTTTTTTGCAATCCTAATTAGGCAATCCTTTACAAGTACCAGGGATTTGGAACAGCTGATTTACTGTCAGAAAGCTCAAATTTCAGGGACAAGTATGCTATGTAATAGCAAGATTGAATTAATAACAGGGACTTGGCAACAGCGATATTATTCACTGAATATAAACATTCAGAGGATTAACAACAGACAATGTTGAAATACAAAAGGCTTGAGAAAAAAAAGGAAATTGCATAATTGGAGATAAGGATAAGAAAAATAAACAAAACAGATAATTCATTTTTCCTGTCGACAAAGAAGCACAACTTCTGACTACTTTATTCTTCTACCCAGTTACTTCTTAATAGGGGTTGATCATGCACTACTCAAAAGGATTCAGATGACTAATTTGATTACTGTGTGAGCTAAATTATTTGAAAATTTGGAATTGGTTTGGCTCCTTCAGAATCTAATGAAAATTTGAAATATAGTTATGCAATATAATTAGACATAATGGACTTGGGACTCAACCTAATGGTGTAGAAGATCCTGTCTAATTGACTATTTCCACATCCAATTGGATCATTTTAGCTGCAATATGATGATCTTATGGCAGCCATTAATTTGCTAAACAGTTTTAGGATTTATCTAAACATTTGACTGTATTGTGTTTTTAATTCAAAATTTATGGACAATGGGTTCCTGGATATAGATTGATTATGTTTTCTTTTCTGCCTGGTCTTAAGATTCTCCTAAATGTGCTTTATTGCAGATAAATGATATAAATTGTGCATTTGAAGCGACTAGGAAATCACATATTGCTTTTGAAGCTGCTATTGTCAGCCTGCAAAAGGATAGGGTGGATGGCATGTCGTATGTAAGAAAGGCTCTTGATTGCAACTTTTATAACATAGAAGGGTTACTGCGACTTGTACGGCTTTCACTGGAGTCTATTGGTCGTTAAAAGTCTGAGATAAAGGTGAATTCTTCTGTGAAAAATAACTGTAGATAATGTCTCTTCCGGCCACTCTGCTATGCTGGACATGCTGTGGTGAATATTGGCGATTGGTAGTATTTGACTTTCTGATAGGATACTATTTCTTCTTGAAGATATCCACATTCTTCGGGTTCTTTTCCTGGAAAATTTGTAGGAAGAGGCCGGCTTGCAAATTTTGTATAGTGTCTTTTGCACCCAGCATTGTATCAGACTCTGATAAGAGCTTAGGCTATCAACCAACAGCACTATTGATGTGAGATATGGATTGGGTTTCTTACTGTCTGCCTTAAAACAAGGTGGAAACTATGCAACAGATAAAGGTGTTTTTCACACTCCAGATATGAATTTGGGCTTTCTGGCAACTGTGTTATGAATGAATAAACTGACATGTTATGGTTTACTTGATCTTCAAGGCCTTTTCTTCCGTCACTTCAAAGTATCTGAAAACATTGTGAGAAATTTATACATATACAAACTTTCTACTAACAGTTTGATATGAAGTGCCAAGTATCTCTTCCAAACGCAATGCACCTCTCTCAATTGCACTGAAGCCCAGAATACTGACATACTCTATCATGGTAACTGATGTTCTAAGATCTATCCAACTCTTCACTTGCTTTTAGCTACCAGTTATTGAGTTTGTTTTTCTTTTCTTGAAGTTGTCTATGATACTTCCATTTTTTATTCTTATTTGAATATTGTAGGTTCTTTTTTATTGTGAGGGAGAATTGCTGAGTTGTTTAAAGACATCTACTTTGTAGGTTTTCTGATGTGAAGATTTCCTTGAGATGTATAATAGTTGAAATTTCCATTGTAGTGTTTCATTGTTCCTTTTGTATTAATTTTTGAGTGTTTTTCACTCACTGTTAAAGGGGATGTTTGTAATATTGACATTTATGCTAACAATAGCTGGGGGCAGGAATACTACAGTTAGGTCTATGTTGCCATCATCCTTTAGTAGCAGTAAAACAAGTAGAAGATATATTCAATCTGAGAAAAAAGAGAGAGCACAATTGAAATATTTATTCTATTTGGGGTTGAAATTTTTTTAAGTTATTTAGTGGATTGCAGAAGTTAAACATGGAAAAAGGTATATGCACAGATATAGGCCAACAATTACCTTCAAACACCTCCAGTCCACCCAGATGTCTAACTTAATTACCACTAGAATAGTAATGTCTATTGAAACTCAAAACTATACTCACTCCCTTGCAAGTTATTGCTATTTAAGTCAGATTTGCATTCTCCCCTTGTTTTTGACGCAACCAGTTTAATTAATTAACAATTTTTTACTTTGTTCAAGAAAAAAAGGCATGCTGATTCTATGGTCTATAAATTGAGCTTTAGCAGTGGTCTGTTTCAAGGTTTAAAATTTGGGTTGATATCAGTTTTTGCAATTAGTCACACTATTACAGACTCGTTCACCAATTTGTACCATCTAGTGTCACTGAAAAATAATAAAAGAATTACCTATCAGTATTTATCTATATAGTCCATTGTTAGTCTATATGGCTTTGTTGGACCTTACGGCATTGTTGTTGTTGTGATCGTCATTGTCATCTGTCATCAGTGGACTGGTAAATATCAATTAATATATGCTAGTTCCAACTGGAATTTGAAATTTTATTCTGTTTAAAGGTACATAAATAGTTAATCTCCTTAAAAGTACTTCTGCAACTAGAACTCTGTTCACTTCCATTGTAGAGAAGCAACTTTACTATGATATCAAGGCTTTCCCTCTTTGTCTTTTAGAATCATGCTGCAGATTCTTATTCTTATTTATATTTGCACTAGCCATGCCGAGTGTTAATCATTAGACTTCAGATTAGCCATTGATGAGTCAATGCATTCATTTTGGGCATGAATCTGGTGGAACCACTTGGCAACACCTAGAATCCGAACTATAACCAGAAAAGGTGGATCGTCAAACTTTCATTTGTTTATCATGATTTAAGATGCTGAAAATGCCTGACTGCATAATCGTATTTAAGCTATATTGTTGGCTGGCCATGTTATGCACAGCTTCTGGAATTAAGTCCATGACTTAGGACCGATTAGTATAATCATATAGGATAATGGTGACACCCCTGATTTTTATCACCACCTCTTTTCAAGATTTATATACTCAAAGTACTCAACAAGCGCAAGGGCTTGCTAGTTTGGTGTTGTTTTATTGATGGCGTTGACTATTTGTAAGACTGAATACCCATCATTTTACAACTTGGATATTTTAGATGCAATTCGTAGCAAGAATTAAGCTAGAAGATTATAGTACAAGCTTTAACTGATTGAAGTACCCTTGTATTTTCTGGAGAAAAAAGAGCATCGCTTGGATTATCATAGTTGTTTGTGTTAAAGGTAGTCGTATTGTTGGTTCAAATGACATTTTATGTTAATCAGATCAGAGAGATACACTGCATTTGTAGCTGCATTGGCTTCCTGCATATGCAAACTACATGCCTTGTTATTTACCAGTGCTAATCATACATTTCATTGTTTCAGATTGGATATGGCTGCATGATTTGGCATCGACTTGGCAGCACTTTGCTGTTGTCATCAGTGAGCATTTTCATTTGCGAATTGTACAGAAGAGTGTTTGGAGTGTTGGAACTCTGACTCTCTGCCCCATTTGTAATTAGAGAGTACTGAATTGAATTGATTCATTTTCTGATAAAAATCTATGTAACTTAATATGACATTGACAGGATTATGGGCATTGAAGTGCCTAATAGATTCTTTGTACAGTTCTTGATCTTATCCTTACAGAATGCAGGTTCTTATTGTTTCTATACCTGTCTCATTATATGTTTTCACACTTGTTGCTCTGTTTTGAAGCTTCATTGTAGTGTCAAAACTTGTAGCTGAATCCATTTATATCTCGGAAAATGTGACTTGTTAATATCTTATACAATTAGCATCTGCAGATGTGAAACACAAATTTTGGTTAATTTATGGGTGTCTCTGATGCTGTTATTTTATGACATATTATCTTAAAAAATTAGAATATGACCAATGCAATATTTTTATTACATATCATCTGGCACAGTTTGCAAGTGCAGTCTATGAGATTGGTTTCGAGAACCATTGGTCGAATTATCCCAAAAAGAAGAGATCGAACAAGAAAAGCCACCTCGTTACTGTAATATCAGGGAACACGAGTTACTGCTGAAATTAATGTATGCTCTCTCACAGTGTTTTGTCCCCATTGTTTTCCTGAGCTTTGCATGGACGCAGCAATTACAACTTGGGATGTGATGACCAGCTCGATCAAGTAAACCCTAGTTTCTTATATGATCTCACCCGTTGATTCTTAGTGCAGGTAGTGATTCAGACTTGTGAATCGGTAGTGCTGTGAAAGGTAAGAACCGGAGAAAAGAAATCACTTCCATGCATGTTTTTATTGTGTTCTTGGATTCTTGCCTCTTGTTTTCTCAGTAGTGAATGGCTAAAATATCTTCTTCTTCTTTTTATCTTTTTTTTTAACAGTAATTGTTTTTCAATCCCTAGTGACTATTGTTTGACCACACGAGTATAGGCATTAAAATTCTGATTGATAATAATATCATTTAAAGATTTGTCACTTGATGCTCATGATGGTAATGATATTAAATATATTATATCATATTTTAGTTCAAATAAGTTATTAGTAATCATAATTAGTAACATTTTCTCTCACATATAAGTTGAATTAGTGAAATTCAAAATTTTTACTAGCTAAGATAGCTATCTGATACCTTCCAATATATAATATTATTCTTTATTTGACGCATGTATCGGTCCTTTTATCATTATTCATACAGTATCTTTCCATATGTTTGTGTGGATTCATCCTAAGCCACTCGGAGATGATTCAATCTATTTTAAGTTCTAACACCGTCTCTCATCTCATCTCATGTGTAGGTTTGGTGAAACAGAGGGCACATGCATACAAGATTCGTATAAACCCGATTCATATAAACTGCTTTAATGTTACCATAAATATTTTGATTGGTTCATCATAAATATCAAAAGCTTTAGATGTTACGTTGTGCGGCAGAACTAATATACGCTATAATGTTGGATTATTCTTTAGGTACCTTTCGATCATCATCTCACATATAAATATTTTATTAACATCTTCTTCCTATTCATATGTAAATTTCGTGGCAACTGAAAAATTAAATCGGATGGGTCTGAGTCAAACTATTAAAGTTTCGGATGATTCCTAGCAATGCAAAATTATTCATTAGTCCTCAAACAATCTTCCTCTCACCGAGCTGATGACTGACATGAATGTTTTCATGTAGCAGTGGAAACCTCATTGTTAGTTCAGTAACGCTTAGGAATCTGCCAAAGATTCTCCTTTCTGTCTGAATTGTTTATTAGAGCCTTTCTGTCCTATGAACCTAAAGAAGTTCCAATTGTTAAAGTAGTAGATCACAAACAGCAAGGACAGTGAGATGTTCTCCTCAGCTCGGCTGCAAGTGATCTAAACTTTTGTGCCAATGACACTGGACAAAAGATTCTGACAAGCTGTGATGATTCCACAGGAACTTTATTCACCAGAATCCAACTCAGTGGAGTCTCTGTCGACATATGGCACAAACCCTCAAACACCAAAGAGAACATTAGTCATCATTCCCAGCAATAGCATGGTTGTTTGCCTTCTTTGTTACTCTCTGTCGGGCATGGCATTCTTGTTTAGCAAAATAAGATGACATTGCACAAGCAAGAACAACAGTTTATATAGCTATCTCGTGGTGGCAATGAGCTCCTTATTTCAGCTAAAACTATCAAGGAATGTAGGTAAGATTAGAGAGAAAGAATGAGCTTCAAACTTTAGAGCTTCTCCTCAGAACATGTAGCACATGCTTGACAAACCTTGGATTCGGCATCTGCATCAGAAAAAGGAACCTGAAGAGCACAGGGCTACAGGAGAGCTGACAGGTGTCTTTATAGAAACCCCATGATCCTCAAAAGACTTCACACCTCCTAGGGCTTCCCTTTTGTCTTTCAAGTCTCTTTCATGAATAGGGTCCTCATGCCACACAAAATCATATAAGCAATGGTCGCTTGCCCAATCGAATAGGATTGAACTGTACCTTTGAAAGTGGAAGAACATAGAGGATATCTGTCAGACAAAATATAGTGTCCGAAATCAAAGTTTAGGAACCCTAGATATATGTCCTTCATGTTGCTACCCTTTGGTCGTTTTTGTCTTTGATGTTCGGGTCAATGCCTCAATTATTTTCTTGGTATAGAGAAGAGGTTTCCAATTCCAGTTGCATTGATTGGTTAGTTTAACGTTGGCAATTGTGAGCTCTCAGAGATACTGCAACGAGCATCGAGGATTATGATTCCTTCCTTGAAAGGAAGAGTACTCGTAACAATGCCCATATGGTGGAGGTTACAAGTCTTAAGCATCTCAAAAGGCTTTGCTGAATCCCACTCGGTTTTGATTAAAGACAATAGCTAGCATCAGAAGGATCACACAGACTAATAAATCGAACATTTAAGTGGAAGTAATAGCTGAGGTGATTATGAAAAGTTTAAGATCTAAATTGCATGAAGGCTATGTTCTAAGACTTGCAGAAAACTTCAAGTTAACATGAAGAGAACATGATATATATCACAACAATATCACCAATCTCATTAGTATCATTATATGTTTGGTTATTCAAACATTATATTTAGTCACCATATGCATTCAGCTACTGCATGTTTGGTTATTCATAAAACCTATATTTAGTCACCATATGCATTCAGCTACTGCATGTCATCTGAACCTCCCAGAAATTGGCAGCCATTGCATGGCTCATTAAGAAACATCTGTTGAAGGGATTAGAACCTAACACTCGATACATATATGGTGAGTAGCAACACTTAGAGAACAGTTTTTGGCGGTGTCTATCGACCTTGTTGACTGTCTTTTTCACCTTGGTTGGCATCTCTCAAATACAGTGAACGACCACCAGGTTTGCATTTCTTCACTTACTTATCAACCTGACACTGTTATGCTCCAATTAGCTCCTACAAGGAAAAACTGGGGCTTCCACTGAGCTTGAATTTGAGCTCCAATTAGCTCCTACTTTGGAACGCCAACTTGTGATTCCTTCCACCGAGCTTGAATCCACAGCAGCATAGGAACTCATGATCGATCTCTTTAGTTCCATAACTGGGGGACCATCCCAGCTCCCATTATGATGCCTTGTAGGGTACAAGCATCAGACACGTACACACATTATATATTCACTTAATTTGGGTGAAGTGCTCAAGTAAAGCTCTGACAAGTCCCAATAATGGTGTTAGAGTTTGAATATAAGATGGCTTTCCTATCCGTTTAGCTTTTATGGCATTAGGTCATGGATTGGAACTTGAATTTGCCCCCCTTTTATTTTATCCTTAGACTTGGAAAGCTTACTAGTTTTTGACTTGGAACTATTATATTTCTTCAAGCACATAAAAGTTCATAGCCATCAGTTGAAGTTTTCAGGAATTTGGTAATCTGCAGCTCAAAAATTTATTGGATTCCAATTCTTTTTTGGATAAAAAAAAAGAGAATTATGGTAATGAATCCAAGCCTCTGCTAAATAATGTCCCCCACCGATAGAGTTCTGATTCCAAAACATTCCTTCACCTGAGGACTAGTTTCACAACGTCACCGAAGAGACACACTACTAATATGGCTAAGGTTCATCAATGGCAGCCTAAGGAGCAAGAAAAACCACACTGTCAATTGGCAGTGTGGGAAGAATCATGACATCCAGCTTATTCTAATATTTCCAAGGAAGAAAAGTAGATGATGCAAGAGTGTGTCTAGTCGATAAGCTCAAGGCACCCATGACAGTGAATGGAAAAGTAGCTTCAGCATGTTTGCAATGGTTACGCTTGCTAAGGTGATGAGAAGATAATATCAGAAGTGTCATAATGAAAGAGGAGGATATTAGGGTTAAGTCGATGTTTAACGCGACGACGACGAAAGGAATAATCCTTCTACATTAAGATGAATTTAGCATGTTGACCTGCACAAACATACGTGTCCAAGAACTGGTATTTGCTGATGTTGGTGATGATGATGTGGTCACCAAAGAAAATAAAAATCACTATTTTGACCTGACACAACTTGAGCAAAGTACAATTTTTCTAGTTTCCTTAAACTCCTCTAGACAGCAGAGCCCAAGAACACATCTCTTTCTCCAATAACTTAGTGTCTAGTGAGTGTCTCTACTGCATGTATGGGAGTTGAACTTTCTATATTGGGATGATAAATCTACTTGCAAAAGTTTGACAAAGTTGAGCTACTAGCCCTAAATTTAACTGTATTTTACTCTTGTCTTGCAGAACTTGAGTCAGCTTACTTGCAAGTAGCAGATTTCTTATGAGACAGTGCTCACTAAAGGAAGACCTCAACTTTTTAGATTCAGTTCACTCAAGAGCTCTTCTACAGAACCTCGATAGCCGCTAGGGTTATGCTGCAGCCCTTCCACAGGCAGGCAGGTTTTAGGACATGGCCTTAAGCAATGGGAATTATCAATCCACCGCACGCGTTGCACGGTTTGTCGGCAGGTGTCACTCTACTTTCTCAGGCTTTTTAAGAATTAGAGTGAAAGATTTGCCCACTTGTGGTATCTTAGGCTCCTTATAATGGTAGGTGTTAGCTCATATTAGCACTAGACTAATAGCAGACCTCCACTGTCTTGGTTATCTAATGCTCAATCTGCATGATCATCTTTTCTTCACTTGGAGTCATGATTTCACAGTATTTGCAATGATCACATAAGTAGCAGAAAGCTACTGTCATTCACATAACTGGAAGACAATGAACCCTAAAAGAAAAGGAAAAGGAAGAAGAAAGTGCTTGTCTGAGAAAGTACAGTGTCTCACCCCAAGATTTCTGCCACCATGAATGCAAAGTATTCTTGCAGCTTACTTATGCCAAAGCACTGTAAGTTGATTTTCATTTGATTCCCACTATGATATGCTGAGGTGCATGTAAATGTCGAATCTAAGTTCCTTGGGTGAAAGAAAAATGCAAAAAGGCCAACATTTCTGGTTTTTCTATCAGTTGAAGATTTTTGTCTGAAATTAACCATTTGAATTATAAGCAAAACAAATAACCAGTAATACCAATTGAATGACAAAGAATACAGAAAGTTGTGTATTTATGATCAAGAACTTTTGTACCTGAAATAGGGGGACTTATGAGGAGGATAAATTGGAGATCTTTTACGCTCACAGCAGTTGCATTTAATAGTGAAAGTTCATTAGCAATGCACGGATCAACTCAAGAGCTATAAAAGATTGGTTATCTTGAAGCAAATTGTTGGTCCGGAAGTGATCCCATGATGAACATGCTGTAATCAAATATTCTATGAACAATAGCCACCACAGTGAGTTCTTTCCTTTCTATGTTTGATTGATCCAAAGTCAAATACTATCCATGGCAAGATTGCTTCCATGCTTGCTCTGCCTTCTCTGTAACCCTAAAAAACAAAATCAGTAGTAACTCACTCGAACTTAATCTGATCATGCATCCATTGATCTAGCGGCAACCGTGCCTAACAATGTCTCAATGCATCAACCAAACTAGTGTTTCTCAAAATCTCAGCTCATTGAACCTCACAAGAATGGACTTCTTTTTGGAAGGTTAAGTGTGTTTTGGACATGCTTGGCTATAAATTTTCAGTAATATCAAATGGCTAATCCAAATGCAGTACTTGCCAATATAAGAGAAAAAGTATTTTGCACTCAATAGTGGATGGATGCCTTTGGACTCCCATCATCTTAATAGTAGTACCTTAAGAATTCCTGTTTGTATTTACTGAGAATATGAGATGACATCAGGCGAACGAGTCGAACCAGCATCGCTTTTCACCACAAGAAGAAGAATTATTGTGCGAGACCGGTTCTCCATAAATCCAGTTGCTCATTGTTTAGGACAAGTGGTTCCAAGTGATGAATGACCGACCGACACACCGAACAATGTTAGGATTCTAAGCATTACTCTACTCGACCTTTGTTTTCCTTTCGAGCACTTCAAGAAAATGACACCTGAGCAATTGCACTCCCACTTTATGCTCGAACAAGGCGAAAGATGTCAGATGAATGGATGATATAAGCATCCACATTGAAGCTACATGTCGCCCTCTCATGGCCTTGTAGCTTCTCCTCTCCAGGGAGATGGATGACGTTTCGGAGAGGCAAATGCATCGTCGCGGCCATGGCTATGAATTCCATGCTTCCGAAGCCGCCAACACTTTGTCAGGAGATGCGTACACCAGCGGGCAGGATCACCTGCTGCCGATAGCCAACGTGGGGCGGATCATGAAGAAGGCGCTGCCGCCGAACGCCAAGATCTCGAAACAAGCCAAGGAGACAATGCAGGAGTGTGCTTCCGAGTTCATCGGCTTCATCACGGGGGAAGCTGCCGACAGCTGCCAGAAGAACAACCGCAAGACCATCAACGGCGACGACATCTGCGCCGCCATGAAGACGCTTGGCCTTGACGACTACGCTGATGCCATGAGAAGATACTTGCACAGGTACAAGGAGCACGAAGAGAAGGCAACCTCTAGGGATCACAACAGGATTGCTTGCATCGATGTTGTCGATGAATTGTCGGTCTCCAAGACCGGCTCATCGAGAAGGCATCTATTTCCTACCAGTTGATGGATAAATGGCATGATGTACATCTACAACTGTCGAATGATACGCAACGTTTCCAATTTGATTTTGTGCATTGCCAATTGACCTTAGAATGGCATGATTTAGGCATTTGAACACAGAAAATTAGCAATTTTTCTCTACGATTGCTGTAGATATTATGCATATGATCTGATCTTCTTGTTCTTGTGTGGAGATCAAGAAGCCATAGAAGGGCTGCTGCATTTGAACATCAAAACACTTGAAATTTCTTGACTTAAAGCCACATAAATTTTATTTCATGCTTTAAAAGAGGTGAATCATTCCTGCTTGTAAGAATCTCGGAATTCCTTTGTAGCCAACAAAAAAATTGATAATTAAGAGCAAGGAAAAGAGAAGATGCTAATCTTGTTTCAACTAAGAAGTAAATGCTACCAATTTTCATATTTTTCTGATCATAGGTTAAGAGGTAAAATTTGTGTAGCAGCAAAGGTTAGATTTCAATTGTACTGAGACTATAGATATCCAAGTTCTTTCTTCTCTTCTTGACAAGAAATGACTTCACACTTTTGCATTATAGATTGTCGTCTAAAGAAATTTGTATTCTATATTTTTTTTGTTACGAGAAGATAAAACAAAAAGGGGGCATCTTTGATTAAAGTTTCAAATGAAGATCATTCTGACGCTAATACTATCTCTATGAATGTACCAAGTTTATAAAACCAAAACTTTTATTGTGCATAACATTTTTCTGTTTCTTAACATCTAAGACAATGATCTTAAAGAGGATCATGTTCATTTTCCGATATGTATGTTCTTCTTTAATGAATATTGAAAATAAATTAAGTTTGTTCGATATCAAAATCATGTAATCTTTTGACAAGTTCAAAGTTGGAACTGAAGAATAATAAGTGCGACACACGGTGGAATCACACTAATGAATATATTTGTTCATACAATAATACGATATCATGAGATTCGCACGCGAACTATCAATGACATATGCTTTTGAACCTACATCATAATTTCATTATGGATAAGATCTCTTAATCCACCATAAGTTCATCAGATTTTGATAATACATAATTTTTCTGAATTTATTATATAAATGAAAATTTGATCACACGGTGACTTTCTAGGTTACAAATTATTTCGTTAAATATTAGCTTAGTGACAAATTTTTTATGATTCTTAACTTATTGATGAACTCGTAACGAAGAGAAAAGACTCTCTTGTGATCATATCATAATAATAAGAAACAGTTTGAGGAAAAATCATAATAAATGAAAATTAACTCATATATAAGGGATAATTGTAATGACTACATAGGACTAATTTTTATATTATTGACTAAGATGACAAGCATTTTGTATTAAGTAAACTCAAATCATTGATAGTGATCAAGAGTGATTATCTCAACCAGATGCCACTAATTTAAGAAAATAAGAAAATTTCAACTTAGATTTGTGGATTATTGGTTTCCTCCACTATCATAAGAATAAGAACAAAACAAATTTCAATCTACATGGGACCTTGTATTTTTGAGTGATATATATTACTAAGAAAGCTAACATGTGTTTTCTAGAGAATAAAACAAATATGAGAGATTTGAATAGACCAGAACAAAATGGCTACCAACACATGGATAAGAAGAAAATAGCATTGGCTTTAAAATAGCCTCAGTTGAATGCTTCAAGATAATCTTAGTAATCATCCAAATATGCTTAACACTCACTTTCTTTATTTGTTCCTCCTTTACAATTATAAACATTACCGTCATAGCATATTATCTCATCATTCTTGCATGTAAAAATAGTTCAAGAAATTATTTTTTTAAAGATTTTTTCTCAAGATATTGAAATAAGGACTTCTTTATTTTTCTTCCCTGAATTTTAGAAATTATCTTATCATTAGAGTTAGTTGTCATAATGGTTGTTTTTTTCTGAGTAATGACAAGTTCATGAATGCACAGAGGTAAAAACCTTGTGATTGTGTGTGAGACATCTACTTCACATAATGGTTGTTTATTGTGAATGACAGGTTCATGAATTTAGAACACAAACATTTTCCATAAAAATAAGGCAACCATATGGTATGCAATTAATTTAAGTGTATCATAAATTGTGAATGCGGAACAATTTGTCATGACGCTTGATAGAAATGTGTAATATATGCTTCAACATTATCTTATATAATGTGGACATTAATGCAAGTATAGAACTTCAATTTAGGGCAAACATACAATGTATTTCATCAAACAATTTTAGAATTTATGAGTATAGAATAATTTAGTTCTTATAATAACAATCATTGGCGAGCCTAAAATTTACATATGATATGAAACAAAATCATGACTCCAAAAATAATAAGAAGAATGATCAACATGACAGATGATAAATGAATGATGAGTAAAAGGAAATAATAGGTTGTGGAAAGCCTACATATCAAGTAAATAGTTTGATCAAAATGCTTTTTTGTTCTAACAAACATTTTGATCAAAACGAACATGTTTTCACATAACCTGGAATACGATTTAGTTTATAAAAATGGTTTTCACTAAACATTCATAATGACTTGATAAACGTGTAAAACTACCTTTTGTGAGAATGAGCTTTCATTCGTAGCCTCTAGAATGTTGTTGAATTCTTATTGATGATGAGCAGCCCTATATTTGATCTTTGTTGGTAGGATTATGTGCCTTTTATTTTTTCAAAGATGTGGATGTCAATCTTTTCTTTTTTTTTGCCTTCTAGCATTCTTGTGAGACTTTTTTATTTTTTTTGCCTTCTAGCATTCTTGTGAGACTCGATCTACAGAGACTAAAATGTCATAATTTGATTAAGTAGGATTAAAAGTATGATTATCTCTAATATATTTCTTTGGCCAGGTTACTTGTTCTTTTCACATCCTGAATTCGAACTTCTTCAAGGAGCTTAGGGTTACACACAGTCTCCCTGAGTAGCTAAAAGGCTTGCAGCTGATGGATAATAATGCATTCTTCTTACTCATTCTTCCACCATGGAGTTGCATTGATTTCTTACATAGGTGGCTTTTGCTTCTTCAGATATGAAGAAATGATTTGCTCATGTTGAGAATGCCATTGATGTTCTTCCTTCCCAACCTCTGAAGATGTAGAACGATACCTATGCAATCGAACATAATATCACATCACCAATGTGACTATTCAACATCATGTTATCAAAAGTTCTATCTTTTTCCTACCATTCCTTGCGGTGTTTGAGGGAGCAATCACCATTTTGATTTGATCATTGTCAGGCCTCCTTCAATAGCTGCTATCGAACCGCAAAATGTGCATAGAGTGATTTATGACAACTTATGAGATTATTCAATTGTGATCATAAATGTTAGAGACAACTTATGATTTCCTTATCAATCATAACCACTTGGTTGAGTCTCACTCAATGCTGTCTGCACTTATAAGTTGAGGGAAAGGGATCGAGGTTGGAGCCGAGAACATGATTTCCTGAACAAAGCATAACCGGAATTGATCTACAGAAATCCCACAGAGAATTGTGCTTCATCCAGCAGAAAACTGGAATTTCTAGGATGATGGCCTAAACCTTGGATCCGATAATTCTCTGTACCGAAGCAATCTTATTTGGATGTGGATCCACCAAACAGATTAAGGAAAGAACTCAATGTAACATTTCTATATGCCTAGAATTCTTCACTGAAAGTTTTTGAGGACAACATGTTCATTCTTTTATGGACTTTAAAATTTTTCTCCTCTTGAGAAATGATTATAATTATCGATTCTTATCGCAGTATTTCTTGAGAGGTTAAGATTGTTGAAGTTAAATTGACTGATCAATGGGACTGGAGATAGAAACCTCCTCTCTACACTAAGAAAACAATTGAATCATTGATCCAAACATCAAAAACCAAAACACCAAAGGCTAGCAAAATGAAGGACATGCATCTAGGGTTCCTAAACTTTAATTCTGGATACTATTTTGTCCGATCCAAGAGTGGTTTGAGAATCCCATTCATGAACAGGACTTGAAAGACAAAGGGAGTTGTGAAGTCTTTTGAGGATCATGGGGTTTCTGTAAAGACTCCTGTAAGCTATCTTGTATCCCTGTGCTCTTCAGATTCCTTTTCTGATGCAGATGCTGATGTGCTACAGGCTACTATTCCTTCAGATATGTGCTGAGGAGAAGCTCTAATGTTTGAAGCTCATAGCTATATAATCTGCTGTTCTTGTTGGTGCCATGTTCACTTGTTTTGCTAAACAAGAATGCCAGTCAAAGTATAACACAGAAGACAAACACCTCTTTAGTCTTTGCGGCTTTGTGCCATATGTCCAAAGAGAGTCCACTGAGATAGATTTTGTTGGATAAAATTCCTGTGGAATTATGACAGCTTGTCAGAATCTTTGTCCAAAGTCCTTGGCACAAAACTACAAAGCACTTGCAGCTGAGGAGAACATCTCACTGTTCTTGCTGTTTGTGGTTTACTACCTTACTAGTTAACAGTGGCACTCATAAACAATTGAGACGACAAACAGATTCTTTAGCATTATTGAAGCAACATAGAGTTTTGAGGTTTCCATTACATAATGTAAACATTAAGGTTTCTGATAGGTAAGAATGACGTGGACAGGGAGTACGTGTCATGTGTCAACACATGGCAGCATGTTCAGCCTACATGAACATCCATTGCAGACACCACCCGTACCGCCACAAAAGCTCAGGCCCACAAACAGGTGGCGGTCGGTCCGAGCGCCACTTGGGCAGTTGGATCCATGGGTGTGTGGGAGTCAGATCGATCGCAACAGGTTCGATCAACCATAGATTCGAGCCGCCCTATTAGCATATTCAAACACGTCAAAGTTGGATCAAATGCCATGTGTCCAACTGAGCATCTGAGTTGCTCAGTCAACACATCTGGGTGGCATCGGACGTGCCGAACAAAATGCCACTCCGTTGCTTAGGTTGCTAGCTGTTCACCATTTTTCATCGATTGTCCCGAGAATAATTATCATTAGAGTTACTTATTAAAGGATCCTTAGGTGTATTTCCAAGAAGCTCAACTTCTGCTTAGTCTGACTAGTTTGATCACCTCAAGTTTAAAAGCTAATTTGATCATCAGAGAAGTCATAATTGGGAACACCCTCGACTTAGGTTCGTAAGAACTCGATCTTACATAGAGTAATTTAGACGGAGGCCATCTAAAAAGGGCTAGATCCGAATACTTATTCCAGATTAGACAACTAAAATTTGACTTATTATATTAATACCAGAAGGAGGGCTCAAGATATCTAAGAAAACTTCACAAGACCGTCTAGACTAAACGAGGAGCCCAACGATTAGAACTATGTTGAAAGACCAATTGGACTAAGGGGTCTGATTCCGATCGTGTCGAATGCACCACACCCAAACCCCCCGGTCTCTATTCTCCCGGGGTCGATAGGGGTTGCGCCCCACTCCGATTTCCAAATTCTTGACCCCTCCTTGTTTCATCAGTTGTTCCAAGATTTGACAGTCGACCCCCAAGTTGCTCAATCTATAGCTCTAGTCATAATTATCTCAACAGAAACCTTCTATTACCTAACCCAACAAGTCCAATTTTCAACAGGAGTTCTTTAGTTTATGGTCTCACGTGTCTTATAATTAGCACAACAATCTCTATTTACCCCTTGCTTTCCAGCTCCCGTTCCACCATTGGCACCTGGCCCCAATATAATAGCAGGGTCGTGTCCTATTGTCATTGATCCATCCTAGAATAATCATTCTTCATACCTTTTCCCTCGTATTCCATCAAATAAAAACCCCCCTCAAGATGTTGAGGGATCATGAGAGTCGGTCACTCCTTCAGTTGACCTCCCTCATAACATACAAGACTAGTCCCATGAGATAGATCATTAATTTTGAGGACATCAAAAAGGAAAAAAGATAGGGTAACCAATCAGAGGCCAATCCTTATCATAAGTCCCCTTTTATCAAAGAGATAATGGAGGAGCCCATCCCCCAAAACTTTTAGAGTTATACAAGGGAATTTTTTATCTAACAGAGTATATAACTATTTTTACTTCCCAAATGATGCTATTCAGGATGACAGACTCCTTTATGTGTTGCACATTCCCAACAACACTATGAGGTATCGTCGGGAAATGGTTCTCCAAGCTATCCCCAGAGTTGATCTCATCCTTTGGATATCTCGCTAAGAAATTTAAATTTAACTTTATTAGCTATAAGCTACCAAAGAAACTAACTACTTCCCTTTTGGCAATGGTTTAATGACTAGATCAGGTTGGTGGTTGACCCGAGCTCATCTATTCTCATCAATGCCTACATTAGTAGCGTTCAACCTTTGAAGTTTTTCTATTTAGTTATCACATAACCACCAACTACTTTTCCTGAGTTATTGCAAGAGGCCAATCATCACATGATAATAGAATCTATAATCATAGGAAAAAGAAACTCTGAACCCATAAAAGCTTTAAGAGAATAAAGGAGTTTTCATCTAAGAAACTTGGAACATCCCCACAATGATAAACTGAGGGGAGATCTAGCACCCCCTTACAGAGAATTTACTATGTTGAACATGTCATATACCGAAGTATTCATGTAGATAAAAGAAAAAGGCTTGCTCCATACCCCTCATTCTTTACGAGCTCCTCCAACTCATCAAAGTCGTTCAAAATATTACCACTTCCATCAAAACCATAGGTATGACATTGAAGATTGTTATGATCTAAAGTAGCAAATTGAGGAGCTTATCTAGAAGGAAAAGCTCAATCATTATCTAGATAGGGTGCGAGAACCTTCCCTAAGACCATGAGATCCTATTAATCAATAAGTGAATGTCATTGTAGGAGGTTCTGTGTCTAAAGGAACTAGTTCCACATCTCAAAAAAATTATGTGAGAGACCCTCCATTTAAGAGATTCTGCTTCTTAGGAGATCCTCCAATTGTGTTTAAGAAGGAAGAGGTGGAACATCTCAATCTTGATCATAACGATGCTTTAGTTGTCTCTCTCAGGATCGTTAATGCATTGGTGAAGAGAATTCAAACGGATAGGAGAAATTCTATTGACATATTATATTACAATACATTCTTGGAGATTGGGTTGTGTTTGAGAACCTCCAATCAATTTTCTCTACACTCACTAGCTTCATTGGAGATTTCATAACTCCTATGGGAATGACAGATTTGTATGTTACCTTTAGGTTGGACAATTGCTCTAAGATGGTAAAAACAAAATTCATCGTGATCGATGTTCCATCTACCTATAATACAATCATTAGTTGTTGACCCTCAATCGCTTGTGCGTAGTTATCTCAACCTAGGACGTGATCTTGAAGTTCCTCATTAGTTCTATGGTTGGATAGGTCAAGAGCAACCCACGGGAGTCTTGTTAATGTTATCTTACATCAGTGACACTTACAAAGAAAACAATCCTCTTAATCCAATAATTGAATCCAAGAGAGCCTACTCTTTATATCACTTATCCTGAGGCTAGAGAACCCTTACTAGAAGTACCCTTAGACCCAACGAGGCCAGAAAGAATTATGAAGATTGGTTTAACTTTTCCAAAAGAAAAGGTCGAGCTCATCAATTTCTTATGATACAATATGGAGGTCTTTACTTAGACTCCTAATGACATGCCAAGAATCGACTGGGTAGTAGCCCAACATTGACCTAGAGCATTGATCTATTCAACAAAAGCCTCAAAGGTTTGCATTAGATTGCAGACAACAATAAAGGAAAAAGTCAATAAACTCTTATATATTAGCTTTATTTATGAGGTTAACTATCTAAAGTGGCTCGCTAATATAGTTCTTATAAAAAAGAGTAATAAAAAATGTCATACATGTATTGACTCTATTAATCTTAACAAAGCTTATCTAAAGAATAGCTACCCCTTGCCTCGAATTAATCAATTGGTCTATGCAACCTTAGGTCATGAGTTGTTCACTTTTATGGATGCCTTTTTTGAATATAACCAAATCAAGAGAGCCCAAAAGATGATAAACATGCTTCTTTCATCAATAATCAAGGCTTGTATTGTTACAAAGTCATGTCTCAAAAATGCTAGAACAATGTATCATAGAATAATCAATAAAATATTTCAAACCCAACTAGGAAGAAATATGAAAGTATATGCTAACGATATGCTGGTCAAAGGGCAGATATTTAACATGCATCTAGTAGATCTAATCAAAACCTTCACTATTTTAAAGAAGTTTTGGATGTGGCTCAACCTAACAAAGTGTGCTTGGCTTGAAATTTTTTTAGGTTTTATGGTTCATTGAATTGAAATTAATGTAAATCAAGAGAAAGTATAAGTCATCTTGAATATGAAGCCCCCATAATCTATCAAGAAGGTACAGTAATTAATCGATTATATTATGGCTCTAAGTCACTTCCTCTATAGGATCGATGATAAATACTTGTCATGCTTTAGAATTTTAAAGCAATCCAATGTTGGAAAAAACCTGTTAAAGCGGAATAATTCTTTTCCCTCTTTGTGTATCAAAATGGGTTCCTCATCAAAATACCAACTTGATATCAAAATACAAATATCAACTAGAGCAGCATAAACAGTAGAGCAATAAATGAATCACACAATGAAACCAAATTTTTAACATGGAAAACCCAGAATAATCACGGGATCGTAGTCCACCTCAAACTTCTACTATCAATAGTAATGATAACAAGTTTACAAGAAGTTTTCTCTAGAATAACAAGAGAATTATAATGACATCAAGACCATATATCTTGGCTCAAGAATAGCATATCTTCATCACATAGATGGATCTCATCATAAGAGAATTTTAGGTCACACAAAGTATGTATAGCGGGAAAGTACCTTAGAGAGGGTAAATTGTAGATCAACACGTTAGGATTGTAGAGCTTGCTGCAATGATTCTTTGCATAAAATTTGGGCCAAAACTGACAACGTTTAGCCACTGATCGTCAAGCAGAAAACTTAAATTCCTATTCTTTCTCTCTTTGTTCTTTTCTCTCTTGCTGTGCGTCGCCACATTCTCTAGCTACGCACATGCTCTCTGCACGGCACCATATCTCTCCTTTGCTGCCCTCTTTTATTTACTTTTAATTGCTGATTTGGGCTTATAGCCCAAATTGTCCAAGCCCACATATGGGCTAGACACAACAATTCTCCCCTCCAGCTCATATGGTGGGCTATACTAAGCTCGCTCTTCGCCTACATACTTCAAGCTTTTCCTTAAGCAAAGACTTTGTCAACATATCTGATTCATTCTCATTAGTATGCACATTTTCCAACTGTAATTCTTCCAGATCCAAGCATAGATATCACTGGATTCGTGCTTGGATCTGGAAGAATTACAGTTGGAAAATGTGCATACTAATGAGAATGAATCAGATATGTTGACAAAGTCTTTGCCTAAGGAGAAGCTTGAAGCATGTAGGCGAAGAGCGAGCTTAGTATAGCCCACCATATGAGTTAGAGGGGGAGAATTATTGGGTCTAGCCCATATCTGGGCTTGGACAATTTGGGCTATAAGCTATAGCCCAAATCAGCAATTAAAAGTAAATAAAAGAGAGCAGCAAAGGAGAGAAGGTAGCGAACGAGGTGAGCATGCAGCGAGCGTGCGCACAGTAAGAGAACGTGGCAACGCACAGTAAGAGAGAGAAAGAATAGGACTTTGAGTTTTCTGCTTGACGATAAGTGGCCAAACGTTGTTAGTTTTGGCCCAAAGTTTATGCTTAGAATCTTTGCAACGAGCTCTACAATCCTAACGGTGTTGATCTGCCGTTTATACTCTCTAAGGTACTTTTCCACTATACCTATTTTGTGAGACCTAAAATTCTTTTGCTGCCTTCTTTTATTTACTTTTAATTACTGATTTGGGCTTATAGCCCAAATTGTCCAAGCCCACATATGGGCTGGACCCAACACCCAATGACTTATAGTGGATCGAATAGTGTCAAACAACTTTTTAACAACTCAAGAAGTATAGGGTTGCATCACCCTAGTTGCTTGCCTCGATCCAAGAGAAGAGTTATATATTTATCTCTTTGTGACTCTAGTAACAACAATAAGCTCTATCTTAATTAGAGAGGTTAAAAAGATTTAAAAGATAATTTATTATACAAGTCATATCCTTCAAGAATAGTTATATATTTATCTTTTTGTGACTCTAACAATACTAAGCTCCATCTTAATTAGAGAGGTTAGAAAAATTCAAAAGATAATTTATTACATAAGTCATATCCTTCAAGATATTGAAACCCAATATTTGAACTTTGTAAAGCTCAAATATGCTATAGTCTTGTCTGCGAGGAAGCTCTGTCTATATTTCTAATCTCACCATATCATTGTGATGACTAATGAACTGATGTAACAATATTCTCAAGGCCTAATTTGGTTGGGCGTCTCTTGAAGTGGGCAATCAAACTTAGCGAGTTTGACATTTCCTACCAATACTGCTATTAAAGCCCAAGTCTAGGCCCACTTCATCACAAATTTAACAATCATAGAAGATCTATCCTTTGACTTTCTACCTTGGATGCTCCTTTAAAGACTATATCATAAATTTCTCGTCTAGTCTTCTCTTCACTATCTACACTTTGAAGAGACTACTCAAACCTTATTTGAAGTTCATGAAGGAATATGTAGAGAACTCATTCGAGCACACTCATTAAAATTCAAGATCCTCGAGAAAGGATACTATTGTACCATATTTTGCCAAGATGCAATTCAATATGTGTAGTGATGCAATCGATGCCAACACAACACTAATGCTAAGAGTATCCCAACTGTGGAATTATGCCCTTAAGATGCAAATTGGCTATTCACATAGTGGGGAGTTAACTTTTTAGGTCCTTTCCCTTTGGCATCAAGCTAATGCAACTTCTATTTGGTTGGCATAGGCTATTTGGTTCGACATTTGAAGAGTCATCATCATTAACAATGAGACTCAATTTAACAATTCCAAATTCAAAGACTTCTATGAATCTTTTAGGGTATGCCTCCATGATAGTTCAGTAGCATCCCTCAAATCAATGGACATGACAAAGTTAATAATTAGGTCATACTCGAGGGATTTAAAAAGATAGAATCATAAGCAAAAGGAACATAGGTCGATGAACTTCCATGTATTCTATGGAACTATTAGACAACTCCAAGAGTCCCAATAGAAGAATCCTCCTTTTACTTAGTATTCAGTATAGAAGATGAAGAGGTCCTAGCTAAGATTGTTCTATCAATCATTCGAACATAGTAGTATGACTCACAAGTAATTGGGTTAACTTAGATCTACTTAAT
>LVTN01000328.1:2949-13209 GCA_001649415.1 Musa itinerans
ATATATATATTTTATTTTTATTTTTTTATTTTTTTAAAGCTTCAATAGCTTTCTCCCTCTCCATTCTCATGCATGCCTACCTTTTATTTCTCTTTCACCGTTCAATGTGCACTCACTCGGATGAGGCATCTTCCATTAAGATCGGGACACAATATTTGTACTGCTCAGATTGGCACCCTCTTCCTTCCCTTTATTAGACAGCATTTTCTTGTGCCCAATCTACAAAAGCATTGATTGGGGATTGAGAACCTTCTTAAATTGGATTTCGAGCATCAAACTTCCAAATTTCTACACGCAATAATCACTGCATGAATCATAGAAGTGATGATTGTGATAAAGAAAACAAATCCTTTATCATGCCATGATATATTGCAATAAGGCAATGGTATCTAGATGATTGTAGCACCCACGAAAAGAGACGCAAGAGGGTGAGAAGAAATGACTCACTAATTTTTTATTATAATGAGTATGAATTTATATATATATAAATTATAAAATATGATAATTATACAATTTTTCAATCAATAATAATATAAAATATTTACTAAATCATTTCATAATTCAAGATATCATAATATTTATTATTGAAAGAATCATGATAATATGTTATTATAAATTCTATAATTTAGAATCATAATAATATAATATTAAAATATTAAAGGGTTAATGATAAATTCTGGAGAGATTCTCGATATAGCTATAAAGCTCATCCCTAGACATTATGTATGTCGTTGAGTATTAATTTTTATTGATTTCTTGCTTGAGACCCAAGATAGTGAAAGGAAATAACTTACTAAACTTTTATTAATAATGAGTATGAATTTATTAATAATGAGTATTAATAATAGAGATTATAAAATGTGATAATTATATAATTTATAATTTATAATTTAAATATTCATTAAATTATTTTATAATTTAGGAAATCATATTGAAATCATGATCTTTATTAGTGATAGAATCATAATAATATATTATTATAAATTTTATGACTTAGGATTATGATAATATAATATTAAAATATTAAAGGAATCTTAATAAATTTTATCATGATTTAACATGATTTTGAATCCCATGATCATGTTCTCTGTTTTTTTGTTGCACCGAATCATTCTAGAGAGATTATTGGCATAGTTATAAAGCTCACCCCAAGACATCATGCATGCCACCGAATAAGAATTTTTATTAATTTTCTTGCACCACAAAAGAGACCCAAGAGAGTGAGAAAAAATAACTTACTAAATTTTTATTAGAGTGAGCATGAATTTATATACACAAAGAGAGATTCTAAAATATGATAATTATGTGATTTTTATTTATTAATAATAAATATAAAATATTCATTAAATTATTTTATAATTTAGAAATTCATGTTGAGATCATGATCTTTATTATTGATTGAATTATGATAATACGTTATTATAAATTCTATAATTTAGGATCATGTTAATATAGTACTAAAATATTAAGGGGGTCATGATAAATCTTATCATAATTTAGAATTTCTAGTCATATGTGCTTTATAAGTCAATCATGTAAATGATGGCACGTGTAACACGCTAAATAATCTTTTTGTTTATTGTTATTTATTGATATTTTCTCACTTTATGTGACATATTATATATATTGTAATATCCATTGATCTGTGCAATTAGAATCGAATCATGATGAGATTATGATAATGAGACTCATTCACTTTTAAACACAGATTCTAAATAATCCCGATTTTAGGTTACTCAAGAGGGATATCGAGATAACTGGACAAACTAGTGTGTAGTATACTCATTCATATGATTGAAGCAAATGTTCTCATAGCTACTCGTGTAGAGACACTAGAGATACAATGCAGGTGATCAATGGAGAATGAGTTCATTAATTGATCCGCTCACGAAATAATGGATGGTTGATGATACCTCATTGCTATACAATGATTCCATAGTCCCAATTGTATGTCTAGTCCTTAGACTTAAGACATCAAGGATGTCTTGTATGAATGATCTGCTTTTTAATATCAGATTTATAGGTCTGAAAGTTCTAGATCTAGCATAGTCAGTCATCTAGAGTGGTAGCCAATCTTTTCAGAGAAATTGAATGTTAATAAAAGATCATCTACTCTCAGTGTCATAAGAGAAATATTATATGTTCTTTCTCAGGCAAATCCTTAATTATGGTCATTCAGATTGAGAGAGAAAGAGTTCTCCGGGAGAATCCGATTAAAGTGAGACTCGAGTAGATTTTGTATAGGCCTGAAAGCACAATGCACGGTATATAGTCTTTGGGATATTAGATGGATGAGGGACTATATATATATATATATATATATATATAGTAACTAAGGATAGATATGTCAAATAGATTTGATCTCCTTATATTTTCTAGGGACTATGACATAGTGGTATAGTATGTCCGTAGTCGATGAGTCGAGTGAATTATTATGGAGATGATAATTCATTAAGTCAAAAGGAGTTCTGATATTTTTAACTCACAGTCAGCTTAATATTGGGCCCAGAGGGTCACACACATATGGTAGGTATTGCGGTAAGTAGTGGTTCGAATATAAGATGTCCATTGAAGTCCTTATCTTATTGGATATCCAGTAAACCCATAAATTATTGGATCTTATGGATAAAATCCAATAAGTGCCAATGAGAGATTCTTGGGTAGAGATCCACTAATCCAAGAGGGTTGGTTATTTGGATAGAGATTTAATACCCAAAAGAGTATGATCAATTATGGTTAAGTAGCAAGAACCTCTATAAATAAAAGGGCCCAAAAGATAGTATAAGCTAGTCACTTCTTAATTGTCCCTCTTATTCTCCTCCTTCTCCTTTCCTCCTCAGCCGACAACCTTAGTTAAGGGCATTTGGATAGCAAGAAGGGTCAACCCCTTCTTGATCACGTGGTGTGCATGGATAGGAAGATTGTGCAGTGAATTAAGAAGCGTCTTTGTAGCATCTACTATGTGGATCATCGCTAGAGAGTATGACAATTGAACTCCTTCATCCACTCTTACAGATTTAGGATTTTTGAAGGATATATGATCTCCCTAGGTAATAAATCTCACGATGACAAGATATTTTTTTAAAAAAATCTATGAATTTTATTTTTTGTTCTTCCGCTATGCGTGTGATGCTCTAATCAGATTTCCTAACAAGAATCCCTCGATTGTGATCTCTATTTCTTTATTGCACTAAGTTATTCTAGAGAGATTCTTAGCAAGGTTATAAAGCTCACCCAAAGATGTAATGCATTAATGGTGCACGTGAATATGAATTTTTATTAATTTTCTTGGGCCACCAAAAGAGACCCAAGTGAGTGAGAAGAAATGACTCACTAAATTTTTATTAATACTGAATATAAATTTATATACACAAAGAAAAATTATAAAATATGATTAATCATATGATTATTAATTAATAATAAATATAAAATACTTATTAAATTATTTCATAATTTAGGAAATCATGTTGAGATCATGATCTTTATTATTAATAGAATCACGATAATAAATATTATAAATTCTATGATTTAGAATCATGATAATATAATATTAAAATATTAAGTAAATTGTGATAAATCTTATCATACTTTATCATTATTTAGAATCTGTCATTATGATCTCAGTTTCTTTGTTGTACTGAGTCATTCTAGAGAGATTCTCAACATAGCTATAAAGCTCACCCCAAGACGTCATGCATTAACAAATGAGTATAAATTTTTATTTATTTTCTTAAGCCACCAAAAGAGATCCAAGAGAGTAAGAAGAAGAAAAAACTCACTAAATTTTTATTTATAGTGAGTATGAATTTATATACACAAAGAGAGATTATAAAATATGATAATTATATAATTTTATTAACAAACAATAAATATATAATATTTATTTATTTTTTTTATAATTTAGAAAATCATGTTGAGATCATAATCTTTATTATTGATAGAATCATAATAATATGTTATTATAAATTCTATGATTTAGGATCATGATAATATAGTACTAAAATATTAAGGGATCATGATTAATCTTATCATAATTTATCATGATTTAGAATCTCTCGATCGTGGTCTCGGTTTCTTTGTTATACTGAGTTGTTTTAGTGAGATTCTCAGCATTGTTATAAAGCTTACCCAAGATGTAATGCACTAATTATGTTGGTGAGTATTAATTCTTATTGATTTGTTTGGGCTACCAAAAGAGACCTAGGTGAGTGAGAAGAAATGAGTCACTAATTTTTTATTTATAGTGAGTATGAATTTATATACACAAAGAGAGATTATAAAATATGGTAATTATATAATTTTCTTAACAAATAATAAATATAAAATATTTATTAAATCATTTTATAATTTCGAAAATGTGATGAGATCATAATCTTTATTATTGATATAATCATAATAATATGTTATTATAAATTCTATGATTTAGGATCATGATAATTTAGTACTAAAATATTAAGCGATCATGATAAATCTTATCATAATTTATCATGATTTAGAATCTCTCGATCGTGATCTCGGTTTCTTTGTTATACTGAGTTGTTCTAGTGAGATTCTCGGCATGGCTATAAAGTTCACCCCAAATTGTCATACATTAATGATGTCAATGAATGTGAATTTTTATTGATTTTTTTGAGCCACAAAAAAAAACCCAAGAGAGTAAGAGGAAATGACTCATTGAATTTATATTCATAATAAGTATAAATTTATATACAGAAAGAGAGATTATAAAATATGATAATTATATAATTTTCTTAATTAATAATAAATATAAAATTATTTATTAAATTATTTCATAATTTAGAAAATCATGTTGAGATCGTGATATTTATTATTGATAAAATCATGATAATATGTTATTATAAATTCTATTATTTAGGATCATGATAATATAGTATTAAAATATTAAGGAGACCATAATAAATCTTATCATGATTTAAAATCCCTCGATTCTAATCTCAGTTTCTTTATTGCACTAGGTCACTATAGAGAGATTCTCAACTTAGCTATAAAGCTCACCTAAGACGTCATGTATTAACGGTGTCGTTGAGTATGAATTTTTATTAATTTTCTTGGACTACCAAAAGAGATTGAAGAGAGTGAGAAGAATATTTTTTTTATTGATAATGAGTATGAATTTATATGCACAAAAAGATATTATAAAATATGATAATTATATACTTTTTTAATTACTAATTAATATAGAATATTCATTAACTTATTTCACCATTAGATAATTATGTTCATATCATGATCTTTATTATTAATATAATCATGATAACATGTTATTATAAATTTTATGATTTAGGATAATGTTAATATAGTATTAAAATATTAAGGGAATTATGATAACTTTTATCATGATTTATAATCCCTTGTTTATGATCTCAGTTTCTTTATTCTAGAAGAGATTTGATATGACTATAAAGCTTATCCCGAGACATCATGCGTGTCGATGAGTATGAATTTTTATTGATTTTCCTAGGTTACCAAAAGAGACCCGAGAGAGTGAGAAGAAATGACTCACTAAATTTTTATTGATAGTGAGTATAAATTTATATACACAAAGAGAGATTATAAAATATGATAATTATATAATTTTATTAACAAACAATAAATATATAATATTTATTAATTTTTTTTATAATTTAGAAAATCATGTTGAGATCATAATCTTTATTATTGATAGAATCATAATAATATGTTATTATAAATTCTATGATTTAGGATCATGATAATATAGTACTAAAATATTAAGGGATCATGATTAATCTTATCATAATTTATCATGATTTAGAATCTCTCGATCGTGGTCTCGGTTTCTTTGTTATACTGAGTTGTTTTAGTGAGATTCTCAGCATTGTTATAAAGCTTACCCAAGATGTAATGCACTAATGGTGCTGATGAGTGTGAATTTTTATTAATTTTTTAAGCCACCAAAAGAGACCCAAGAGAGTAAAAAGAAATGACTCATTAAATTTATTTGGTAATAGTTATGAATTTATATGCACAAAGATAGATTATAAAATATGATAATTATATGATTTTCTTAATTAATAATAAATATAAAATATTAATTAAATTATTTCATTATTTAGAAAATCATGTTGAGATCATGATCTTTATTATTGATAGTATCATGATAATATATTATTATAAATTTTATGATTTAGGATCATAAAATATTATATTAAAATATTAAGAGGATCATGATAAATCTCATCTTGATTTAGATTCATTCGATCATGATCTCAAATTAATAATAAATATAAAATATTCATTATATTATTTCATAATTTAGGAAATCATATTGAGAGCATGATCTTTATTATTGATAGAATCATAATAATATGTTATTATAAATTTTATGATTTAGGATCACGATAATATAGTATTAAAATATTAAGGGGATCATAATAAATTTTATCATGATTTTGAATCTCACGATAATGTTCTCAGTTTCTTTGTTGCACTAAGTCGAGATTTTTCACATGGTTAAGAAACTCACCCCAAGACATCATGTATTAACAGTGCCATTGAGTATGAATTTTTATTGATTTTCTTGGGCCACAAAAGAGACCCAAGAGAGTAAGAAAAAATGACTTACTAAATTTTTATTTATAGTGAGTATAAATTTATATACACAAAGAGAGATTATAAAATGTGATAATTATATAATTTTCTTAATTAATAATAAATATAAAAATATTTATTAAATTATTTTATAATTTAGAAAATCATGTTGAGATCACAATCTTTATTATTGATAGAATTATGATAATATGTTATTATAAATTATATTATTTAGAATCATAATAATATAGTATTAAAATATTAAAGGGATCATGATTTAGAATCCCTCGATCTTGGTTTTTTTGTTATACTAGGTCATTCTAAAGAGATTCTCAATATGGCTATAAAGCTTAAGACATCATGCATTAATAATGTCATTGAGTATAATTTTTTATTGATTTCTTAGGCCACCAAAAAAGACCTAAGAGAGTGAGAAGAAATGACTTTATTGATAATGAGTATGAATTTATATCCATAAATATGGATTATAAAATATAAAAATTATATAATTTTTTAAATTAATAATAAATATAAAATATTCATTATATTATTTCATAATTTAGGAAATCATATTGAGAGCATGATCTTTATTATTGATAGAATCATAATAATATGTTATTATAAATTTTATGATTTAGGATCACGATAATATAGTATTAAAATATTAAGGGGATCATAATAAATTTTATCATGATTTTGAATCTCACGATAATGTTCTCAGTTTCTTTGTTGCACTAAGTCATTCTAGAGAGATTTTTCGCATGATTACGAAACTCACCCCAAGACATCATGTATTAACAGTGCCATTGAGTATGAATTTTTATTGATTTTCTTGGGCCACAAAAGAGACCCAAGAGAGTAAGAAAAAATGACTTACTAAATTTTTATTTATAGTGAGTATAAATTTATATACACAAAGAGAGATTATAAAATGTGATAATTATATAATTTTCTTAATTAATAATAAATATAAAAATATTTATTAAATTATTTCATAATTTAGGAAATCATATTGAGATAATATTTTATAATTTAAAAATATAACAATATATTCTCAAAATATCGATGAGATCATGATAATATTATTTTAATGATATCTATATTATTTTATAATTTAAAAAAAAACATATTCTTTATTATTGATAGATTCATGATAATATATTATTATAATTTTATGATTTAAGATATTGATAATATAATATTAAAATATTAAGAAGATTATGATAAATCATTGTTTATCATGATTTAGAATCCTTGTGATCTCGATTATTTGTTTGACTAAATCTTGATATCTTATCTCAATGATATCTTTCTAATAGAAAATCGCTATCGACACTAACAATTTCAGCAAATTGGGTGTCTTCGGTATAAAGCAAGGAATAAAAATTATAAAATATAATAATTATATATATTTTTAATTTAATAATAAAATATAAAAAATATTTATTAAATTATTTCATAATTTAGGAAATCATATTGAGATCATAATCTTTATTATTAATAGAATCATTATAATATTTTATAATTTAAAAATATAATAATATATTATTAAAATATTGATAAGATCGTGATAATCTTTTCTTAATTAATATCTATATTATTTTAAAATTTAAAAAATCATATTATTTATTATTAATAGATTCATGATAATATATTATTATAATTTTATGATTTAAGATAATAATAATATAATATTAAAATATTAAGAAGATTATGATAAATCATCGTTTATCATGATTTAGACTCCCTTCGTGATCTCGATTATTTGTTGGATTAAGTCATTCTTGAGAGATTTTATCTCAATGATATATTCCTAACATAGAATCCCTATTGACACGATTACAGTGAATAGGGTGTCTTCGGTGGCAATAAAGCGAGGAATAAAAATTATAAAATATAATAATTATATTTTTTTTAATTTAATAATAAATATAAAAATATTTATTAAATTATTTCATAATTTAGGAAATCATATTGAGATCATAATCTTTATTATTAATAGAATCATGATAATATTTTATAATTTAAAAATATAATAATATATTTTTAAAATATCGATGAGATCATGATAATCTTATCTTAATGATATCTATATTATTTTATAATTTTAAAAAGCATATTATTTATTATTGATAGATTCATTATAATATATTATTATAATTTTATGATTTAAGATAATGATAATATAATATTAAAATATTAAGAAGATTATAATAAATCATGATTTATCATGATTTAAAATCCCTCGATAGTGATCTCGATTATTTGTTGGACTAAGTTATTTTAGAGAGATCTTATCTCAATGTTATCTTCCTAACAGAAAGTCCCTATCGACACTAACGATTACAGCGTGTCTTCGATATAAAGGGAGGAATAAAAATTATAAAATTTAATAATTATATATATTTTTTAATTTAATAATGAATATAAAATATTTATTAAATTATTTCATAATTTAGAAAATCATATTGAGATCATAATCTTTATTATTGATAGAATCATGATAATATTTTATAATTTAAAAATATAATAATGTTGGATCGTGGTGGTGATGCTGTGTAGCCAATGTTGGATCGGCGTCGAAGCAAGGCCTGTAAATTTTTCTGATCATATAATGTACTTTAAGGGCAGTTGAAACACTTGGAATCACTTTTATTGTGACATCAATGAGACTGTAATTAGAGAATCAGGTACAAATGATGTTTTGTTTCTGTATTATAGCGGATGCCTCTCATAGCCTCACTCACGACTTCATTTTTTTTAGATTTAAAGAAAGTAAATCTGATGAATTGTCTATGGCATGGACATGCAGATGATTGTTGGGCTGAGCATGATCTGAAACTTTTGCTTCATGGGTAACCATGCGTGGTCCAACTATTGAAGTTTTCTCTTATACGAATTAGCTTGCCGATTCTTCTTATTCTTGTACCAGGGTATTGATTATCTCAAGTACGACAATTGTAACAATGATGATTTGAAACTGATGAAGCGGTAAGGTTTTTTTTTTTTCGTCTCAGTGAGATTTCGTGTGCTATTGAAACAAGAACTGTTGATGCAGGTATCTTGAGATTACTCGAGCTCTGATGAGCACAGGCAGACCAAGTTGGGGAATAGCTGGAGAACAACTTTCGACATAAATGATTCATGGGACAGGTACGGTCGTTCATCTTCGTTTTTTCTTGATGTTCCTATGTGGCATAATGTGTGTTGTTTTTTTATGTTGTAGTATGGTCTCGAGGGCAGATCAGAATGAAGTTTATGCTGAGCATGCAAGGCCTGGCGGCTAGAATGGTAAGTGCCTGCATAATTAGCCGATTCCATCGTTTTCTATGCAAGATGTCTGACATGTCGGCTTACGTCTATAGATCCAGACATGCTCGAAGTTGGAAATGGTGGTATGAGTAACGATGAGTACATCGTGCACTTTAGCCTCTGGCCGCTTCCAAGGTAGCATAACTCTCTCTTTCTCATCATCTTTCTGCGTGGTGAAGATTCTATGTACAGATTGCTCCACTTCAATCCATCCTTGCAGGCTTCTCTTATTATCGGTTGTGATGTAAGAAGCATTACCAAGGAAACCTTGCTATCCTGGGCAACGAGGAAGTGATTGCTGTAAACCAAGGTAGGCATATGCGACGAGTTCGATGGGGCTCTCATGAGCATGACTTTCATATATGGTTTGTGTTAGTG
>LVTN01000328.1:30629-47997 GCA_001649415.1 Musa itinerans
AGGCCGAGGAGCACGTCTCAGGCGGGCAGGCCACGCAGAGGAGGTGGTCTCGGGCGACATGAGGCCGAGGAGCACGTCTCAGGCGGGCAGGCCGCGCAGAGAAGGTGGTCTCGGGCGTCATGTTGCCGAGGAGCACGTCTCAAGCGGGCAGGTTGCGCAGAGGAGGTGGTCTCGGGCGACATGAGGCCGAGGAGCACCTGTTCTGGTCTATCAGAGAAGCGAGGTTTGGACGCGGGTGGATAGGTCTTTTCCCGCCTGCGCGAGAGTCGAGGAGTCTGTCACTTTCGGGGGTCGCCGGTTTTCGAGAACGGGAAGACCAGGGTTTCCGCACTCGCACCGCGCGCCCTACGTCCGCCACGTCAGGTCATATTTATGGCGGAGTGACACTTGGTCTGCCTAACGCGACGTGCTTCGGGAGAGGAAGAGTCATTTTTTGCCTATAAATAGCGTGCAGTTGGCTGTCTGCGTGTCTCTCTACTTGCATTTGCTTAGTCACTTCTTCGGACCATATCGCTTCGTCTGAATCGGCTGTCCTCCTTCTCCTTCCCAAGTTCGGTAAAGATGGCTTCCCCTTCTTCTTCGTCCTTGCCTTCTTCCGCTTCCTCCTTCGGCAATGCCGGGAAGAAAGCATTACCGCCGAGCCCCGACTTGTCATCCGACGAGAAAGCGGCTCGGGACCTTGAAGCCTTAATATGGCCGCACGACATTAACTCCACCATGAGCGAGTCGTCGCTCGGCTACCTCCGGGGTCGCTATGGTATCCCGGAGGAATTTGGGTTTATTGTCCCTGAGCCAGGGCAGCGGGCGTATAACCCTATCCCGAAGGGTTTTGCCCTAACCCTAAATGCCCTTGAGGCCGGGCTATGCCTTCTCCTGCACCTCGTCATTAGTTCCTGCATCTCATGGTGGCGTATTTCCCCGTCACAGATGGCGCCGAACTCCTGGCGCTATCTGGTGGCGTTCCTGGGGGAGTGCTACTATGCCAACATCACCCCGTCCCGATCCCTGTTTCTCTCCTGCTTCCGTCTTTCCAAGGGGTCGGGGGGTTATTATCTGTCAGCCCGTTCGGGCTTCCGGGTTAGTGGGGCTCCTTCTAGTAACAAGGGATGGAAGAGGCATTTTTTCTATGTCTGCCGCTCGGAGGACTGGGGCTTCGGGCTCCGATGGGCGGTGCGCGTGATTGACAACACCGCCCCGGTCCTGAGTGATGAAGAGCACCGGGACCTTCGACGACTCAAGGAGATTCTCCCAGCCTCCCGAGTCATCCGAAAGATGACCGAGTCGTGACTGGTTGAGGCGGGTCTTAGCCCGACGCCTCGAGGTATGCCTGTAGTGGGTAGTGTTAGGGTTTTTGGAAAGGTTGCATTTTCGTCGTTCTGACCAATGTCTGGTGCTTTCCTGCAGAAATGGTGAACCTTGCCGCTGTGCGGGGGGGTCGTTCTTCATCAGCCGCAGCATCGCGCCCCCCGACCGAGCCAAGGGTCAGCTCGGAAGAAGCGCTGGTAGAAGTTGAGACTGCTCGTCCTCGGAAAAAAGCCAAGACCTTCGTCCAGAAGAAGCCAGATCAGCCGGCGACTCGGCCTGGCGAGGTCGTTGTTGAAACAGGAGCGCGCGACCGGCGGCGGATCCTTGGTCGGGGCGAGGCCAGCCCGAGTAATGAGAGGGTCAGGAAGGCGCCTCGGGAGCCATCCATCCGTGACCTGTGTCGTCTCCCTGCAGGATGACTCGGCCTGGCGAGGTCGTTGTTGAACCAGGAACGTGCGACCGACGACGAATCCTTGGTCGGGGCGAGGCCGGCCCAAGTAATGAGAGGGTCGGGAAGGCGCCTCGGGAGCCATCCATCCGCGACCTGTGCCGTCTCCCTATAGGAGCGCCAAACGAGCCTTACCAAGCTCAAGCGATGGGCGAGCTCCCAATGGGCCAGCCGTCCGACCTGCTGGCGGCTCGGTGGGCGGGCCTGACCCGCGAGACCCAGGTATGGACTGACGGGGAGGCTCTGACCCTTCTTCTCGCAGGGCCAGCATTACACTATGGCGTTGATGGACCGCGTGCGAGACGCGGGTCGGGCCCTCGACATTTTGTGCGACCGTAATGCCGAGCTGCGCAGGTTGGTTGAGGAGGTCCGCGCGGGGGCCGCCCCGGAGGCGATTGCCGCGGTCGAACAGCACGCCTCGGAGCTAGAGGTGGAGGTGTCGCGCCTCAAATCCGAGGCAACGGCAATTGAGCAGCGTACCTCGGCGCTGGAGGCGGAGGCTCTGCGCCTCAAGTCTGAGGTGAAGACGGCCGAGGGGCAAAATAACGAGCTGCAAAAGCTCTTGAGGGTGACCCGAACTGAGGCACACCTAGCCCGGAACGAGGCGATCACCCTTACTAAAAAGCTGGAGGGGGCGATCGCCGAGGCAAAGGGGGCCACCGAGGCCTTGGCCGTCGAGACGGAGCAACAGCCGGAGAAGGATAAGAGGCTGATCGAGGACTACAAACAGTCCTCAGGGTTCTAGCTCGGCCTCGTACGGTTGGGGCAGGTTACCTATGAATATGGGTAACGGATTGCCCAGGCCCGACTCAAAGCGCGCCACCCTGGTCTGGAGATCGAGGAAGATCCTTTTGCCTCCTGCCCTGAAGACCTGAGTGTCGACATGCCCGAGGAGGTTCCCTTCGACGAAGGCCAGGAAGTTGAGCTCGAAGTCCCTGGCGAGATGATCAAAGGAGGTGATCGTCTCGGTCTTCAGGCTGCTGTACCATGCGCGGGTTGAACCCCTCAAAGTCGTCGGAAACGCCTTGCACATCAAGGCGTCAGAGGTTCCATATAGCGCCATTTGGGCACGAAAAGCAGCTACGTGATCCGTCGGGTCGGCGGCGCCATCATATGCGTCAAGAGAGGGGAGCCGGAAGTTGGGGGGAACTATTTGATCTTCTTGTATTTCGGGCGCGAACGGGGATCCCTGGTGTGTGTCCGCCCCGAGCTCTCCCTTCGACCGGCGAACCTCCTCTTGCACTTCGTGAAGTCGCTGACTAACGAAGCGTAGTTGGGCTCGCAGGGAGTCCGTCGAGTCCGAGGATAACGCCCCAGGGTCCAGGCGACCCCTCGGGTTTGCCGCTGCTGGGTTCCCAAGTGGGGCCGACCGATCCCGAGGCGATGTAGGGAGCTCGGGAAGCGGCGTGCGAGCCCGGGGAGATGGCTCCCATTGCCGCATCGGTTGGGTCGCGGGCGGATGCGCCGGATGGGAAACGAGTGGGATGATGGTTTGTACAACATCCGTCAGAGTTCGGACTTGATGAGCGAGGTCCTGAAAGGCCTCAGACGATACAAGCGACGGGCTGGCAGCAGACGATACAGGCGACGGGCTGGTAGGGGCACCTTCGGACGGAGAGAAACCCGGGTCATTGAACAATCGCTAGTAGCGCTCTGACGCTGAGGCGGGGTGTTCATCTCGGGGTTCACCACGTGGAGGATATTCCCCCGATGTGCCAATCGGGCGCGACCCCTCGGCTGCGGGCTCATCTGAGTTGAGCCGCTGATCCCTCGACATTCGAGCCCTCCTTCTAACGCCAAAATGTTAGTGTAAACAACTTTATGCAGTGGCCCCGGGGTCGGCATGGCTTGGTTCGGGTCCAAATGGTCGGGGACCTTGCTCAGGGTCCCTCAGGGGTTGCTAACGTGGCCGGTGGCACGCGTCGGGATGCGCGGGGAAGATGCCTCAGGTCATCTCCGGGAAGGGGCTCCTCCCTTCCGCGTCCCGGGGAAGTCGTTCCGTCGCCTTACCTGCACACAGGTCAGGTCGGTAGCTCGGTCCGACCCCTCCGACGATCAAGTCAGTGAGTGGGGTGAAGTGGTATTTTCTTCTCCTCTCCCTTCTCTAGCGTGGGGAGTTTTTATAGGGCAGCTTACTGTTTCTGATGTGCCTGTTTTCCGAGGGGCGGGTCGTACCTCTGATGGCGTCCGACACCATTGCTGGTGTTGCGTATGGCCCGACCCCTCCGACGGTCAAGTCAGTGAGTGGGGTGAAGTGGTATTTTCTTCTCCTCTCCCTTCTCTAGCGTGGGGAGTTTTTATAGGGCAGCTTACTATTTCTGATGTGCCTGTTTTCCGAGGGGCGGGTCGTACCTCTGATGGCGTCCGACACCGTTGCTGGTGTTGCATGAAGAATCGGGCTGCCGCAGCGCATGGGCGTGCCTCAGTCGTCGTTCCGGTCTGCCTTGGCCGAGTGTGTTGGGTCAAAGCGATGAAGTCATCGCCTAAGAGTGGGTGACGTCAGCACGCATCGCGTCATCATTTATTGTCCTCATCAGGTGGAGTGTTATCCGGGTGCGGCTGACGTCGTTGCCCGTCATACCGCCATTATTACGCTTATCAGCCATTATTACCCTCATCAAGAAGGAATTTAAAAAGCATGATCATGGTATTCCATGATTAGTGCTGGCATTCACGAATTTTTATACAGGGACAAAAAATTTATTTTGAAAGGGCCATTTCATATATGCTCTCTGAAGGAATAAATGGAAATCCTACTAAACAAATATAACCATAAGATAAAAAATGGAAACTGAACTACGTGATGAGAAATAAAATCCATTAGTTATGGATTTATCATCAGAGAGCAGTAGACCGAAATTATAAAAAAGAAAACTTCTTATAAGAATTTGTTGTATTTCTTATTGATCAAGATTTGATTGACTAATTGTCAATAAATTATAGCTTGGATTTGAGGCAAGTGGCTTGTCTGCCTGAATGAAAAACCTTAAAATTTTGTTATGCAATTTGGTATTAAGTTTCAATATATTGGATATCAAAACTTTGGATAAGCATGTATGTTGATATATTATTTCAATATGATTAAATGTTATATGTTTTACATATCAGCCATATTTTATGATTCCTGTATATATTACTTGTGGCATGACATGTTCTCATGAACCTATATGTGATTGTTTTATAGTCTTCATTCACGCATAACTATTTTAAATTATGAATCAGTGTTTTATAAAAATATATAAGTATGTAGCAATTAACGTGAAAGTATATGATTGATTACTAGATGCTTATTTTTATACTACAAATTAAGTTCTTGATAATTCTCTTCCTATAGGCATGTACCTCATTACGGAGTTTAACGGTGGTGAACCTTTGGACCGGCAAAGCATGATGTTTAAGTTCACCAAAATGAAATTAATGTTTGTACTTCGTAGTAGCTTTCATGAGACAATTAAAAAGAAGATTTTATTAAAATAGATTGGCTCATGATATTATATGAATAAGGTTGATATGCTAATCATCCCGTGAGACTTGTACTCTTGAGTGGTAAATTCATGACCCAAAACATGAGATAACATTTAACACCAGTCACTCCACCGATGATGTTATCTACAAATAGAGGTCAATTCCCTTAGGTGTAACACATACATGAATTGCATATATATTATATTTTCCTATATGAATAAAGAAAAATATATTACATGACATGTGATATGAGAATAGAATTAAGGGAAAAGAAAATGAACATGTCTGATATAATAGTATATGATTCAAGTACTTGATAGAAATAAATTACTATTTGTTTTTCATGTTTGGTCTAATTATGTGAGATGCATGTACATTTAACTATTAGAGCATAAACTTAAGCTTGGGTTGATCAACTCAACTTGGTTTCTTCAAAATATCTCAAGCTTGTTCCTCATACCTAAAGAGAGACTTGTAAAATTTTCTCTTGGCTCTGCATCGGCAGCAGTTGAGAAGAAGGTACAAGGCCAGAAGCAGCACCGTGATCAGACTCTTCCTATGAGGCTGGGCAGTCTGGAAACTGAAGGAGAAGCTGATGCTGATGCTAGAACTGGGAGGCCGAAGCTGCAGCTTATGATGATAGAGATCTAACGGAGCCATTCCAACAGGAAGAGATACATGTGGCAATCACAGAGAAAACTAATAGATTCTCTGTGTGGATATAGTAGCTGGTATCATCCAAAGATTAAGGTTGACACAGTTTAATCACTTTTGATGCATCTGATGTGGCAGGGCATTTTGATACATGGAGTGCATGATTTCTCGGTGAGAAAGAGAGCACCTGAATCTTTGCTGCTTTTTTCTGGTAATTTGGTATAACCCACTACCATGAACATACCCCTCAATGATTGTGGTGACCAACTAATTAGGTAAGCTGTGATGAAACCTGATTCGCTGCTTATTGCTAGAACTAGATGGAGAAGCAGGTTTAGAACTTCACTCTTTGTATAGAGATATCTTTTTCTTTAAATATTATGAATTGCACTCTGTGCAATTAGCAATTTGATTCTTCTTGGTGCTTCTTTGGAGCAGTAAAATCACTTTTTCTTTTGTTTTAAACACCACTTGAGCTTGGCCAATACAATTTTCTGGTCTGGATCGACTCTTATGTACATGACTTGGTTATATCCAGGCGTAACTCAAATTCCTCCTTTTTTAACATCTTAGTTTATCAAAAACATGGACAGGAGGAATTGAGCTAGACACACTTTGGCATTATGTGCTACCTTCAGTTGGCCCTACCTGGCCGATAGACGCTACTGAATCTGGTTATACTTGCTTCTCTTCATGAGTGGTAGATTTTGATGAGTTATAATCTGCTTCTACTAAATTGGCTGATAGTCATTTTACCTCTTGGGAACAACTTACTAGGATGAAATGGTCTGCTTTTGTGGATTTATTCTTCCTTCAAAAGTGTTATACTTTTCTACTAACATCTCATCCTTGACCAGTAGAGAAGAGCAAAGAAGTGAATTTATATGATGGTTTATAAGAGCTAGTGAGTTATTCAGTCTAGCTATGTTTTATTGTTTTATCTAAATTGGCACTGTCTTAGAAGATATTCCTTCAGTACAACACTAATTACAGGCTAGAGCAACTACACATAACACTAATCTGCAGTGCCCAACTTCAGGAAATTTATTGTTGGACATGAATGAATAGGTTTCAGTGCAATATCATGTCATGGAAAATATTCTTGTGAACAATTGAGATTAGATTTCACAATTCATCTTACAGATCACATCAAAACCATGCTCATTGAGCCGTTGAACAAAGCCCGGTTTCTAATGAAGATAAGACCATTTCCAAGATTTCTTCGGCGGCTTATGCCATTTAATAATATGGCATTCTTTTCTTATTACTTTGTTTATTATTAATATTGACGAAGATTGAGGATCGATGTAGTCTTTATTCATTTCTTTTAGTTTGGATGCAGTATTAAATGACAATAGTCTCTATCACTCCAATTTGTTGGGATTTATTTTGACTGTTCTAATCAGAAATTTTGATCGTCTTAGCAATGAATGAGAATCTCTATCATAGAGTTTATAATATTTTCTGTGACCTTATGTTGGATCTTGATATTCCTCTATTTATTGCATAGAAGAATTTGACTTGCAGCAAGCATCGAGGCTAGGAGGATTGCCTTGGTGTTGACAATATATTGTGGTCAATATGTTGCCTTCATCAATATATATTGTTGTCATTTTCATCTTTCAGAAATTAAAAAGGATTGCCTGGATGTTGACAAATTACCTGATCGGATCTCAAATCCAAATTCTTCATCGATAAACGGGGTTTTCATTAGTTGATCGGTTTGATTGCAATCCTTTTGGAAGAATATAATATGCAACATCATCCACTAGTCCGACATGAGTTTATCAGGTTAGGAATTGCAAAGTTGGTTGCTTCAGGATTCTTTACCTTGAACAATATATGGTTCCCAACTTTTATAGGCAAAATGTTTCTTTTGATGGTGCCGTGAAAGACAAATCTTTGTCATTTATGTTACTTAGATTTATTTCATATGTAGATGTCAGAGTATATATCTTTTTGACAAGATCATTTCTTTAAGCCATACAAAGAGATTTGACTTTGCTGGCACAAATTTGTTTTAGGTGGAGAAGTGACTGCATTTTCTGATAAGCAATCTAGCTTCAGCAAAATCTGGATTCAAGCAACGTACAATCAAGCTTCATTTTCACCAAAGAATTGGAAGGTAAACTCAATTTTGACCTAATGAAATGGTTGTTATTTCTTTTGTCTTGTAGTGTGCAGCACCATGCAGGAGTATCTTTTAGTAGTTATACCTTAACATCTAATTGAATAAATTAGCTGAATCAGAACTCTTATCTTGTTCAGGTTTGTACTGGTGAGGAGTTATCAACAAGATCATCCCAAACAGGGGACTATCAGTAGATCTTTCTCATCAAACAGTGTAGAGATTTCCATTATTTGTCGTGCCCGATGATGTTGATAAGATCCCGACGCATGAGAAGATTAGCTAATGCCTCTGAGACTCTGCACAGATTTATATACAAATGATCCAGACACTGTAGCTGCCAGTGGATGCCTCTGTGTGACCCACCTTCGATCTCGTCGGCTCCAGATCTCGACCTGCGACCAGATTTGATATCACTGACATGTCACTGTAATCAGTGCCAGTTCTCTCATCCTCGAGGTCTGACCCCAGGAACGGTCTCAGGCTCCCAGCTCTGCAAGTTGCCTCTGCCAACTTTATTGCACTGATGGTGTGTACAAGATAAGCATGGCAAGAGAGGAACAGGGAGATCAACTGTGGGGTTGCTTGCAGGTTGCTATTCATGTCCTGTGAACAGATCACAGGTTTGACCGGCAAGATCAACTGCTCATTGCCCTCATCTTCTTTCCTGCAAGGGAGTTGGGAACTTGAGTACGCACATCTGCACATGAACAAGAACAGGGCACATGTGATGGCTAGATTTAGCAGGACTACTGACAGGTCCAGTTTGGGAATGTCCACCAGAGCATAACCCTTGCACGGTTCACTCACTTCAAAGGTCTGGATGGGTTCAGATCAAGGAGGAGTAGGTTTGCTATTGAGCTGGTGATAAGAAAAGGCCTCACAAGTTCTATCCCTGGATAACTGAGGAAAGCATGGGCAATCTGGCCAACAAGAGGAGTCCAGGAGAGAGAGAAGATATAAAAGAAAGGATACTGGAGGAGATGAAGGGTGATACAAGACGCCATGCTGCACTCAAATTTTCTATAGAACAAGTTGGGTAGGGTCTTTCCACTGTTGCTGGTGGAGCTCATGCAGACTTACACCTCACTTGCAGTGGAATATTCCTTGAGAGAGAAAACAAAAGCATGGAGGACTGTTTCATTGCCCAAAGAAAGTTTAACAAATATAACCATAAGATAAAAAATGGAAACTGAACTACCTGATGAGAAACAAAATCCATTAGTTATGGATTTATCATCAGAGAGCAGTAGACCGAAATTATAAAAAAGAAAACTTCTTATAAGAATTTGTTGTATTTCTTATTGATCAAGATTTGATTGACTAATTGTCAATAAATTATAGCTTGGATTTGAGGCAAGTGGCTTGTCTGCCTGAATGAAAAACCTTAAAATTTTGTTATGCAATTTGGTATTAAGTTTCAATATATTGGATATCAAAACTTTGGATAAGCATGTATGTTGATATATTATTTCAATATGATTAAATGTTATATGTTTTACATATCAGCCATATTTTATGATTCCTGTATATATTACTTGTGGCATGACATGTTCTCATGAACCTATATGTGATTGTTTTATAGTCTTCATTCACGCATAACTATTTTAAATTATGAATCAGTGTTTTATAAAAATATATAAGTATGTAGCAATTAACGTGAAAGTATATGATTGATTACTAGATGCTTATTTTTATACTACAAATTAAGTTCTTGATAATTCTCTTCCTATAGGCATGTACCTCATTACGGAGTTTAACGGTGGTGAACCTTTGGACCGGCAAAGCATGATGTTTAAGTTCACCAAAATGAAATTAATGTTTGTACTTCGTAGTAGCTTTCATGAGACAATTAAAAAGAAGATTTTATTAAAATAGATTGGCTCATGATATTATATGAATAAGGTTGATATGCTAATCATCCCGTGAGACTTGTACTCTTGAGTGGTAAATTCATGACCCAAAACATGAGATAACATTTAACACCAGTCACTCCACCGATGATGTTATCTACAAATAGAGGTCAATTCCCTTAGGTGTAACACATACATGAATTGCATATATATTATATTTTCCTATATGAATAAAGAAAAATATATTACATGACATGTGATATGAGAATAGAATTAAGGGAAAAGAAAATGAACATGTCTGATATAATAGTATATGATTCAAGTACTTGATAGAAATAAATTACTATTTGTTTTTCATGTTTGGTCTAATTATGTGAGATGCATGTACATTTAACTATTAGAGCATAAACTTAAGCTTGGGTTGATCAACTCAACTTGGTTTCTTCAAAATATCTCAAGCTTGTTCCTCATACCTAAAGAGAGACTTGTAAAATTTTCTCTTGGCTCTGCATCGGCAGCAGTTGAGAAGAAGGTACAAGGCCAGAAGCAGCACCGTGATCAGACTCTTCCTATGAGGCTGGGCAGTCTGGAAACTGAAGGAGAAGCTGATGCTGATGCTAGAACTGGGAGGCCGAAGCTGCAGCTTATATGATGATAGAGATCTAACGGAGCCATTCCAACAGGAAGAGATACATGTGGCAATCACAGAGAAAACTAATAGATTCTCTCTGTGTGTGATATAGTAGCTGGTATCATCCAAAGATTAAGGTGTGGATATAGTAGCTGGTATCATCCAAAGATTAAGGTTGACACAGTTTAATCACTTTTGATGCATCTGATGTGGCAGGGCATTTTGATACATGGAGTGCATGATTTCTCGGTGAGAAAGAGAGCACCTGAATCTTTGCTGCTTTTTTCTGGTAATTTGGTATAACCCACTACCATGAACATACCCCTCAATGATTGTGGTGACCAACTAATTAGGTAAGCTGTGATGAAACCTGATTCGCTGCTTATTGCTAGAACTAGATGGAGAAGCAGGTTTAGAACTTCACTCTTTGTATAGAGATATCTTTTTCTTTAAATATTATGAATTGCACTCTGTGCAATTAGCAATTTGATTCTTCTTGGTGCTTCTTTGGAGCAGTAAAATCACTTTTTCTTTTGTTTTAAACACCACTTGAGCTTGGCCAATACAATTTTCTGGTCTGGATCGACTCTTATGTACATGACTTGGTTATATCCAGGCGTAACTCAAATTCCTCCTTTTTTTTACATCTTAGTTTATCAAAAACATGGACAGGAGGAATTGAGCTAGACACACTTTGGCATTATGTGCTACCTTCAGTTGGCCCTACCTGGCCGATAGACGCTACTGAATCTGGTTATACTTGCTTCTCTTCATGAGTGGTAGATTTTGATGAGTTATAATCTGCTTCTACTAAATTGGCTGATAGTCATTTTACCTCTTGGGAACAACTTACTAGGATGAAATGGTCTGCTTTTGTGGATTTATTCTTCCTTCAAAAGTGTTATACTTTTCTACTAACATCTCATCCTTGACCAGTAGAGAAGAGCAAAGAAGTGAATTTATATGATGGTTTATAAGAGCTAGTGAGTTATTCAGTCTAGCTATGTTTTATTGTTTTATCTAAATTGGCACTGTCTTAGAAGATATTCCTTCAGTACAACACTAATTACAGGCTAGAGCAACTACACATAACACTAATCTGCAGTGCCCAACTTCAGGAAATTTATTGTTGGACATGAATGAATAGGTTTCAGTGCAATATCATGTCATGGAAAATATTCTTGTGAACAATTGAGATTAGATTTCACAATTCATCTTACAGATCACATCAAAACCATGCTCATTGAGCCGTTGAACAAAGCCCGGTTTCTAATGAAGATAAGACCATTTCCAAGATTTCTTCGGCGGCTTATGCCATTTAATAATATGGCATTCTTTTCTTATTACTTTGTTTATTATTAATATTGACGAAGATTGAGGATCGATGTAGTCTTTATTCATTTCTTTTAGTTTGGATGCAGTATTAAATGACAATAGTCTCTATCACTCCAATTTGTTGGGATTTATTTTGACTGTTCTAATCAGAAATTTTGATCGTCTTAGCAATGAATGAGAATCTCTATCATAGAGTTTATAATATTTTCTGTGACCTTATGTTGGATCTTGATATTCCTCTATTTATTGCATAGAAGAATTTGACTTGCAGCAAGCATCGAGGCTAGGAGGATTGCCTTGGTGTTGACAATATATTGTGGTCAATATGTTGCCTTCATCAATATATATTGTTGTCATTTTCATCTTTCAGAAATTAAAAAGGATTGCCTGGATGTTGACAAATTACCTGATCGGATCTCAAATCCAAATTCTTCATCGATAAACGGGGTTTTCATTAGTTGATCGGTTTGATTGCAATCCTTTTGGAAGAATATAATATGCAACATCATCCACTAGTCCGACATGAGTTTATCAGGTTAGGAATTGCAAAGTTGGTTGCTTCAGGATTCTTTACCTTGAACAATATATGGTTCCCAACTTTTATAGGCAAAATGTTTCTTTTGATGGTGCCGTGAAAGACAAATCTTTGTCATTTATGTTACTTAGATTTATTTCATATGTAGATGTCAGAGTATATATCTTTTTGACAAGATCATTTCTTTAAGCCATACAAAGAGATTTGACTTTGCTGGCACAAATTTGTTTTAGGTGGAGAAGTGACTGCATTTTCTGATAAGCAATCTAGCTTCAGCAAAATCTGGATTCAAGCAACGTACAATCAAGCTTCATTTTCACCAAAGAATTGGAAGGTAAACTCAATTTTGACCTAATGAAATGGTTGTTATTTCTTTTGTCTTGTAGTGTGCAGCACCATGCAGGAGTATCTTTTAGTAGTTATACCTTAACATCTAATTGAATAAATTAGCTGAATCAGAACTCTTATCTTGTTCAGGTTTGTACTGGTGAGGAGTTATCAACAAGATCATCCCAAACAGGGGACTATCAGTAGATCTTTCTCATCAAACAGTGTAGAGATTTCCATTATTTGTCGTGCCCGATGATGTTGATAAGATCCCGACGCATGAGAAGATTAGCTAATGCCTCTGAGACTCTGCACAGATTTATATACAAATGATCCAGACACTGTAGCTGCCAGTGGATGCCTCTGTGTGACCCACCTTCGATCTCGTCGGCTCCAGATCTCGACCTGCGACCAGATTTGATATCACTGACATGTCACTGTAATCAGTGCCAGTTCTCTCATCCTCGAGGTCTGACCCCAGGAACGGTCTCAGGCTCCCAGCTCTGCAAGTTGCCTCTGCCAACTTTATTGCACTGATGGTGTGTACAAGATAAGCATGGCAAGAGAGGAACAGGGAGATCAACTGTGGGGTTGCTTGCAGGTTGCTATTCATGTCCTGTGAACAGATCACAGGTTTGACCGGCAAGATCAACTGCTCATTGCCCTCATCTTCTTTCCTGCAAGGGAGTTGGGAACTTGAGTACGCACATCTGCACATGAACAAGAACAGGGCACATGTGATGGCTAGATTTAGCAGGACTACTGACAGGTCCAGTTTGGGAATGTCCACCAGAGCATAACCCTTGCACGGTTCACTCACTTCAAAGGTCTGGATGGGTTCAGATCAAGGAGGAGTAGGTTTGCTATTGAGCTGGTGATAAGAAAAGGCCTCACAAGTTCTATCCCTGGATAACTGAGGAAAGCATGGGCAATCTGGCCAACAAGAGGAGTCCAGGAGAGAGAGAAGATATAAAAGAAAGGATACTGGAGGAGATGAAGGGTGATACAAGACGCCATGCTGCACTCAAATTTTCTATAGAACAAGTTGGGTAGGGTCTTTCCACTGTTGCTGGTGGAGCTCATGCAGACTTACACCTCACTTGCAGTGGAATATTCCTTGAGAGAGAAAACAAAAGCATGGAGGACTGTTTCATTGCCCAAAGAAAGTTTTGGGTGCCCTGCTCTTCTCTGTGTTCTGTGCGCTCATCTTCCAAGGATTTGAGTGATGGCTTCCAAGTGTTGCTTCTGCGTCTCCTTATAAAATCTCAGTTTAATATCAGGAAAGATTCATCCAGCTCCGTAAATTGCTCTACTTGGAGCAATAATGAGAGAGCGTGATAGGGAGATGATTTGAGAACTTGCAAAATGGACTTGTATGTGATTTGAAAGAAGAAAACAATTTGCTATGAGAAAGAAACAGGGGATGAGAAAGTGGAGGCCGATTGATCGAAGCTAATGCAATATTTCCCTCCTTGTGCACGTCAAGTGGAAAAGACATGCTAAAGGTTGGTTCGGATTGATTGAAGCACAAAACATTAGACAATGTTCCGATTCATGCCTTCTGACTACTAGTTTTGCTTGAGCTTATAAAGCAGACAAGGATGATCTTTTGGATAGTATCACATAGTTAATTAGATCATGGACATCTCTAATGTCTGTTGAAAGCAAGTAGGCTGAGGACCACCAATTGAGTGGCTATTCACGGTTATCCATTAAAAGCCTCAATCTCTTTGGGCCCAGTGAAGGTCTCCAAAGCTGAAGGGACCTTGAAAGTACATGCCTGCTCTTTCTACTATGACAGTGAGGATATCCACTCGAGTAATTTTGGCCCTTTCAAGGAGAGAGGATCATAATGCCCAATTCATTCTTTTAGGAGGCAATCCTGGCTTGATGTTAGAACAGAACTTGGAGAATGTTCATCAATCTATCAGGTGGAGTCTTCTTTTCCCAGATAGAAATTAGGAGGAACATGCTTCAAGCAAGGTATGGTTTAACACCAGCAGGTTGAATCCTGCTGCAGAGAAGAGACGAGCTGCTTTTCTTGTGAAAAGGGAGTATGTTATCCGAACTTTTCTCCTCCTTTTTCTTTCTTGCTCAAATAGTATGGCCACTAAATCATCCTTCATCTTCTTCCCTGCTGCTGTCCTGCAAAGATTCTTTATCTCATGGCTGCTGCATGTGGAGGGACGCAGCACAATAGAACACAATAAAAGGAATGGCTACGAAACTTTTGAGCCCGGAGATGATGGCAAGTTACAGTAGACTGGGCAGCGTGGCGCTGAACCATGGAGGAGTCCCACAAAAAGGTGGCTGGTGACGCTTGCCATTTGCGCAGGGCTCACGGACTGCACCACGCGATCTATAGGCACCTCCTTCGGGGGTGTGGTGGCCGAGCATCATCACTGGCTCCGAGGACGTCGCCACAGCTCTCCACCGCAGTCCACTGCAAAAGATATGATTCCTGGGCCTCTCCTTCCTGCCTTCTTTACCGGCAATCCGAGCCACCCGAGCAAGGGCTTTGGTCAACCGGAGTAACTAGTGGAATCACAGTTTCAGGGGCCACCAACAGTATCAGCGGTGACACCACAATCCCTGGGATTGGATTATCATGCAGGCGGCTCTTCGATCATCCGAGATATCCGATCAGTGTCATTTATGTCATTTAGAGCATGACCATGGCGCACAAGAATTCTTTTGATTCAAAAAAACTGATGTAGTATTTAAAATAGAACGATCGACAAAAATACTTACAAGATATTCCCAAATGCACACTCTCTATGTCCCTTGCTTCATGAACTACGGTCCTATTTATAGGACTTAGTGGTAACCATCTCATACATATTAGATCATGATTGAGGTAGTTATTGAGATCATACTGTAATTACTAGATCATGATAACTACCTAGATAACTATGAATCAAATCTCAACACTCTCCCTTGATTCATAGTTGCATACATCGATTTGCGACATGAAATAAACATGCTTTTGAATTGGAAGCGACTTGGTGAGGATATCCGCAACTTGTTCATCTGTTCCACAATACTTCATTGTTATGGCTCCACTTGCTACAAGATCTCGGATGAAATGATAGCGTATCTCTATATGCTTCATTCTTCCATGAAAAGTTGGATTCTTCGTCATTGCAATTATAGCTTTATTGTCACAAAAATATTTCTATTGCTTCTTTTTGTTCTTGATGAAGATATTCAAGAAGTCTTCTAAGCCATATTGTTTGACAAGCTGCTGATGTTACGGCTACATATTCTGCTTCCGATGTCGATAACGCAGTTGTTGCTTGCTTTTTAGAACTTCAAGATATAGCTCCCGATCCGAGGCTAAAAACATTGCCTGAAGTACTCTTTCGATCATCTAAAGCTTCTGCCCAATCACTATCAGTGAAACCAGATAATTTACAATTAAAATTATGAGAATACCATAATCTGTAGTTCCAGCAATATAACGCAGAATTCTTTTAACAGCTCCGAGATGATTTTTACTTGGGCTATGCATAAACTTGGATACTACACCAATAGAGAATGCAATATCTGGTCGAGTATGAGTTAGATAAATCAAACCTCCAACCAAACTTCTGTAGTATCTTGCGTTTGTCAGACTTGTACCATCTTCAAATTTCAATTTCTCATTTACATTCATGGGTATTGCTGCAGCTTTGCAATTAATCATGTTAGATTTTTTGAGTAAATCCATTGCATACTTTCTTTGTGAAATAAAAATTTCATCTAATCCTTGCTTTACTTCCAACCCAAGAAAATAGTGTAATAGACCTAGATCTGACATTTCAAAACTATTCATCATGCATTTTTTAAATTCTGCTACAGAAGAGTTAGATGAACCCATATATATAATATCATCAACATAGAGGCAAACCATTAGAATATTATGTTCACATTCATTCTTTAGATAAAGAGTATGTTCATTATTGCTCCTCTTAAATCCATTTTGAAAAAAATAATAATCAATTTTACTGTACCATGTCCTTGGAGCTTGTTTAAGCACATAAAAAGCTTTTCTTAGTTTATACACTTTTTCTATATTCTTTAATAAAAAAACCTTCAGATTAAGCAACAAAAACCTCTTCGTGTAAATCTTTATTTAAAAACATAGACTTCACATCATCAAATTGATAAACAAGCCAACTCAAGTGAGCAGCTAAAGCCAAGAAAGTTCTCACGGTTTCAAATCTAGCAACTGAAGAAAAAGTTTCATCAAAATCAATACATTGTTGTTATGAATATCCTTTTGCTACAAGCCGAGCCTTATACTTTTGGATACTTCCATCTGTATTAAACTTTATTTTGAACACCTATTTTAACCCAATAAGTTTTTTTTCTCTCGGTAGATCAATTAATTCCCAAGTTCCATTCTTCTCAATTGACTTGATTTCCTCATTCATTGCTTTTTTCCATTCCTCTTTTTCAACTGCTTCCTCAAAAGTTGTTGGATCTGAAATAAACAAAGCAAATGTTGAGTCATAAATTTCTATTAGTGATCTGAAATTTCTTGGAGGGGTTTCATCTGAAGAATCATAATTTGAACTGCTATTGGGTGAGGTTGACGATGAACTTGTTGGAGCAGGATCTGTCACTTGATTCTGCGGAGTGTCTAGTTCTGCTGGAATCTGCATTTGTGTTTCACCTTTATTGGTCTCCCAATTCCAACTTGCCC
>LVTN01000328.1:48955-68707 GCA_001649415.1 Musa itinerans
AACTTGTGAGTTTCATCAATATCTCTAAATATTGATTTTATGCCTGACATATGATTAGAACATCCACTATCCAGAAACCAAATATCATTTGAGATATCATGAACTTGTGAATGAGTCATAAACAACTTACTATTTTCTTCATTTTCCTCCACATAGCTTGCTTGCTTTTCTCTTTTCCAGCAATCTGCCTTCATGTGATCAAACTTTTTATAGTAGTGACATTGAATTCTACTCTTGTAATTTTTTTTATCATAATTTGATTGCCTTTGTTCATCATGCCTATTAAAGTGTCCTCTTCCTCTTCCTCTTCTTCTTCCATTTCCTCTACCACGAAATCTTCTTCTGCCACGTCATTTTCATGTTGATTTTTTATCTTCGTTTGAAGTAGAAGACTCCCCCTTAACCTGAAATATTTTTTCTTCACTTTTTTCAAATGACCTGTTCAACCTTGCTTCATGTGCTTGCAAGGAACCCATTAGTTCATTAAATGAATATGTAGATAAATCTTTTGACTCCTCAATTACGGCAACAACATGATCAAATTTCGGAGTTAAACTTCTCAAAACTTTTACAACAATTATTTGATCAGAAAGATGTTCACCATAAGATTTCATTTGACTAACAATTTCAGTCAATCGAGAAAGAAAATCTTATACCGATTCATTGCTTTTCATGAACAAAATTTCAAACTCACGACGAAGGGTTTGAAGTTTTATCGTAATCACACTTGATGAGTCTTGAAATTCATTTTGAAGTATCAACCAAGCTTGCTTTGAGGTTGTTGCTGCTGTAATTCTTGAGAAGATTGTCTCATGTACAGCTTGTTGAATGAAGAACAATGCCTTTGAGTCCTTCTTTCTATTCTCCCTCAGCCTGATTTCGTCATCTGGATCCGCATATCTATTCTCTATTAAGTCCCAAAGATCTTGAGACTTGAATAGAGTCTTCATCTTGATACTCCAAAATTCATAGCATTTATCCGAGAAGATGGGAATAAGGGGTTAGAGACATAGAATGGTCATTGAAAGCCATAATGCCCAGTTCAGATTGAAACTAGGCTCTGATACCACAAATGTTGGGGATGAAGGAGCAAGGAAAAAATAGAATACTACGATACGAGTAAAAAGAATCCTTTCGATTCAAGAAAACTGATGTAGTATTTAAAACATGAGAATTGACAAGAACACTTACCAGATATTTCAAAATACACACATTCTCTTCTTTGTTTCATGAACTACGGTCCTATTTATAGGACCTAGTGGTAATCATCCCATAACTATTAATTATGATTGAGATAGTTATTGATATCACCCTATAATTACTAGATCATGATTGAGATAGTTATTAAGACCATACTATAACTATTAAATCATGATAACTATCTAGATAATTATGAATCAAATCTCTAACATCTCGACACTAAGATTTCCTGGCATCAGTAAGGGCATGTTGATGAAGGCCACTTGACTATGTGCAAGCTAGAGAGAGAGAGAGGTGAGAAGAGTCTTGCATGTGGGGTCCCATTAGATTCGCAGCCAGGACCTGCAGTTGTCCTGCCCCCCGCAGCCTTCCTATAAATGCAGATTATGCCCTCGTGTAAAGAGTGGCGAGTGATGTATCCGACTGCCGTTTTCACCACCACGAGACTTCTGTTCCCATCTGCTTTTCCAGCTCCTCTTATAAAGGGTGGGTACCAGCCCCTCACAGGTATGTGACAGCTTCTCTCTCTGATCGTTTGGTGCTGCTGCTCCTTGTTTCTTCCTGTCCAGAGAACCAACCCCCTCCTCAAAGCCCAGCTGGGGTGCCTCTTGGTTCCTTGTTACGCCCATCTAGTGCAGCTCCTCATTCTTCCCCAATCATTTTGGCTCTCCTTTTGTTTTCCCTTGTTAATCATATTTCTCTGCGTGTGTGCTTTTCTTTCATTTGATGGCTTTGTTTGTTGAGTGAGCGTCCTTTCATTGCATCCTTATAGGTGAAATCCTATTCAAATTCCATTTTGTTTGGTCATTTACTAGCTTCATATTCACAGTGGGTTCAATTCTTTCTTCTCATGTTCCCCTCTCTGAACTAGGAGAAATTGAAACAATATTCAGCGCTTCCCTCGATGGACTTTGCTCTGTTCTGTACCAGAGTCGATATCCTTCTTTTTCTTCTTCTTCTTATATCTCTCTGTTCACCATGCGAGTTCATCCAGAGCCCCATGGACTTTGGCCCCTTGAACTTCCACCAGACCACAAACACCTCATCTCTGGACTTCGGAAGGATCGTGTTCGACTCCCCTTCTGCAGTCCTTCGACCCCACTCCCCAAAAGAGATCTCACTCCTCCTCAGCTCTGTCTCTGCTTCATCATCCTTCGATAAAGTCACGGTTGCAGCAAGAGGAGCGGGCCACTCGATCCATGGCCAAGCTCAAGCCCTCGATGGCATTGTCATCGAGATGGACTCCCTGCCCTCCGCCATAAGCATCGACCGTGGAGGAGAGTCCGGTTCCTCTTACGCTGATGTCAGTGGTGGGGCTCTTTGGATCGAGCTGCTACGTGAGAGCTTGAAGTTTGGGCTGGCTCCAAGATCTTGGACCGATTACCTCTACCTCAGCGTCGGTGGGACTCTCTCTAATGGCGGCATCAGTGGCCAGACCTTCAAGCACGGACCTCAGATCAGCAATGTCTTGCAACTCGACGTGGTGACAGGTAACAACAAAGCAATCTCTCGTGCCCCCCTATGATGATAGAATGTAGATTTTGATTTCTTGTTCTATGTTTAAGGTAAAGGAGAGCAAGTAACATGCTCGTCCACCGAAAGCTCAGAGCTGTTCTTTGCGGCTCTGGGTGGGTTGGGCCAGTTCGGCATCATAACGAGGGCAAGGATCCTGCTCCAGGATGCTCCGAAGAGGGTAAATCCGAAAAGCTCGCAGCTTTTCCCTTTCTCTGATCCTTGTGTTCACTGATCGATCCCGCTGGTTTGGCATGGTTAGGTGAAGTGGGTCAGAGCCTTTTACGATGACTTCGAGACCTTCACCGAGGACCAAGAACTGTTGGTTTCAATGCCAGATGCAGTGGACTATGTCGAGGGATTCATCGTCCTCAACGAGCACTCCCTCCACAGCTTATCCGTTGCCTTCCCATCTCATCTGAGGTTCACCCCGGAGTTCCACAGCAAGGGCAGCTACAGAGTGTACTACTGCATCGAGTTCGCCATCCATGACTACCAAGTCGAGAGCACAGATGTGGAGCAGGTCAGTAGTTCTCAACAACTCCTCCACTGAGCTCAAAGCCTCGTGATGGAGAAGGGCTGATGTGCTTCTTTCCTTTCAGGTTGTGACACAGCTTTTGAGGAAGATGAGCCATATACCTTCCCATTTCTACAGTGTGGAAGTCTCCTACTTCGACTTCCTCAACAGGGTGAGGATGGAGGAGACCATCCTCAGGAGCAGAGCGCTGTGGGAGGTGCCTCACCCATGGCTCAACATGTTTGTGCCCAAGTCTGGGATCGGAGAGTTCAAAGACTTGCTACTGGATAACATCTCACCTACTGTCTTTGAAGGCCTCGTTCTCATTTACCCGCTTCTAAGAGACAAGTAAGAAAGAGCTCTCCTCTCTTGTTTTCCTGAATTATTTGCCACATGGTCTCACGGTAGTCACTGATTCAAGCTATCGATGGAGTTCGGATTGCAGGTGGGACGCGAACAGCTCGGCTGTGCTGCCGGACGGCGGAGGCAGAGCGGAGGAGCAGGTGATGTACATCGTCGGAGTGCTCCGGTCAGCCAACTCGGCCACCTGCGCAGCCCAGTGCCTGCAAGACCTCCTCCGCCGCCACCGTCGCGTGGCGCAGGCCGCCACGGCCCCCCGCATCGGAGCGAAGCAGTACCTGGCGCGCCACCCCTCCCAGGGCCACTGGCAGGATCACTTCGGCCGGCACTGGGACCGGTTTGTGGCCCGCAAGGCACAGTTCGACCCCCTCAGTATCCTCGCCCCCGGCCAAGGCATATTTCCCCGGACATATGCCTCTTCCTCATAGTACCACATCTATCTCTCTACACCTCGCATCAAATCCACCGCATGCACTATTCCTTGATTCTGCCTCCCTCCCTTCTTTTCTTCTCTGATTTCTTCTTCTTTCTTCCGTGATTCGTTTGGAGAGGGAGAGGGATAATTTTGGAATGTCGTACAGCGAATTGAACACAAGTTGGATTAGTTTATGAATCTGGGATTCGTGGGCGTGGCTCTCAAAGTTGATTCGAGATCATGCAGTGGGAAGTGAGAGATCGAAAGAGACGGCAACAGAGCTAGTTGTAAAGAGAGGATCCAGGGAACTGCTCCGGGGAATGTGCCTGATGTCGGGAGGCAAAAGGCGTTATGGTTTGGGAGACTGCTAGCTCTCGAAGAGACAAATCTAGTCCAGAATCTGACACCTGCAGTGATCGAAAAATTGTTACATGCAAAGTTCGCATCAGCACTCGACAGATTCAGATTTCATATCAGGAAAGGGACAAAATGTAGTGACACCCATTGGTCTAGGATATGGTTAATCCACGCCAACTTTGCAAGCTCATATGTTGTCACTGTTTTAATGGGTTGTCGACCGCCTGGGCCCAATTAAACCGGCTCTGTCAGCCGGTTCATCCGGCCCAATGTACAGCCAAACGGCGAAAAGGACCGAATCAAGTCGAAGCCCCGTCTATAAATGGGCCAACTCGTGCTCCTTCTCTCTCTCTCTCTCTCTCGCGCGCGGTGCCTTTCCCTTCTCTGAACACGCAATGGCTTCCTCCGCCCCTGCCGCCGTTGTCCTCTTCCTCGCCGTGCTCTCCCTCCTCTCCGCCTACGCCTCCGCGCGTCCCGGCATCCCGTTCAACACCGTATTCGTCAGCTACACTATCACTACAACCGCCTCGTCCGACGACGCCCTCTCCGGCCTCCACCGCACCTCCGTGTTCGTCTCCGTGTACCGCATCATCGCCCCCAGCCGCAACTTCCACCCCGATCCCCGCCCCACAAGGATCGCCCGGCCGGCTCTCCTCCCTCGCCGCGAGGTCGTCCCCGCCGAGCCCGCCTCCCTGGGGTTCAGCTCCCTCCACGACCGCGCTAAGGACGTCCTCGTGGTTGTCATCGGCCTCCTTTTCGGGGTCGGGTGCGGCGCCATCACCGCCGCCACCATGTGCCTGGCCTGGTCCCTCGTCACCCACCGGCACGAGATCTGCGGCTCCGATGAGTACAGCGACGAGGAGGAGGGTGCCGACGAGAGCCCCAAGAAGGCGGGCTACGTCAAGGTCCCGGCAGCCGACCCGGTCTCCGTCAAACAAGGGTATGAGGGGAATTAGGGTTAGCGCTTTATGAACCGCGGGCGAGGGATTCGTATATATATTAGCGGACATGTGCTTCTGTGAATATATGATGTTAGTTTGGCTCTAATCCCGTCTGTCGAATTGACTTCAGATGTTGGAATCTATTTACATTGGGCTTACCTCCATGTTATTATTTCTTGTTCGATTTATGGCTTAAGATATTGCTTGTTCGATTTATGGCATTGTGATTTTTCTTTAATTAGTCATCGCAAATGTGTTGTTAGCAATTGCAAGACCACTATAAGATTCAAGTTATTATTTGTTAGTATCGTGGCATTGTGATTTTTCTTCGATGGTTCACTGCAAACATGTTATTAGCAATTGCAAGAACTCTAGCAGATTCAAGTTGTTTGTTCATATTATGGCATTGCGATCTTTGTTTAGTTGGTTTGTTGCAAATATGTTCAATTTATATTAAGAAAATCATGTTATGTGCTACTATTTTTTGGTTGGACAGTTTTTTTGTCGGTATGATGGAATTGAAGGACTGATCTACCCCTTCACCATGTCATGTTGTTTTCTTGTGCACACAAGTGGGAAAGTTCCCGAATGAGTCCTCATGCTGTATTTGGGTTCATGCTTTGGAAAGCATACATTGTATACAGCTATGGGGTATTGAGCAATAAAGGAGAGGGCTACTGTTGTGTTCATTTGTATTTTTGGTTCTGTTAGTTTTTGGACTTTAGAATTTTTATGGAATTTCCAATTTTGGATGAAAAGACTGATTATAGGTTGCCTATGTTTATAGTGATGCTTTTGGCATGTTCCATCTTCACGGTTTTTGTCAGTATCTATTGGGTGGTTTATGATGTTGGTAGGTTATAAGAAGGCACTGCTACTGAACTTCTTGCCGATTAGAATTGTCAATGCCTTGTCTCAATGTTTTCTCTTGATACAAAGCTTTGCTTAGTGGTCATTGATATGTGATAGCTATAGTTAAACATCTATCATGATTGAATTACTTTTGTTCCTTAACCAGATGATCTAAGATTGTTTGATCAATAAATATTTTTTTCTGCATCCAACTGGCCTTTCTAGATTTTCTTCATGAGGGTCTCTCTCATATGAAGTTTCTGTATTTAGTATCTAAGCACATACTTACGAAATAGTCACCTTGATTGAGATCTCAGAATTCTGTGCATTACTATTGGTTTACAGCCAACTTCTTTTTATTTTGCAAACTGCGGTAGTCAAGAATTTGATTGTCACTTTCTTGTTCAATTTTGTGTCAGATGATAAATACAATTGTTAATGTTCTCATGTATCTTTTTTGCAATGGGTCAATGACGAAGGCAGGATTCGAGCCCAGGACCTTGCGATATACTATCAAAGTCTCATGTATTTGATAATTCTCGTCTTGATTTTTACCTAAAATTGAAATGTTTGGCCTGGAGTTGACAATTATATATGGATTTCTTTGAAAAATGTATATGGTTCTGGTTTTACTACAGTTTTATTATGCTTGCATATTTTTATTTTCTGTTGGACCAAACTGGTGGATGGTTTGATTATACATGTATAAATCTCCGGAATTTTAGTTGGGGTAGAGCCTGAACCTACTCATTGTTTCACTAAGGTTATATTTCCTACCTTCTGACTACATTGCATATGGATCTTGTAAATGTTGTGTAAGAACATTTTAGTGTGTTGATTTACTAGTATGCTGACTCATTGTAATATGTTTGGAACTCGAGTCTTTCTGTGTTTCTAGATTGTGCAGATCCTCCAGGACTCCTGTCTGCAGTTTTTTAACATGTTCCATGTAATTGCTTATCTTAGTGCTCAGCTAATGATCTTCGATGGCACTTCATAAAAATCGATATACAATTTTGTTGGCTGCTTTTTGTTCTCTTTATAAGCATGTTTAGAGGTAAATCTTAAGCTTCGAACTGCTTGTTTTGGAGTCCCTTTTCTAGTTTTCAGGAGATAATACTGGAACTTCTCAGGGATACTTGAGTAGGAATGTGGAAGATAACTAGCAACTATTACGAAGACCAATAAGATGCATGCAGCATGTAATGAATTCCTTCAAATTCTGTGCATTCACCTAATCATATTGATATATTAGTTCAGAACTCCTAATTTGAGACTCGGTTTTAATATTGTTGCAGTTCAAGGTAGTTTTGTACATTTAAAATTTTCAGATGGTTTTATATTTTTCTGTGCCCTTTGTTCATTTGTAGCAACCTCCAACTTACAATGGGCACTAACATGTTTATCCCTGTCTTTTCTCAGAATAACAATCCATCATTTTATCCTGCTTCTTATGTACATGTTTTCAGGCCAGTTAAGTAGCAGCGTCCCCAATTTGCAGATATTTATTCTCTTAATTGGTCAAATTTCTGACTTATTGCATGTTGCTATTTTATTGCTTGCCTGTAGGATTTCTTTTACCCAATCGACAGGTTATTTAACAATGATTTATATATCACACATGGTGCACTTCTCTACTTCATTTGAAGTTTCGAACGAAACTTTCCTCCTCTCTCTCTTCACTTTGAATAACAACTAAGAAGGGGTGTGTTCGATGCAGGAGACTTTACCGATGTAGAGTTTATGGAGGGTCAATGTATGCAGCCTTATAGAGAAAGGTTGTTTCATGATGATAATGGGAAACCATAATAATGTGTTCTCTTTTATATTTTATGTAGTTTTTTGTTACTATGAAGCATGTAATGGTGCATCTGAGATTCTCTCTATCAAATTCTTGGCTACTTATTGCAACAATGTTCAGATGGTCTTCGATCTATTAAACTTGTCCAACGGTTGCAAGTTATAAACTACTCGTAGGTCAAATTTTGAAATAATTATTTGTGTGTGTATGTGTGTGAAAGTGTGCTTGAGGATGCTGGATAGACATTTCCAAGATTCTGATGAGCGGCAAAATTAGCAAATATTGTTAGTATGTAATGTGTCTTGGTGTACTGATAAGAACATCCTAATTAATTTTTCATTTGCATCTCGCAGAGCCTGTTGCAATAGCAGTCTTGGCAAGAGGTATGATCATAATCAGATTCTTCACTTGCCATTTTGAACTTCCAGCATTTTGTCTTGGTGTAAGATTCACTCTCTGATGCAATAACCACAGGAGCTGTCATTATCTCTATGATGCAGCCAGTGTCATTTGATACGGGTTTCTTTCAGGTTGCCCAAAGAAGAGGAGCAAATCCCCCTCCGAATCCTTCTCTCCTTTCCGTATCTTGCTTTGGTGGATTGCAGATACACTACCACTATTTCTGGTTACCCAAAGATGAGTAACAAATCATTCTCCAACGTATTCTGTTCTTTTTGTTATTTTCCTTTGTTGGATTGCAGATAAACTTGCCCAGAGAAGCGTAACAGACCCCTCTCCAATTTCTCCTGTTCTTCTGTATTTATTTGGTGGATCACAGATATGCTGCCCAACAGAGGAGGTAATCATCTGGCTTCCTTTCCCCTATTCATCTCTATAGATCATTCATTGCTTCTTTTATCTATTAAATTTATGACATTTGATTTGTGTTGGAGATGGACTTCAGTAATGAGTAATCTGTTTGTTCATTGAACTCATTAAGATGGATCATTTGGTGCTGCATTCCGTGATGCACCACCTTCCTGCCATAATTAAATGCTGTCCTGCCCTTCCGTTTTCCAGTGGTCGGTGGATCTCCAAATAATTTGTAAGAATCTCCGGCAGATTGGTGGACAGAGTCAGCACAATCTCTTGGCATATCTTTTTAAACATGTAGATACTATTAAGATATGATCATTCGTGTTCTGATGAACTGTAACAATCTCTTGGAGACACCACATTAAAAGGATTTTCTATCAATTTTCATGCACAAATTCCATATATTAATTTGGTTCTATATCGATGAAATCAGCTGTCTGCAACATATGCTTTTGTATGCCTCCTGCAAGAAATCTTCATGATTGGAAAAAAAGAATAGTGTAATTTGTTTGATTAGTTCAACATTATGCAACCTTATCATCTCAATCATGTCTGATTTGATCCTATTTTAACTGTTCTTTCCTCCTCTTTTTAATGGGATGAGATAAAAGGGATCTAATGTCCCTTGTTTAGAAAGAGGAGAAAAGGTGGTTTGGGGAGACATGCCACGTGGTAGCTCGGCAAGCGCGGTGCCGTCCTCTTCGGCCCGCACAGGTTGGTAATAGATCGACACCCCTGTCACGTACGGACGATCCTGCAAAGGATCCCATCGGCTCTGTCTCCTCATCAGCGCACGATGATACGTACATGCGTACATGCGAGAGACATGCATGCGTACGGATTAATCAAACCCCTTCTCACGGCTTAGTTTAATCACCGGCTCGGTCGGACCCGACCCAGCCTTGTGCGTTGACGTTTGTGGCCTCTACATGAAATCAGGTCAACTGCCCCATTTACGTACCCAGGAAACGTGAAGGCGCCACCGCATCCAACATTAATAAGGATGACAGAATCAGCCGTCGGTCGTGTGTCAGTGGGAATAGGAGGGGGCGGGATCCGCTTGGTCGCACCGGATCCGTGGCAGATTCGGGAATGCACCAAATCATGGAGAGGATGCTGATGAGAAGAGGAATCGACCGCGAGAGAGAGAGAGAGAGAGATGTCAACTTGTCATCTCCAAGGCGGAGGAACTCTTTGGGAGGAACCATATAAACCCTCGGGTTCCCGCTGGGGAAGACGAGGATAGCATCCCCCAAGCGTATCCCCTGCACCGATACTTTCATACTGCCCGCGTGAGTATATATCCTTCTTCGTCCCTCTCGTTCCCTCGGGCGAGTCGCTTCGTCGGAGTCGGAGCTGATGTCTTCAGTTGGTAACGGCGACGGCTGCTGCGCCGGCGGAAGCGACGGAGGGCAACGGCACGTGCTGGCGGTGGACGACAGCTCCGTCGACCGCGCCGTCATCGCTGGCATCCTCAGAAACTCCAAACTCCGAGGTCGTTCGTAGATCGTCTCTTTCGATTTCCTTCGGCTTGAATCTACTTAACCCTGAAAGCTTCCTTGCAGTCACCGCTGTGGACAGCGGGAAGAGAGCTCTGGAGTTGCTCGGCTTGGTACGTCGAAATCTTCCTCTTCTTCTCCATCACCACCGTAAACCTTGTGTGTTGCTAACTGCAGGAGAAGAAGGACGTGAGCATGATCATCACCGACTACTGGATGCCGGAGATGACAGGATACGAACTCCTCAAGAGAGTGAAGGTGAGACCAACCCTCTTACCGTTACCATCCCTGTCTCGAGACGATAGACCGAGTGTTGCTACCGTGTACCGTCATCTCAGGAGTCCTCCGAGCTCAAGGAGATTCCCGTGGTCATCATGTCCTCCGAGAACGTCCCCAATAGGATCACCAGGTGCCTCTTCTCACTCATCTCCTGCTTCCATGCCCGTCGTCGTTCTCATTCATCTCTTGCTTGCTTGCTTGCAGGTGTCTGGAGGAGGGAGCAGAAGAGTTCCTGCTGAAGCCCATCAGGCCGTCCGATGTGTCGCGGGTCTGTAGCCGTGTCCTCAAATGAGGACCGTCAGATCAACAGTTGGCTTCACATAGTTAGAATAATACGATGCCATGTGTGACTCCTCCTCCATCAAATTTCGTGCACCACATGATTTGTGGGCTGAATTTGATCCCTAAATGACTCCAATCGATCGATCGATCGGAATCTTCCTTTGTCGATGGAATTATCGCACCAATTTGACATCATTATCGAGAATATCTTTGCATATCTTTTGGACTGCCACCAAACCTACATCAACATTAAGCTTGATTTGATTCTCTTTATTTCGAGATGACGTGATCGCATACTGTGTCCTAATTGAACGCGACAATCGAATCTCCAATGACACATTTCTTAGATTTAGGGGGACCGATTCATTAGATTATAGGTATATGTCAACCTCATTAGTCACAATTTTGGATAACAATATATTTAAATAAACCCTTTGTGGGTCAGATTCTCTTAGTATCCAAATCCATCTCAAATTGGATTTAAATGCCAATTCATTATTGAGTAAAATCTAAAATGGTATTTATATTCTTAAAAAAATATTATGATTATAAGAAAATACTATTAAGTCCAAATTTATTTGTCTAAGCTAGATATTGATACAGAGTCTAACCATAGTTCCTCTTCTGTATTGGTCTCATTTTATTTTCAAATGACAATGCACTTATTTAACTTAGATAGTGTTGAGCCTTTAAAAAATTATGTTAGAGGCATTTTCGATAATGCTCTTTTGCTACTAAGTTAGCTTTAGGGTAAGATGATTTGGCTTGTGCTTTGTATTGTATTGATAAAAGTTTAGAGGGATATATTTAGGGATCCTTTTATAATATACTCCTATGATCGTTACTCTCCTAGTTGACATTAAGTATGTCGATCATTTTTTTTCTCTCTATATCAAGTCGATTGCATATCGTTAAAATGTGTTTTGGGTCTATTAGGTCGCGAGTTGTCAAAATACGTTTTTGAGTTAGTTCAATTATACTTTGGTCGATATATTAGTACTATGTGACCTAACACCTCAACACCACATGGTGAATAACTTAAAACGAGACATAATTGATTAAACATTATCATACGTTATCGCACTCATAAGTAAGTGCAAGAAAAATATACAATCTATCCCATAATCGATGTCGATCATTAGAATAGCAATACTATGAGTCTACAATACTAGGAATTCTCATGAATACCCTTGGATATTTGTTTCAATATAATGCAAAACATCAGCTAAACATCTAATCCCAAAGTTAATTTAAGCATCAAAGGGTCATTGTCAAAAATGTCACTGACATAATTTTATAAGATTTAATGCTACCGAATCAAACAATTACAATGTCAATTGAATTCTACTTCAAACTAACAAGAAGGAGGCATCTCGATTAGCTATCAATTAGCATCGAACTTGTACAATAAAATTTTGACTTAACAAGCACCTATGATATTTAAAGTATTTGCATACTTTCATAATTTAAACTAATTAATATCAATTGTAATTAATCATGGTTAATCTAAGTTTCTTAATGAACATTAGTAGTAGTTATATATATACATATGTATATATATATATATATCATAATAATATTTGGTTACTTACTTGAAGAATTTTAATATTCGGAGATACATATAAAATATCAAAATTTAAATTGGGAAGGGTAAATACGTCATTTCAAAATCCTTAACCAAGTTAGTCACATCTATACTCACGTGAATGGCACGTGATGTGATGTCATTGGTATATTTATTCTTTATTTCATATTTCTCGTTTCTCCAAACTGAACCGCCGCCAAGGGTTCCGTATTCCACTTCTTCCCTTTCGAGACAGCACGAGACGGCGATGGCGTTCTCCTCCTTCGCCCCCTCGGGAGCCTTCTACCACGACCCCTCCTCCGTTCCCGCATCTCTCGGCACCCCCCGCATCGGCTCCGTCGAGGTCAGGGCTTTAGCGTTCCGATCCAACCCCAACCCCAACCCCAACCCCAACCCCGCTCTCGCTTCTTCCCCCAAAGAAGCCGCCTTTTTAGCTCGAGGCGATGGGGGTTTCGCCCAGACGAGGAAATGGAGTTGCTTTGCGAGCCTTGATGGTGATAATGGTGCCGGCGATGACGGAGGATCCGGCGATCGAGCTGGCGGCGGAGGTGGCGGAGACGAAGGCGACGGTGAGGACGGTAGCGACGAGGCCGAGTTCGGCCCGGTGATGAAGTTCGAGGAGGTGATTCGGGAGACGGAGGCGCGTGGCGCGAGCCTGCCACCTGATCTGTTGGAGGCGGCCAAGAGCATTGGGATTCGCAGGGTTCTTCTCTCGAGATATTTGGATTTGCAGGTAATTAGGTTTGGATACTTGCTTGCAAGATGGTTGCTTTCTTGGAAAGATCTTACCTTTCCTTTGGTTTTGTTTTGCCACTTCAAGGGGTCATGGTGGCCGCTTGGTGTTGCCATCAGGCATTGCTCGTTGCTTCGGAATCGGATGCTTGCCGACCCATCGTTCCTTTTTAAAGTGGCAACGGAGGTCTGATCGAACTCTATTACATTGGATACTGTTGATATTGGAATTTACGAATACCATCAAGAATTCACTTTTTACAAGTTGAATATCCACTTTGTCCTCTTTATTTCGATCAGCGCAGATAGTTATTGATTCTTGTTGTGCGACGTTCGCGGAGGTTCAAAAGAGGGGAAAGGATTTTTGGACGGAGTTTGAATTGTACGCTGCAGATCTTCTGGTTGGGATAGTTGTCGACATTGCTCTAGTGGGTTTATTGGCTCCCTATGTAAGAATTGGACGGCCATCTGTGTCAGCATCTCCTGGGTTTTGGGGAAGCCTCAAGCGTGGTTTTGAAGCTTTGCCTAGTAGGTGAGTGCTTTTATGCGTTCCCTTCCTGCTGAAAATTTCTGAACAATAGTGAAATTATTTTCTCCATTATTTCTTTTATTCTGTATTTTCCTCTCCTTTTCTTCTGTTCTTATTTATCTTTTTTCTCTTCCTTTTTTTCTTTTGTCATCTTCCAATCCTTTGTTACGACTTTCATTTCTGTTTGGAAGTTAGTTGAACTTTCTTCTTAATGTTTTCCGTGTTCCTTATATTTTGTTTGAGTGCCATTTGAACTGACAATAGCATTTCCAGGTTCTTTGTGTTTATCTGGTATGCTATGATGTTTCTATGTTACTATCAGTCGATCATTTTCTGTTTCAGCTGATACTTTTTTTATAATTGATACTTACTCACTAGCCATTATACATTAGTCCAAGATATCTTCTGACTTGCTTCTTTCAAACTTGATCAAGATTCTTGGTACCAGGATATTCTATTATGTTCTTACACTTGATAGGTTACAGTAAGACACAAGATGCCAGAAACTACATGACCTTGGTCAAGGGCTTTTCAAACTTAAGCTGTTAGGAATTGAAATATTTTGGTTGCTGCCTATAGCAAACATTTGATACCAGATATTTTAGGAATTCAAATATTTGAATGGTATCGTTGATATTGTTCACATGTGAATGATATTGGCCTTGATATTATTGTCCTTAAAGAACAACAACAACAACAACAAAAGCCGAAAGTCTTAATTATTTGAGGTCGGCTACATGAATCTTTTGCCATCAATGTGGTCATGTAAAAAGACATATCTTTGTCCTTGAAATGTCTAGCTAAATTTTCTTAACTAAAGCTCACTTTTCCTGTTTTTGACAGTGTTTTTGAAGCCGAAAGACCAGGCTGCAAATTTACTATTCAGCAACGGATTGGTACATACTTTTACAAGGTAGGTACCTAAATTTCATTGCTAAGTAATTATCGTTCTAGGACTGTTAGACATCTCTTCAGTGTGCCTTATTCCTAGTTAAGGATCATAGTTTGCCTCAAGAAATCCTCGTAGGTACTTATTAAGCATACTTGGTTATTGTACATTGTTCTGGATGCAGGGAGTTCTATATGGATCAGTTGGATTTGTTTGTGGTATTGTAGGCCAAGGCATTGCCAACCTAATAATGACTGCTAAGCGGTACAAACTTATACTCTTCATATATATCATTTAAATTCAGATGCATCTGAACATGATATCTTAATTACTCAATCTATTTTGGTCTTTTTTTTTGTTTTGCTAGAATGTCTTATCTGATTTGTTGAATTCAGTGTTTACAGTGGGCCATCAAAACAGGAGTCTATCATCTTATTCAGAACAAGTTTATATGTTTCCTTTTACGGTTGCATGCTGCTTACTTAGAGACATGCTATCCATTATTCTTTAGTTGAACAAACCCAACAGTTGCATTATTACTGGGTGTTACAAAGCTAGAAGTTGTGTACTCTGTATCCTATTGTAAGTAGGACGACTGGGATTTCTCTTTGAAACTCAGTATTGATTTAATTTTGGGTTGAATTAGATCAAATTTCCAATAATCTTGATTTGGATGCGTCTCAATGTGAACTACTTACTCGATGTTAGGGTTCATCAGTGGACTCACCCACCCAAGTGTTGTGGTGACTAGTAAGGGTCCATATCGATCCAATTTGGTTACTTGACCTCAGGTTCGATGTACTGCAACGTACCATTCGATATGGGTGGTATGTACTGGTCCAACAAGAGACTGGTATGGGCGGTACATTGGTACATCTTCGTGTATCTTATGTTGGTATGCTCGGTATGGCTTGGTATATATCATACCGACAGCTGGTTGGTATATATCATACTGGGTACATCGATAAGGATTGGTAAGGTGAACCATGTTTGACCTTGACATTAATGGAATATTCTGGACCAAGGAAGGAGTCCTCAAGTTGTTAGTATTCTGGACCAAGATTTTAAATATACTGCTTGATTTATTTTGCTATTATAGGTGAATAGTGTTTAAAGTGCATTTGACAACAATCTTCTATCTTTTATTCTCTGGCTTATGTCTTGAGGATTAAAATAAGAAGTTGCATAAACTCATATTACTAATTTTCCTGTTACAGCGGATATCTTGTTTTGCCCACATTATGCTAATTTGCAGAATTCTACACCTTCTAAATATGAATAACTAATATGTAATATATCTAAACTCTAAAGTAAGTTATATTAACTTTGGAAGAAAGCAATGTGACACGTGGCATATTATAGATGCAAATTTCCAAATGGATATGGAGGACAATAGTAAAATACTTATATCATGACTCTAAATTTCCATAAAATCCTCCTAATTATTATTTTGCTTCTTAAGTTTGAGACATTGTTAATTGCTGTTAAACTGATGTTGGACATACTCCAAGTTAAATTTGAGACTGTGCTCAATGCTGTTTGAAAGATCAAAGAAGTAGGTCTCGTTCATTATAAATTTGAGTTATTTATGTCTGTGTTCATAATGTGGCTTTTGAAATATATTCCTTGGTGTCGCCATAGTTTGCTGGATTAACTTCACAAGTAGTAAGTAAAAAGTTTTAGATATTTCATGATTTTGGGTTCCTGTGTATTATCTTCTGAAGTAGACCTTTGTATGTTTTGCATGCACAGAGTATACTGCTGTATCTTGTTTTTCTGAATTCCTTTTTATCATGTCCAGGAGTGTAAGGAAATCTGATGAAGACATACCTGTTCCACCACTTGTTAAAAGTGCTGTTCTTTGGGGTATGCGGATTAATGTTAAGCATGATAGCCTTGTCAAAAGTTTGCCTTATGTTGAATTTGCTACAATGAGTTGCTGCATCACTTGTGTTATCAACTTAGCATTTGGATTTTTCTCATCTCAATGTTCCAAAATCATAACATAGAGCTTAATTTCTTTGTTATTTGATTTATTTTTTTTAAGCTTATATGCAAATGAACTTAGCCATGCTTTTAATGCTAATCTGACACCATTAGGACAATATATTTAGCTGACCTCATTGGTCTATAGACATCATAATATACAATCCTTGGTCTAATTTTTATTATTTTGCCACCATTTTTTCCTCAAATGACCATTAAAATCCCATCCAACTGAGCCTTTTTCCTCTCAATTGTGTCTTAATTAGAACAATATTTGTAGAAAGTTTTCTTTGATCATATATTTCAAATGATCAATTCATTGAAGGGAGAAAAGGAATAAAGTTTATTCTTATCGAATACTTATGACATATTTGTTTTAGTTTGGGAGAATGTAAATTACTAATTGTTAATTAGAAGCCTCAACAACCAAAATGGTCCACCTTCAGTAGCCATTGTATAATTTTCAAGGTTAGCAACCACAGAGTTCAGTATACACCAAACTCGTGGATATGTGTGTTCAATCCAATTAATGGGATGGAGACTAAAGTCCAAGTCAAGGATATCATAATTTTGGAACTGATGCCAGTATCAGCCAACGGAGTTGGGTTGGGGTGGGTTTGGGGATCGGTACATGGTTTTGGTTTCAGATTGAATGTGAAAGATAAAAAAGGGGAAAAACTCCCCTAGTATATGTAAGGCCTTCGGAGATTGGCTAGAAAGTCTGGTATTGTCATGATCAGTCTTGATGGGCTGTGGTTAGAAGCTGTCAGAAACTTGGTTGGAATTGGACCAACCGATGGGAATTCATGAAATGTAGTGGAACTGTCTGAGAGTGATTCAGCAAGCCAGAATTCGTCAGGAATGAATTGGAAAATAGGAGTTAGCAAGTTCAACAAAATATCTGTCTTTTTCCACTATTATGAATGATCCTCATTGGTTCTCGACATTTCCTTGTATCCCATGAAAAGACAATTTGTGTGGGGTCTGATCAATCCTGACATAAATCAGTCTAACTCACAAGCACTGGTCCAAGTAATGTTGCTTTATCTTAGGGAAGGGCATAAACCTTTTCATTCTAAAACTCAATTGGATGACATATGATAGGTCAGACATGTTGAATGGAGTAATTTGACCCCGATTTTTTAGGTGCCATTAAGATATTCTCTGTATTATATAAACATTAATGTGTTTTGAAGTAAATATGAAATTAGATTTCTAGTTAAGTTACCTTAAGAATTTGAAACCATGTTAAAAGTTTTTTTAACATGGACTTGTATAATTGTTCATATGAAGATCATGGTGAAACATTTTGTACATTTTATCTATAGAAGACATAAATTTTCTTAATTAGGACAATACTTGTGGAAAGTTTTCTTTGATCATATATTTCAAACGATCAATTCATTGAAGGGAGAGAAGGATTAAAGTTTATTCTTATCGAATACTTATGACATATTTGTTTTGGTTTGGGGGAATGTAAATTACTAGTTGTTCATTCGAAGCCTCAACAACCAAAATGGTCCACCTCCAGTGGCCATTGTATGATTTTTAAGGTTAGTAACTACAGAGTTCAGTATACACCCAACTCGTGGATATGTGTGTTCAATCCAATTCATGGGATGGTGACTAAAGTCCATGTGAAGGATATCATAATTTCGGAATTGATGCCAGTATCAGCTAAGGGAATTGGGTTGGGGTGGGTTTGGGGATCGGTACATGGTTTTGGTTGCAGATTGAATGTGAAAGGTAAAAAAGGGGAAAAACTCCCCTAGTGTATGTAAGGCCTTCGGAGATTGGCTAGAAAGTTTGGTATTGTCATGATCTGTGTTGATGGGCTGTGGTTAGAAGCTGTCAGAAACTTGGTTGAAATTGGACTGACCGATGGGAATTCATGAAATGTAGTGGAACTGTCTGAAAGTGATTGAGCAAGTCAGAGTTCGTCTGGAATGAATTGGAAAACAAGAGTTAGCAAGTTCAACAAAATATCTGCCTTTTTCCACCATTATGATTGATCCTCGTTGGTTCCCAACAATTCCTTGTATCCCTTGAAAATACAATTTTTTGTGGGGTCTGATCAATCCTGACATAAATCAGTCTAACTCACAAGCACCGGTCCAAGTAATGTTGCTTTATCTTAGGGAAGGGCATAAACCTTTTCATTCTAAAATTCAATTGAATGACATATGGTAAATCAGACATGTTGAATGGAGTAATCTGACCCCGATTTGTTTGGTGCCATTAAGATATTCTCTGTATTATATAAACATAAATGTGTTCTGAAGTAAATATGAAATTAGATTTCTAGTTTAGTTACCTTAAGAATTTGAAATCATGTTAAAAGTTTTTTTAACATGGACTTGGATAATTGTTCATGAGGTTATTGGTGAAATATTTTGTACATTTTATCTATAGAAGACATAAAATTTCTTAATTAGGACAATACTTTTAGGAAGTTTTCTTTGATCTTATATTTCAAACGATCAATTCATTGAAGGGAGAAAAGAAATAAAGTTTATTCTTATCGAATACTTATGACATATTTGTTTTAGTTTGGGAGAATGTAAATTACTAGTTGTTAATTCGAAGCCTCAACATCCAAAATGGTCCACCTCCAGTAGCCATTGTATGATTTTTAAGGTTAGTAACCACAGAGTTCATTATACACCCAACTCGTGGATACGTGTGTTCAATCCAATTCATGGGATGGAGACTAAAGTCCATTTGAAGGATATCATAATTTTCGAATTGATGCCAGTATCAACCAAGGGAATTGGGTTGGGGTGGGTTTGGGGATCGGTACATGGTTTTGGTTGCAGATTGAATGTGAAAGATAAAAAAGGGGAAAAACTCCCCTAGTATATTTAAGGCCTTCGGAGATTGGCTAGAAAGTCTGGTATTGTCATGATCAGTCTTGATGGGCTGTGGTTAGAAGCTGTCAGAAACTTGGTTGGAATTGGACCAACCGATGAGAATTCATGAAATGTAGTGGAACTGTCTGAGAGTGATTGAGCAAGCCAGAGTTCGTCTGGAATGAATTGGAAAACAAGAGTTAGCAAGTTCAACAAAACATCTGCATTTTTCCACCATTATGATTGATCCTCATTGGTTCCCGACAATTCCTTGTATGCCTTGAAAAGACAATTTGTGTGGGGTCTGATCAATCCTGACATAAATCAGTCTAACTCACAAGCACTGGTCCA
>LVTN01000328.1:70817-174590 GCA_001649415.1 Musa itinerans
TGAAGTAAATATGAAATTAGATTTCTAGTTTAGTTACCTTAAGAATTTGAAAACATGTTAAAAGTTTTTTTAACATGGACTTGTATAATTGTTCATATGAAGATCATGGTGAAACATTTTGTACATTTTATCTATAGAAGACATAAATTTTCTTAACTAGGACAATACTTTTAGAAAGTTTTCTTTGATCATATATTTCAAACGATCAATTCATTGAGGGGTTTATTATTATCGAATACTTGTGACATATTTGTTTTAGTTTGGGAGAATGTAAATTACTAGTTGTTAATTCGAAGCCTCAACATCCAAAATGGTCCACCTCCAGTAGCCATTGTATGATTTTTAAGGTTAGTAACTACAGAGTTCAGTATACACCCAACTCGTGGATATGTGTGTTCAATCCAATTCATGGGATGGTGACTAAAGTCCATGTGAAGGATATCATAATTTCGGAATTGATGCCAGTATCAGCTAAGGGAATTGGGTTGGGGTGGGTTTGGGGATCGGTACATGGTTTTGGTTGCAGATTGAATGTGAACGGTAAAAAAGGGGAAAGCCTCCCCTAGTGTATGTAAGGCCTTCGGAGATTGGCTAGAAAGTCTTGTATTGTCATGATCAGTCTTGATGGGCTGTGGTTAGAAGCTGTCAGAAACTTGGTTGGAATTGGACCAACCGATGAGAATTCATGAAAGGTAGTGGAACTGTCTGAGAGTGATTGAGCAAGCCAGAGTTCGTCTGGAATGAATTGGAAATCAAGAGTTAGCAAGTTCAACAAAACATCTGCATTTTTCCACCATTATGATTGATCCTCATTGGTTCCCGACAATTCCTTGTATCCCTTGAAAAGACAAAATTTGTGTGGGGTCTGATCAATCCTGACATAAATCAGTCTAACTCACAAGCACTGGTCCAAGTAATGTTGCTTTATCTTAGGGAAGGGCATAACCCTTTTCATTCCAAAATTCAATTGGATGACATATGGTAGGTCAGACATGTTGAATGGAGTAATCTGACCCCGAAATTTTAGGTGCCATTTAGATATTCTCTGTATTATATAAACATAAATGTGTTCTGAAGTAAATATGAAATTAGATTTCTAGTTTAGTTACCTTAAGAATTTGAAAACATGTTAAAAGTTTTTTTAACATGGACTTGGATAATTGTTCATATGTAGTTCATGGTGAAACATTTTGTACATTTTATCTATAGAAGACATAAATTTTCTTAACTAGGACAATACTTTTAGAAAGTTTTCTTTGATCATATATTTCAAACGATCAATTCATTGAAGGGAGAGAAGGAATAAAGTTTATTCTTATCGAATACTTATGACATATTTGTTTTAGTTTGGGGGAATGTAAATTACTTGTTGTTAATTTGAAGCCTCAACAACCAAAATGGTCCACCTCCAGTGGCCATTGTATGATTTTGAAGGTTAGTAACCACAGAGTTCAGTATACACCCAACTCGTGGATATGTGTGTTCAATCCAATTCATGGGATGGTGACTAAAGTCCATGTCAAGGATATCATAATTTTGGAATTGATGCCAGTATCAGCTAAGGGAATTGGGTTGGGGTGGGTTTGGGGATCGGTACATGGTTTTGGTTGCAGATTGAATGTGAACGGTAAAAAAGGGGAAAGCCTCCCCTAGTGTATGTAAGGCCTTCGGAGATTGGCTAGAAAGTTTGGTATTGTCATGATCTGTGTTGATGGGCTGTGGTTAGAAGCTGTCAGAAACTTGGTTGAAATTGGACTGACCGATGGGAATTCATGAAATGTAGTGGAACTGTCTGAAAGTGATTGAGCAAGTCAGAGTTCGTCTGGAATGAATTGGAAAACAAGAGTTAGCAAGTTCAACAAAATATCTGCCTTTTTCCACCATTATGATTGATCCTCGTTGGTTCCCAACAATTCCTTGTATCCCTTGAAAATACAATTTTTTGTGGGGTCTGATCAATCCTGACATAAATCAGTCTAACTCACAAGCACCGGTCCAAGTAATGTTGCTTTATCTTAGGGAAGGGCATAAACCTTTTCATTCTAAAATTCAATTGAATGACATATGGTAAATCAGACATGTTGAATGGAGTAATCTGACCCCGATTTGTTTGGTGCCATTAAGATATTCTCTGTATTATATAAACATAAATGTGTTCTGAAGTAAATATGAAATTAGATTTCTAGTTTAGTTACCTTAAGAATTTGAAATCATGTTAAAAGTTTTTTTAACATGGACTTGGATAATTGTTCATGAGGTTATTGGTGAAATATTTTGTACATTTTATCTATAGAAGACATAAAATTTCTTAATTAGGACAATACTTTTAGGAAGTTTTCTTTGATCTTATATTTCAAACGATCAATTCATTGAAGGGAGAAAAGAAATAAAGTTTATTCTTATCGAATACTTATGACATATTTGTTTTAGTTTGGGAGAATGTAAATTACTAGTTGTTAATTCGAAGCCTCAACATCCAAAATGGTCCACCTCCAGTAGCCATTGTATGATTTTTAAGGTTAGTAACCACAGAGTTCATTATACACCCAACTCGTGGATACGTGTGTTCAATCCAATTCATGGGATGGAGACTAAAGTCCATTTGAAGGATATCATAATTTTCGAATTGATGCCAGTATCAACCAAGGGAATTGGGTTGGGGTGGGTTTGGGGATCGGTACATGGTTTTGGTTGCAGATTGAATGTGAAAGATAAAAAAGGGGAAAAACTCCCCTAGTATATTTAAGGCCTTCGGAGATTGGCTAGAAAGTCTGGTATTGTCATGATCAGTCTTGATGGGCTGTGGTTAGAAGCTGTCAGAAACTTGGTTGGAATTGGACCAACCGATGAGAATTCATGAAATGTAGTGGAACTGTCTGAGAGTGATTGAGCAAGCCAGAGTTCGTCTGGAATGAATTGGAAAACAAGAGTTAGCAAGTTCAACAAAACATCTGCATTTTTCCACCATTATGATTGATCCTCATTGGTTCCCGACAATTCCTTGTATGCCTTGAAAAGACAATTTGTGTGGGGTCTGATCAATCCTGACATAAATCAGTCTAACTCACAAGCACTGGTCCATGTAATGTCGCTTTATCTTAGTGAAGGGCATAACCCTTTTCATTCTAAATTGATCCTCGTTGGTTCCCAACAATTCCTTGTATCCCTTGAAAATACAATTTTTTGTGGGGTCTGATCAATCCTGACATAAATCAGTCTAACTCACAAGCACTGGTCCATGTAATGTCGCTTTATCTTAGTGAAGGGCATAACCCTTTTCATTCTAAAATTCAATTGGATGACATATGGTAGGTCAGACATGTTGAATGGAGTGATCTGACCCCGATTTTTTAGGTGCCATTAAGATATTCTCTGTATTATATAAACATTAATGTGTTCTGAAGTAAATATGAAATTAGATTTCTAGTTAACTTACCTTAAGAATTTGAAATCATGTTAAAAGTTTTTTTAACATGGACTTGTATAATTGTTCATATGAAGATCATGGTGAAACATTTTGTACATTTTATCTACAGAAGACATAAATTTTCTTAATTAGGACAATACTTGTGGAAAGTTTTCTTTGATCATATATTTCGAATGATCAATTCATTGAAGGGAGAGAAGGAATAAAGTTTATTCTTATCGAATACTTATGACATATTTGTTTTAGTTTGGGGGAATGTAAATTACTAGTTGTTCATTCGAAGCCTCAACAACCAAAATGGTCCACCTCCAGTGGCCATTGTATAATTTTCAAGGTTAGTAACCACAGAGTTTAGTATACTCCAAACTCGTGGATATATGTGTTCAATCCAATTAATGGGATGGAGACTAAAGTCCAAGTCAAGGATATAATAATTTTGGAATTGATGCCAGTATCAGCCAAGGGAATTGGGTTGGGGTGGGTTTGGGGATCGGTACGTGGTTTTGATTGCAGATTGAATGTGAAAGATAAAACAGGGGAAAAACTCCCCTAGTATTTGTAAGGCCTTCGGAGATTTCCTAGAAAGTCTGGTATTGTCATGATCAGTCTTGATGGGCTGTGGTTAGAAGCTGTCAGAAACTTGGTTGGAATTGGACCGACCGATGGGAATTCATGTTATGTAGTGGAACTGTCTGAGAGTGATTGAGCAAGCCAGAGTTCGTCAGGAATGAATTGGAAAACTGGAGTTAGCAAGTTCAACAAAATATCTGTCCTTTTCCACCATTATGAATGATACTCATTGGTTCCCGACAATTCCTTGTATCCCTTGAAAAGATAAAATTTGTGTGGGGTTTGATCAATCCTGACATAAATCTGTCTAACTCACAAGCATTGGTTCAAGTAATGTTGCTTTATCTTAGGGGAGGGCATAAACCTTTTCATTCTAAAATTCAATTGTATGACATATGGTAGGTCAGACATGTTGAATGGAGTATCTGACAACGATTTTTTAGGTGCTATTAAGATATTCTCTGTATTATATAAACATAAATGTGTACTGAATTAAATATGAAATTAGATTTCTAGTTAAGTTACCTTAAGAATTTGAAATCATGTTAAAAGTTTTTTTAACATGGACTTGGATAATTGGTCATATGAAGTTCATGGTGAAACATTTTGTACATTTTATCTATAGAAGACATAAATTTTCTTAACTAGTATAATACTTGTAGAAAGTTTTCTTTGATCATATATTTCAAACGATCAATTCATTGAGGGGTTTATTATTATCGAATACTTGTGACATATTTGTTTTAGTTTGGGAGAATGTAAATTAGTAGTTGTTAATTAGAAGCCTCAACAACCAAAATGGTCCACCTCCAGTAGCCATTGTATGATTTTTACGGTTAGTAACCACATAGTTCAGTATACACCCAACTCCTGGATATGTGTGTTCAATCCAATTCATGGGATGGAGACTAAAGTCCATGTCAAGGATATCATAACTTTGGAATTGATGCCAGTATCAGCCAAGGGAATTGGGTTGGGGTGGGTTTGGGGATCGGTACGTGGTTTTGATTGCAGATTGAATGTGAAAGATAAAACAGGGGAAAAACTCCCCTAGTATTTGTAAGGCCTTCGGAGATTTCCTAGAAAGTCTGGTATTGTCATGATCAGTCTTGATGGGCTGTGGTTAGAAGCTGTCAGAAACTTGGTTGGAATTGGACCGACCGATGGGAATTCATGTTATGTAGTGGAACTGTCTGAGAGTGATTGAGCAAGCCAGAGTTCGTCAGGAATGAATTGGAAAACTGGAGTTAGCAAGTTCAACAAAATATCTGTCCTTTTCCACCATTATGAATGATACTCATTGGTTCCCGACAATTCCTTGTATCCCTTGAAAAGATAAAATTTGTGTGGGGTTTGATCAATCCTGACATAAATCTGTCTAACTCACAAGCATTGGTTCAAGTAATGTTGCTTTATCTTAGGGGAGGGCATAAACCTTTTCATTCTAAAATTCAATTGGATGACATATGGTAGGTCAGACATGTTGAATGGAGTGTCTGACAACGATTTTTTAGGTGCTATTAAGATATTCTCTGTATTATATAAACATAAATGTGTACTGAATTAAATATGAAATTAGATTTCTAGTTAAGTTACCTTAAGAATTTGAAATCATGTTAAAAGTTTTTTTAACATGGACTTGGATAATTGGTCATATGAAGTTCATGGTGAAACATTTTGTACATTTTATCTATAGAAGACATAAATTTTCTTAACTAGTATAATACTTGTAGAAAGTTTTCTTTGATCATATATTTCAAACGATCAATTCATTGAGGGGTTTATTATTATCGAATACTTGTGACATATTTGTTTTAGTTTGGGAGAATGTAAATTACTAATTGTTAATTAGAAGCCTCAACAACCAAAATGGTCCACCTCCAGTAGCCATTGTATGATTTTTACGGTTAGTAACCACATAGTTCAGTATACACCCAACTCCTGGATATGTGTGTTCAATCCAATTCATGGGATGGAGACTAAAGTCCATGTCAAGGATATCATAACTTTGGAATTGATGCCAGTATCAGCCAAGGGAATTGGGTTGGGGTGGGTTTGGGGATCTGTACATGGTTTTGGTTGCAGATTGAATTTGAAATATAAAAAAGGGGAAAAACTCCCCTAGTATATGTAAGGCCTTCGGAGATTGGCTAGAAAGTCTGGTATTGTCATGATCAGTCTTGATGGGCTGTGGTTAGTAGCTGTCAGAAACTTGGTTGGAATTGGTCCGACCGATGGGAATTCATGTAATGTATTGTAACTGTCTGAGAGTGATTGAGCAAGCCAGAGTTCGTCAGGAATGAATTGGAACATTGGAGTTAGCAAGTTCAACAAAATATCTGCCTTTTTCCACCATTATGAATGATCCTCATTGGTTCCCGACAATTCCTTGTATCCCTTGAAAATACAATTTTTTGTGGGGTCTGATCAATCCTGACATAAATCAGTCTAACTCACAAGCAGTGTTCTGAGTAATGTTGCTTTATCTTAGGGAAGGGCATAAACCTTTTCATTCTAAAATTCAATTGGATGACATATGGTAGGTCAGACATGTTGAATGGACTAATCTGACACCGATGTTTTAGGCGCCATTAAGATATTCTCTGTATTATATAAACATAAATGTGTTCTTAAGTAAATATGAAATTAGATTTCTAGTTAAGTTATCTTAAGAATTTGAAATCATGTTAAAAGTTTTATTAACATGGACTTGGATAATTGTTCATATGAAGTTCATGGTGAAACATTTTGTACATTTTATCTATAGAAGACATAAATTTTTGCCATATGTTTCATTGTGCTTGTACAAATTGATCTATATGTAGCTTTTTTTGCACACATGGGCACTATTGATGAATCTTTCGTGAGTAAAGCTTATACCTGATGAGTCTGCTTGCAATTCAGGTGTCTTTCTAGCAGTATCTTCTAATACTCGCTATCAGATTATTAATGGCCTAGAGTGTGTGGTTGAGGCATCACCATTTGCCAAACGCATCCCACCTGTTGCTATGGCTTTCACAGTTGGAGTTCGTTTTGCCAACAACATCTATGGGGGTATGCAGTTTGTGGATTGGGCTCGATGGAGTGGCGTTCAATGAGGTATTATTAGAACTTAACTTCTTTATATTCTGCAAATAGAAAAACTCAACTTGTCTTGAGAATTTACCTGACTTATATTAGCTTAAAGAAAAATATGATCAAAACTGTTTATTTCTAGTGGTAGTTTAGTTTCTATTTATCCAGGCAGTATTTACATGGACCAGCCCTCGTCAAGTGATCTAGCGTTGAAACCCCCCCCCCCCCCCCCCCCCCCCCCCCCCCCCCCCCCCTCCTCTATCTATCTATCTATCTATCTATCTATCTATCTATCTATCTATCTCCTCCCCCAGAAAAATCATGATGCTGGTCTGCCTGCCTCCTACAGCTGATGGCCTTGGTATTTCTCTTCCTCTTCCTCCTCTTTTCTTCGTCTACTTCTCTTCCTCTTCTCCTTCCCCTTCTCTCCCTCTCTCCTCCTTTCCTTAATCGCATCCCACTATGTACCATTATATCATGTGTTAGTATGCCAGTGTCTGGTGTGGCCAGTGTCTCAGATTTTAAAACATGGTAACAACATGGGGGTAGTTTGATGGTTACTGCTCTTTGTTTGATGGTTCACCATTGGTAGTCTTGCAAATCTTGTGCAGTATCATCCCAATACATGGCAGACTGGAGAACTTACAGAGCTAATTTTATTGCTTTAGAGAAGTTACGAGTCTGGTTTTCCTCTCTCAATCTTTTTTAAGCCCTTTCTTAGTTATGTAGGTTAGCTAGATACAGTTTCTTTAACCGTGTTCTCATTATACTCTCTTTATGACCTAACTTTTGCAGGGTATAGAAACACCCTATTGGAAAGCCTGCAGTGTTATCACTAAAGCGATATTATCACATTGCTTTTGTGGACGATGTTTCCCAGTGCCATGCAGCAATTGGCATCAGGTCACAGGGTAGTTCAACAAAGAGAAGTTTGTTTTCTGAGTGGGGGAACTGAGAAAATTGCTTCTTTATCATCTTCTTCTTGCATTTCAATCATTGGATGGCTGATGTCCCATTAATATTATCTTATTGTAAGATTTTATTTCAACCAGGTTCTAGGATGTGAGATTTTTCTTGAATTCAAAATTTTCATTGGAGCCGCCCACAGGACATCAGCAAACAGGATGTAATTATATAACTTGTTCCTGTAGAATCACAGACACCTCATCCATGAAGAACAAGAGGCTAGATTGATTTTTGATCATCTGATTGCAGATAGAACTAGGACTCTCCCCCTGCTAGAAGTCTGTAATTGCAGTGTCTATGAATCTTTAGGCTGTGTTCCCATGCCTGGACTCAAGTAACTCTGATTCCATATGCTCTTCTTTTAGACTGTGTTCCTCTATGATCATTTGCTGATTTATTAACTTCAATCATATCTTGGTTGTCTCAGTTCACTGGCATAAGGAGCAAAATCTCACCATGGAACAAATGACTGATTCACTCAGACCTTACTCTCAACTTTTGCTCCTAACTATTTTTAGATTTCGCAGGACTTATCTGACTCTGACAGATTTTCCCCTCCTTGTGGTGATCCTCCTTGATGAGTTTTCTATGTGAATCAAATTCACTGCAAATATAGCACCGATGTTGATGCACAGAGGCACACACATCTTTGTCCTACCTTGCAGCACAATGAATAGAATCTATTGATTGGTTACCATTGACATGTTTACAAAGTAACCTTCAAGAAGTGCCTTCCCCTCTTGGCAAGTTGGAAGATTTATGTGCATATGATGGATTCAAATGCTGCATATGGTACTAAGTGCACAAATGCACTCAGAACTTGTACATACCTCTTTGCTAAGCAGCTGATTCTTTCCTCCTTCACCTGCTGGTCTAAACATATGCTGTTCATACCATCCTTTCTCAGCTGCATCACACTGTTTCTCTTTAAACATGTGGATGTATCAGTCATCATGTTGACTTGGACAGGCTAATGCAAATGGACTATCAAGCTGATGAATTCTTTCAGGCTTATTCCAACTCAACAATTGATGCCTGAGTGGAGAGAAGACCAGTCGGTGACATTGTTGACTAGATCCGTCATGGATAGCTGCTCTTCTGCTGGTGCATTCATAGTGCCATGGAGCGGCATTTGCATGCAGTGTTGACTCATTATGGTGATTGTCTATTCATGGCCTCTGTTAATATGAACAAAGTATCTACTTTGATGGGTCAGTGTCTATATATGTACATACAGATGAGTTGGCCTTGAATGTAATGGGTGTGATGCTCATACCATGGTGGACCAGAGGCTGCTAGTGACCACCAGCACTGCAGCTTTTGGTGAAGACCACCAAACAAAAAGATGACAGGTGCTTCTTATCTATCCCCTTCAACCCCAGCACAGGGTCATGGCCCTTGGTGTCATCCCAAAGGTTATTTTGCTGTGCCGGTGCCTGATATGTGCCTAGCCGGTCTTATTTCTCCTTCCCCTTCTGAGGCAGTAGAGTCTCGCTCGAAGCTTTCTCTCAGCATAGTGGTGGGGTTCTTCGTCGTTATGGGACACTTTCTTTCAGGCAGCTTGTTTCCTTAATGGGCTTTCCACATTCCAACCTTTTTCTTGTGCTGCAATCCTTTTCTTTTCCGTGGCTTGGGCGAATCCACCATCTCCTTCTCCATCTTGTGCACTGAACAGTGCAACTGTGATGCATTTGCTTCTCCATCTCTGTCAGCTACTTTGAGCAGAACCTACATCACATTATCGGAAGAATAAGAAGAAGAAGATGGTGATGGATGCCGACGATGACTTCTTTTGCAGAAGCAAGAATAAAGGAACTGACTTAGTTCACTTGGCTGCTCCGTTGGCATGGTGGAATCTGTGTAGATGATCACGGGAGCTTTGGATTGTGCCATGAGAAGACGGCAATGGTGCATGGCCTACATTGTGAGAGACAGAGAGAGAGAGAGGATTCTCAATAATGCACAGGGATGGTACCCTCTTTGTTACCAACGAGACAGCACTGGGCCCATAGTAATCTTTCGAATCACTATACCAGTAATAAGAGCGGGTAATAAGTCAAGCCGATGAATTTGGTGCCATTAGACCCATTTGGTGGAGCGCTGCCCTGTAACTTATTTTACGCATAAAACTACGCGCGCTTTCTCCGCCGCCGTCGTTGACCAATTGCCGTCGACAACGTGGCGGCCACTCACCGGGTGACCCTTGCGGTCCCCAGCCCCTCTCACTTATTGCGGTCCAGTACAAACTTCGAGGCAGTGACGTGGATGTCTGTTCCGTCGACACGTAACCAAATAAAAAAATAAGCATCGACAGCTTGCGTCGATCTTAGGCAACTACGGGATCTGCTCCAAGGCAAGTTGTACCGACGTGGATTCACGCACCACAGTCGCGATAAGCACCCGCATGCTGATGTCGCCTCGGGCAACTTTAATTTCCTTTTATACCCTTATCAATCTCAGTAATTACCCACTTTGTTGTCGATCGTGCTTACATTTAATATTTATGAAAAGATGGACACTAAAAATAAATGATCCAATCACCCAATCGGTCCAATACTTTTATTATTATTATTATTATTTTATGAGTTCTTTCAGAGCTTAGAAACGTGATGAAGAATCCCACGTGAAAGCATATTGATAATGATGATCTTCGAGTCACTGTAAAATTCTTCAAAAACAGAAAAGATATTCTCTAACATCAAAATAGAGTCAATTTTTGGATCAACTTGAACTCACCTTTTGGGAAATGATGGAGTAATTGACCTTTCATTCGTAATCATACAGTGTTCTTTACACTTGTAATGATATGGGTATGTGTTTAAGAGATCTTTATAAAAATTAATATTAATAAAACTTAAATATTTTAAATTTTAATTAAATTTATGAAAATATATATATTAATGATAATAAAAATTCATTTAATTGATTTCTGAGATGTATGGTTTTCCTATTATTATTCTTTTTATTATTATTTTTAAATATATATTTTTTTATTTGTTGAGGGTATAAATGGAATTTGGCTTCGAGTAGGAAGAGAGGTGATGGTTACTATAACATAAAAGCGATATGCAATATGTCGAGAGCGAGAGATCCATGCAGTGTGTAGAACAGAACGAAAGAGGGTAAACTTAGACGACGAAGAACACGAGAGCCGCAACAAAGAAGACAAACAAGGTTTTGGTGACGCAAGAAAAGGGAGAGAGAGAGAGAGAGCGGAGGAGAAGTGGGGGAGAAAGGATGGCAGCACGGTAATTGGCATCGCGTGCATCCAATTCGATGCCTGCACCGGCCCGCGCACTGCTGCTTTGCTTGAATCCCAAGCGGTTGCTCTGTTGCTGGTGTCATCGCTCGATTTATTTTGGAAAGGGGGCAGGTTTTTTCGATTTCGCTTGATTTCCCATTGGAGAGAGGAGCACCGGAGGACATACGAGAGAGAAAAGGTTGAATCTTGTTAAGGTTTCCCTCCCTCCCTCGTAATTAATCTTGTCAGAGAAGTTTAGGAAGAAGATTGCGGCGGTCGAGAGCAGGTTCTCTCTCTCTCTCTCTGTTTTAGGGTTCTGTTATCAGAAGCTTGTGTTTTTTCCCTGAAAACAGTTATGATATGGCTATTTGGGTTTGCGATTGTTTATTAGATTCTTGTTAGGGTTTCTTCGAACCGAAAGATATTGTTCTTTATCTGGGCACTGGTTTTCAAGGGCTGTAGGTGACTGAGTGATAAGGTCTCTATGTGCTTTGAGTTTGTTGTTTTTGATTCCGTGTAGAATACAATTACGTATGATGTAACTGTTGTTCGTCCCAATCAGGTACGGAGAAATGAAATCTTGGTCGTGGATCCTTTTAGGATGGTGGAATTTGGGCGTTCCGAGGTAGTTGTATCTGTTCTTGAGATCGAAAAAGGGTGCTTCTGAAGCGCTGGCTAATTATTCAAGGGGGTTTTTCCCTATCATATATTTTACATAGAGAAACAGGTAGAGGGCGTTAAATATTCAAAGTGGCTTCCGAGAAGATTGAAAGATTTTGGCTCTGCATAAGTCTCTTTAAATTAGTGCTTTCAGGACTGTTAGTGTTATGAGGATAGTGATGGATCATGGCATCAATTTTCCTCATGGAGGACTTTTTCTGCAGTCTTTTTGCAATCAACATGTAGTTTCTTTTCAACCAAAGGATGTAAAGAGCACAACCAATGTTTTTCTTGGTGACATGAACACTTCAGGTGGAATAATTGCAACGACAGGGATGATATTGACTGGGAATGCCAGCACTCGAAACAATATTTCTTCCATGATTTCGACAGGTAATCTGCCAAGCAATATCCTTCTCGATCCATTACCTGGACTTAAGCATCTTGCAGCGTTTGCTGTTGATTGGTCCTGTGAGGAATTGGAGGTGTTGAAACGAGGACTTGTCACGTAAGTTATGTTGCAATTTTGTCTGATAATTATTTCTTACTTTTGTAGGTCCTATGGGCTATATCTTATATAACTAGTATACTTGGATAGACATCAGTAAACATTCATAGCTGCACGATGTTGGCTAATACTAATTTCATTGCATCTTATTACTATTTAATTGTTCTTAGCATTTTATAAAACAGATTCTTGGCTTCTATTGATCCATAACATGCCATCTGAGAGATTTATGCCTTTTTTTTGTTATTTCATCCACATGAGAAGCAGTATATCTTAAACTTGTAGGTAGAGTAACAAAATTTCTGTTTGCACCACTGCAGATATATTTATTTATTCTTGAACTCATATTTCATTTAAAATACATTTATCATCACTGGATTAGTTCAAACTAAATTATGATGTTCTATTTTCCGTAAGATAAAATAACTGAAATACTATTCTAATAGAGATTTTCCATTTCATTGTTTTCATTTCTCCTTTTAGAATACTATAAAGTGTGATGGTTGTCCTCAATCTGTTGTAAGCATCGGTCATAGTCTGCGACTACTTTTTTGCTCTGACTTGTTACATCTCAAAATTTCAGGTTTGCTAGTGAACCTAATATCATGAAGTATATCAAGATAGCAGCTAGACTTCCCGAGAAGACTGTGAGAGATGTTGCGATAAGGTGCCGATGGATGACAGTGAGTATTTCTACAAGTTTAATCATGAATGCAGAAAACATTTTTTTACAACATATCCTTTTAGAAAGTTGTAGTGCATGACCATTAGTATAGTTGGTTATTTGTATATATGATGCTTGTGGTTGTTTGTTTCCTAGTTTTTGTGCATGAGCAGTTCAGAAAAGAGAACATGCATATTTATTTTAAAACAGTTTATTAAGTTTGGATACAGCAATGTTTATGTAGGCATATGGTTGTTTTCCTACCTTTTCTCTGAAAATTTGAGTGATTGGAAGTTTATTGCAGTTATGTAGGGTAACATCGCTCTCTTATTTCTGTTTGCATGTCGATTGAGTTGGAAAGTCTTAAAGTCATCAGTTTTGGGACTAATTACAGATTGTCCTCCTGTACTTGGACCTCTTTAGCATCCCAGCCCTTAGAACTTAAAAAAATTATATTAGAATCCCTATAGTTTTGAAAGTGAAATATCTAACTCCATTTACCATAATGTCATCGGTTTTACCGATGAAAGCACGAAAATGATGGGCAAAAAGGTAATTTCAATATCGATATAGTTATGAAAGTGAAACATCTAGCTCCATTTACCATAATGTCGTTGGTTTTATCGACGAAAGCACGAAAACGATACGCAAAAAGGTAATTTCAATATCCTAATTATGTTTTCGATGGTCGCGGACGACGGCACCGCTAGAGGCCGCGGGTGGCTGTTGTGGATGAGGAGAGCGACGACGAGAGGTGAGACAAAGGGAGAGAATAAAAAGGACAACGCAAATACCAACGCTCTACATCTGCATTGGTGTTGCTCGGCAGTCGTGTTGACGCCGACACAGATGCAGAGTGGCGAAAGGGTTGCTCGATATCTGCATCGGCACCGATGCAAATGCAGAGTGACATCACCCTTTCTCGCGTTGTTGTTGGTGCCAATGCAGATGCAGAGTGGCGTTGCTTTATATCTGCATCTGCGTTAGCGCCGATGCAGATGCCAAGCGACGCTCTGCATCTGCATCTACATCTGTGTCGGAGCCGATGCACATGTCAAGCAGCCCTTTCGGCGCTCTGCATTTGTGCCGACGTTGACGTAGTTACCGAGCGACGTCGACGTAGATGCAGAGAGTGTTGACATCTGCATCATCCTCTTCCTCTTCTCCTTTTGTCTCACCTTTTGCTATCACTCTTCCTCATCCACAACAGCCATCTGCGGGCTCCAGCGGTGTCGTCGTCCGTCACCACAGAAAATGTAACTAAGATGTTGAAATTATCTTTTTGCTCATTGTTTTTGCACTTTTATCGGTAAAACCGATGGCATTTGGGTAAATTGAGCTAGATATTTCACTTTCATAACTATAGGGATTCCAATATAAATTTTTTAAATTTAGGAATCGAGATGCTAAAGAAGTCTAACTACAGGGGGTAATATGTAATTAACCCTAAGTTTTGAATGACTGGATAGTTTATTGCAGTCATGTGGGGTCAGATTGGGCCCCTCTCCCTATTTACATGTTGATTGAGTTGGAAAATCTTATAGTCATCAGTTTTAATGTTATTTTTGTTACATCGAATGTGGTGACCATGAAGGGTATAGACTGTGTTTAGGGTAAAATCAATTTTGTGTTTTCTTAGAAGCAGACAGGAGGAGAAAAAGGCATTTGTATGGCCTATTATTAGGGGAGGCTCATTGTTTAACATATTGGTATCATGGCACTTGATGAGTGCCAGTGTTGATGTCTGCTGACATGTAATTGGTTAATTTTCTTAGCATGCATTTGAAAGGACCTGGGATTGTTATCAGATAGTTATGGAAATTGCTAAACCGCCCTTCTATTTTTTTTGGCAGATCCATGAAATACCTGGATGTTAAGTTCTATGATAATTTATATCTTTATGACATTGTGATGCTTTTTTAGCACTATAGAGGTTATTTGCTTTGTATATTTATTCAACTGTATAATTATCTCAGAAGATTTACTACTTGTCCTAGGGATTTCCTAATTATGCTAATATTTTTGACCTATTTATAGAGGAAGGAGAATGGTAAACAACATAAATCTGAAGACTTTTATGCTGGAAAGAAAATCAAAGACAGAAAGGTAAATTTTCACATGCTTCAACTTATTGACAACTCATGATTAACATTGATACTATATGTCAAAGACTTTAGCTAGAGAGTAAGAATGTTAGGTTCTTCTAATAATTTTTGTGATATTCTAATAATTTTGTGCTAGTACCCCATATGGCTCTGTAAATTCAACTAAATCTGAACATTTTCAGTTTTCTAGTTTTTATTAGTCTGAAGATACAAAAATAATGAAAAGACAGCATTATCTTTTAGTCAAAAGAGAAAGAAGTATATGGAACTTTTGTAGTTTGGACATGCAGTTTTCTCTTTTTTAATTGAATGATCCAATGTACAGGAATTTAATGCTGTGGTTTTGATGTCTCATATCAAAATTTTGTTCAGGAGAAGATGATAGGTTGTTCTTCAATGGTCAATATGCACTATAATCAACCGGACTGTGAAGCTGCCTGTTCTGTCATGATGTGTGATGGGAACCATATGAATCAGTTCTCATCTGAAGGTTAGGTGCTATTACTAAGACACTTGATCTTAGCTGATAGTTTAACATGTCTGAAATGCTTATGTGACATTAACCTATGTCATTAGTCAAAATCTCAGCATATGGGTTTCTTTAACAGGGAATGAAAACTATATGAGATAGTTTTTTGCATGTACTTCTTTATGTTCATATAGTTCCCTCTAAGCTTATGCTTTGCAATTCAGATACAAATATGTGTTATCTTTTGACTATCCATCAGTGCTATTAGATAAGGATGAATATTTGTAGAGGTTTAGCATATGCATGGGAATGGAAATAAAAATTAATGTGGAGGAGGCTCTTAGTGAGCTAGGATTCCCTACTTGGGCTTGGCCAAACCAAATAAGAATGTGATTCTATTGCCCCAAGTTCTTATCAACATAAAAGGCATTCGTAAGTTCCAAATTATTACCAATTTCCCTTTACATTTTGGTACATAATCAGAAAGGAAAGAGCGGTATTAGTATATAAGTCATGTGTTGATCTTTTGTTATAATGGAACAAGTCTTTATATGGTTTGGAAGGTTAGACTTGTGTAGTATGTATTTGCATGTACTTTTTGTGATAGATAGCACCACTTATTCCATCAGTGGAGCATACACATGTTTCTTTTGTGACTTTTCCTTAGTAAATGATAGTTTGGTCCAATTTTATTTTATTTTTTCTTATAATCTCAAGTCTAACCATGTTTCTTCAGCATTCCCAGTGATTGACAGCAGAACAATGAATCTTCTGGAAGACAATGCAAAACTTCTTCACCAGATTGCAGTTAACAGTGAAAATAATGAGGTAGCTATTTTAGATCTTGTTTACTATGAGCTGTAATGGTTATATATTTTATTTTCATAGAATGCTGGGTCTGAGGATCAGGTTATGCCATTTGTATTGTGCTAGATGGAAGAATTGGATATATTACTCTGCTGTAGGGAGCAAAGTGATTGCAGTCTTATCCTTTGAACTAGTGCAGAATTTGTCATTCATTTCCTTTGGGTGTATGAAGTAACTTATCTGCACTGGTTTGTTCTTTGTTCCCTTATTCAATACAGCACAATTTATCCGCTAAGCATTATTAAAAAGTGCATTGGTGCTTTTATCATATGTGTTTCTGAATCATATGATCAGATGCTTAAGACTCTTATGGCATTGTAAATTTTCAATTTACATTGATTGTTTCCAAGATTCATGTATCACAGATTGCTAATAATCTTTTATAACTAGTTAATTTTTTGGGAAGTTTAGTGCATGCATTTATCTATTTATCCAAGCTCCTTTTAACATGTCCAAGCATATCGATCATTGGTCAGTTGTACATTCATTGTAGCAATTAACCTTATTTACCATTCTTTTTTATATATCATGACTTCTTTGGCTTTTCATTGAGGGATATGTTGAATCACAGTGATCAGTGCAACACCATCAATGCTCTTAATTAGGATACACTAAATTTCTCTAATTTTCTGTAAGCATTTAATCACTTTTTTGCCTGCAGATTAAATGTATTGGAATCTGGAATTCATTTTTGACCCAGGAAAATGTGCATATTAAGAGAACTTTTAGATGCTCATTAATAAAATAAACTTCCCTTGTTGGGTGAAGTTGCTTGGATTTATATACGTTGATGCATGAGACCAGAAAAATTATTGAACAAAGAGATGTGGAACTAGAGCAGTATAAATGTGGCATGAGGCACATAACTCATTTGTCGACATATGAATTTATCCAGCACGAGCATTTAGCAACTACGATCCATCTTTTATAACACAAGCCTAAACTATACAGATATTTCTTACTTCACTGTCTGTCAATTATTGACTTTGTATATTTGTGTCCTATTCATTTCTGTGGTTTCCTATCATTATAAACCCATCTGGACTGGTGATGTGTTTTTTTATTTTTATATTATTTCTTGCTATTTTATATACTTATTAGTGAATACCTGAAGTGTGATGAGGATTGAGACATTGTTACTCTATTAACGTATATTACATGTTGAAACTGTAAACAAGAAAATATAATCAATTGTCTGTTATAGATTCCTCCATTATTTTGATTTACTATGATCAAGATTTTGCTAAACAGTAAGTTACATGTTGGTTAGTTTGATAAATAGGTAGATTGTGCTATCCTTTCAGTGTGTATCATTGTCTCTTTGTTATCATCTTTATTCAGAAGCATGGATATGGTTCTTTGTTATTTATGCCTTTTAATTTGTCTGCAGATACAAAATAACATCGATCTCTTGTGTCGCACAAACAACAACATAACAGCCATTTTAAATAGGTACTTCATCATTAAAGAACTTGAAACGGAATTGTCTATCTGATAGTCATCCAAGTGGATATTTCGTGCTTTGGGATGTTAGTTTGAGCTTCTGAACAGGATTTTTCTCTTTCAACAGCATGCTTGAAATGCCCCGTATTATGAGCCAGATGCCTCCACTGCCTGTGTATGCCAATGAGAATCTTCTGCATTCCATATTGCCCTCTACCAGTCAGGTAAGCTTCCACTTAATTAATTTGTCGCCACCTTTTTGAAGTCTAGTATATGTTATCATAGCTGCTTAAATGTTGATAAACCATAATTTGCTTTTGTTGTTGTTGTTGTTGGTTCAGATTTAATTTTGACCACATTGGCATTTGGTTTATCCAAAATAATTTGTGAAGTACTCTGAAGATCAGAAAGAGATCAACTCAGATCTTGTCAGTAAACATAACTGCAGATGAACATGCATGGTGCTTCTTATCATGCAGAAAGAACAACAAACAATTCTTTTTAACTTTAGTTTCCAGTTCTCAGATCTAACATTGTAAGAAACTAGGAAAACTGGAATCTGGTAGGTCGATTGTTGTCAAAATTATAGGCTATCACTGTTGGGGCCAGGTGATGGATCGAGGTATCACCCTATGTTCTTTGGGAAGCAGCTGATTTATACTGTACCACATACCACAGTAGGGAAACTTTCAGGCATGAAATGCAAGTGTGTTACATGTCATGCTGCTGAACAAGAAACAAACACAAAATGTGTCGAGATATGGCATAGCAGGAACTCGTGATATAATTATGATTTTTGATGGTTTAATGTCAGTGTATAGTTTGTGGCACCTCAATTCTTGGGCTGCATACAGGATGAGATTGACCAATACATCGTGACCATGAAGCCAATCTAGGTTCCTTGACTTATTGGATGGTTACACATACAGTGAATGACATGGGTGATCTTAGGTGAAAGGGATGGTCCAGGTTAAGTTGCTTGAGATCAAGAACATTGTTTTAGGATGTTTGGTGAGCTTAACCTTATTACTCATGCAAAGTATGCTTGAGCAGAGGCTAAGCTGGCTCTTTAGCATGTCAGATTTTGGTCAACCGTGTTCAATTTACCACATTAGACTCCTGGTTAAGGTGATAGGTTCAGGTGACTCATTGCTCTACATTAGACACAGTCCTGGTTAGGGTGATAAGTTCAGGTGACCCGTTGCTGTCACTAGTAAACATGTGAGACAAGCATGAGTTGAGTATGGATGTGTTTGACAATTGACAACATATTGCAGCTAATCATGCAACAAAGAAGAAGACAAGGAAAAACGTAAAGGAGAAACTATTACTAGCCAATAAAATGAGTAGGTGTTTGAGGATTCAACTGTATTTAATTAAATTGGTTCTTGACCTCTTTCTCTTTTTGTTCCTAGGGCCCTCTGTAGAATTAGCAAGCACTTACTGTATGATTAGTTGCCCTGGTTCTGAGCTGAATGTGGTCACTCATTTTGCAGATTCTGATGATTTTTGGTTGATGACAAGTATTATTAGGTCATGATCTAATTGGGATTTGGCTGGGCAAATGTTTGTAAATGGGAATGAAAAGGTTGGAAAAAAGTAGTATCTATATATGCATCTTTTAAATTTGTTCAAGGTAGCATTTGAGCCTTTTTATGCTTGTTTCTCTACTTGTGCCATTTGATCCAAATGCCATTCTATTATCCACCATCTAGTCCGTCACGAATCAATTTTTTTTTTTTAGAGGAGATTTTCTCTACCATCCATAGTTATCTTTTTTGCTTTCTGTTGTTACTTTTAACAAGCCTCAAAATTAGAAGTTACATCTGTAAATAAAAATGTTTGTTTCCACCTTGACTCTCTAGCATTGTATCTGATAAACTCTAAAATGGCTGTTTGTGATATGTGTGCAATTGAGTAATGAATATGCTGCTTCAGTAATGAGCCATTTTGATACACAGGATTCTGATCATGAACTCCTATTGCTTGTTGCTTGGTCTTCAACTGTGTAAACTTGCTCAACTAGTAATATAATATATCAAAATGTACATTATCCTCAAATCTTTTCTCTTTCCGTGATTTTCTCTTTTGATAGGCGCATGGACATGGCAACAGTTATCTCCAGGAAGAACCAAGCTGCTGGTGACCTGGTGCCACCAAGTGACCGGGTTACTGTAAGTACACGATTCTCTTATGAAGGTGATCAAAACTCTATTTGATACACCTGCCTTTCGACAAGAGCATAAAGATCGTATGCCCACACCAGAGGAGACTGAAGAGTCAGTCAATAAGAATCTCAAGGACCTGACACTCCTACATATCAAGATAACGATATAGAACTTCTTTGTAAATGCTTTTGTAACACTAACACTATTAGGTGCTTGCAGTTCAACAAATTCTTAGTTCTAGAGAATAAATATTTATCTTCATAGTGTAATAAGCTGAACTGTTTTATCACCAATGAATACAGTTGGACATCTATGAGTGTCGTGCAAGTAATATGATTCTTTTACTTATCTTCCTGTTCCACTTTTTCTTGAGGATCTTGAAGCTCCCTGTTTATTGATCCTAGCACAATTCTCGTCAGAGTTCCAACAACATTTTTCTTGCCTTTGTCTGTTACATTGCAACAACATTATTCTAACATAGTAAAACTTAATTGCCGTCAAGCTCTAATTTTGATTCATGTGTGTGTCTTCCATGTGTTTCATTGTAGGGAAGAGATCCTTCTTACAGCCTGAGCTCGTCTCCTTCAAGTTGGATCTGTAACATCTCTTATTTGCAGCAGCCTGTTCTGCACTATGTTGGATGTCGTCCAAGTCTGCTTGAGTAATCGTTCCTCGTTTTCTTCTGAACAACTGCCGGATATCTACCTCTTCTTCACAGTGACCATGTGAATGATGGAGAGAAGCTTCACTTCCTGTTAAGAAGGAACTCAAGAATACTTGATGCTCGTTCCAAGGGGCATGAGAGCTGCCATCAGTTCCTGCAACACATGGGTTGCGTCGCGGTAGCAGACGTGTGTCCAAGAGATGCTTCTGCTCTTGAGAGCTTCATCCAGCTGCCATTTGCAGAAACAGGAAAAGAGATCAGATGAGAAACCTGTACACACACACCGACCACTTTATTCTTCTTCCTCCAGACACTAACAACCAAGTAGCAGAGGCTGTCACAGAGAAAAGGTGAAGAGGAGTTTCCTGTTCCAGGTGGTAGAAGAGCTTGTTGGCAAGGAGGGTGAGAGCCTTCTTGCGCTCTTCTCCGGCACTGGCGATCACCTGGTGGAGATCACAGTACAAGAATGTGGACTTGAGGCGAAGCTCGCTGCCCGTCAGCTCCCACCCATCCTCCTCCCGGGCATCGATCAGATCGTCCTCCATCGACAGCAGATCGACCGCGCACTTCCTGATCCTGTGCACACATCCCTTCCATTGCATGCCTTCCATCGACAGCTCTCTTCCTCCTTGCCTGCTCATGCACACCGCAGGATGAAGGCACAATGCGAGCGGTCACTCACTGCATCACCATGGCAACGGACCACTCATCGTACCAAATGCTGCACACACACAGACTCTTGTAGTATGTTCATAGCAAGGAGGATGCCACCTACTGTCGCAGAGACGATGAAGAGAAGAATGAGTTGTTTGCTGGGCACGATCAAACTAGTAAGTGGTAACACAAGAGCTGCATATTGAGGAGGAGTGGGTTGGGGTTTGAGGGTAAGAGAAGGAAGAACGAGATGGGAATACTAAGAGGTGGCTATGCTTTTTGCGGAACAGGACAAGGTTGCCCCTTTAATGGAGGAATAGATTTCAGCATCACAAGCACAAACAATAACGCAAGAAAGAGTCAGATTTGCAGTAGAAATCCTGACCTGAAACCAATCATGGAAACATAGATCAGAGCACAAGGAGACGAAGATGTTGGCCCTACCTGGCTTGTCGTCTTCTTGTAGCCAGCGTACATGTGTCTCTCACTCTCTCTCTGATGTCGGGGCTGACCGAACTCTGGTGATCGTATGAAGCTGTGCGTATAGTGACGCACGATCTATGCTTTGGCCGCTCCAAGCCTCTGGTCTGCAAAGCAACAAAAGACCTTTTTCTTTGGATGAACAGCGTAAGGAGCAACGTGTATCGTCATCTTGATACCCACGGTGAACCAGTGCGCTAGGGATTCCATCTAGTACCTGCTGCAGAGGACGCGGAGAAAGAAAGAGGAGACGGACCTTCGCAGATGTGGAAGAGGAAGAGGACACGACGCTCGATCCGGTTCCCTGCCCGATGCAAGATGGGCTCGAGCCCAATAAAAAATGGGCTCGATCTCTGGCCCCGCAATAGGACTACAACCTTTCGCTTGCATTTTTCCCCCTTCTGCTTTCGACTCGTCATCTGTTTCCTGCGGCTTGATTCTTGAGGAGCGAACTGATTTCCAGGTAAATTTAGGACAAACGTTTCCACCTTCCTTGAGATTTCGTGATTTTTCTTCATTTTTGCCGCTCTTGGAATCTGGAATCAGGGTTAGGGTTTATCGTCGTTCTGGGTTCCTTTGGACCTCCCTCTACGGCTTCGGATGACGCCCGATTCTAGGGTCGTCCTCTGCGATTTCATGTGGCATCTGTGCTACTTTCGAGACCCATCTCGACGAAGTAAAATAGCTTTTCTTGTTGCATCTTTCGATGTTATTTTCTTGGATCTGTGCTTTCGAGCTCTTGGGTGATTGCGCTGCCAACTTGGTATCGATCATGGCAGAGTGAATGAAGGTACTCTCAGAAGCAAGGAGACCATCAAAGGGGAAGGGTACTCACGAGTCATAGCTTCTCTTGCCCGCTGTAAGCATATGTTCTTTTGTGCCAGTCTCTATGGCTCCAGAAAAAGGATATGACCATGAGATCTCTGGTTGAAGTTGGTCGAGCAATAAAACCTCAGTAAATGATCATCTCCTGATGTAAGTTGAATAAATGTGTTCTGTACTATCTCGCTAATTGATGTCTTACACTTGCAATTTGGATAAACGATCGCTTAGATTAGATCCAGCATGCGAATTTAACTGCCTTTTCTCTACCTTGTTGGTCTTAGGCAGTGTTGATATTTGACTTGGAAGAAAGCATGACTGAAGTAGTCGATGACACTGATGTCGGAAAGAGAAGACGTTTGCCCATTTGGATGGCGAGGGCAAGCTACTCCGATGAGACAAGGAATTATGGGGCAGGAGATGGATTGCAAGATGCTGGTTCCGAGCCAAGGTCCACCTCCAGAATGCAGAAAAGAACACCGGCTCAGGCTGTCGACCATTTGGATGAGTTTGAAGCGACTCGAAGGACCGTTGCTAGACAAAGAAAGAGAAAAGCAAGTAGAAGAAATGTTGGCGAGACAAAAACTACAACAGAAGAAACTGAGGTAGGCGAAACAACAGTCGATAATGCGGCTAATTCCGTAAAGATTGAAAGCAGCAAGTCTAAAAAAAGGTCCAAAAACAGTGTGGTACCTTGCTCTCCAGCGAGTAGCGAGAGCGAAATCGAGCTCACGGTTGAAGACCTGGTGCGGATTGCGGAAGAGGTAATTGTCATAATATTTAGTTATTTCATGTAAGCACTGATGCATCGTTGTATAGTTTGTATCTCTGTTTGTGAGCTGCGGAATGCCGGTTGCCGCATTGAAACCTTTTAGTAGCTATGTCGACATCCCGAGTTACCACCTGTCGGAATCCCAGAATTCGAGTTGGGGGTCTTTAGTATTATTGTTGTCTTGCACACTTGCACAAACCATGCGTGGTATTAGTATCATCTGGCTCTTGCTTTCTGAATTCTACCATATTTTTTTGTTATACTTCAAAACTATTCTCTATTTTTTTTGTTATGTTCTTAGCTGGAATCGTATAGTATACGATGTTAAACTCCTTCTCCTGCACCTTTGTGTGCTCATTACTTCTCTGTCATCTTATTGCAGTATGTGAATGCTGACCGGCAGAAGCAACAGGGAAGAGCGGCTGCAAAGGAACCCAGATCAGAAATGGATCCTCCATGCTCTTCAGATTCCTCTGTGGTCATCGGAGGAGCAGGTCCTCGCCAAACTGCCTGCCCCAGCCAAGCATTATCAAGATGCACAAAGACTTCAGGCCCCAATTTTTCCGAAGCTACTCCGCGAACGGGAGATGCTGCTCAAGATATGTTGGATCTCCTTCTGGGTCCTCTCCTCAAGAAACCTACATCCGAAGAGCATGAGAACAGAACAGTGGCTACAGAAACTATGAACTTGACCCATAAACCTAGTGAGCCATCCACCACAAGCAAGGAAATCTGGAAAGAAGAGGTGCTGCTGACTAAAAGGAAGAGCAGCTTGAAGGATAAGGTGGCCATGTTACTTGACTAGGTGAACTTCTTTCATTCATGATACCTCGTCAATACATTGATCACGTCAACCAACCTTTCTTTTGATCTGGTCCTTTGTGTTATGCTCTTTGACAAGGTCTGAACATTTAATGCTAAGATGTCTAGTGATGTATCGATGCCATTCAATAAACCTATCATTAAATAATACCGATAGATATCTAAACCACGAGCTGGTGGAGTCGAGGGCGGCATGCTTGCTAAAGAAGACGAAGAACGGCAGAGTGCACGCTGAAACCACGATAGCCGTGTCTTTTAGCATGACATCATGACTAGGGTTGCAGGGGACGGGGTGACCCACGCGGTTGGCTGATGAAGACCCATCCCAGGTCACGGCTCGCGGCACGGCGGAATCGACGGCCACGTGGCTCTGCACTTTCCCTATTGGACACGACGGAGATTGGGCTCGCTGTGCTACGACGAATCCTGGCCCCCCGTTCACCTCTGATAATTAAATTCAGCCCTTCAACCACGTCAGTGAAAGCGCCCGACACCGACAAGGGATTTCGGGAACCAACTGCAGGTGTCCACGTCATCGTCTTCGTTGCGGCTACCCTTGGCGCACCCTGTCCTTCAATCACAGGAGAGCTTAGGCACAACTGTCACGTGACGGCAACGTTGTCATTCTACGAATTCGTCCATATCAGGTGCTCGGCACGTGGTCAGACCCTTTGAAGGATTCATGAGAAGGCCGAGTAAGAAATGTGCGGAAAGGTTTAGAAAAGTTGGACTTTGACCTTCTCTATTTGGGCCCTGCCCGATCCCCCCCCAACCTCTTCCTCTCTCTCGGCTATAAACCTCTCGACCTCGCTCTGCCTCGATACCGACACGAACGAGGCCAAGCAAACCTAATTCTTCTCTGAAGCCATCTCTCCGAACCCAATCATGGGAGAAGAGGACGCCTCTCTCTCCTCCTATCCACATACCCATCCCGTGGATCGCCCCCGAGAACCAGCCGCAGGGGATCATGGGCCGGCGGTGGAGGACCCGAAGGAGGCTTCCGGCGAAGATCGGATCGAAGGGGATAGTAGTGCGTACCGGAAGGAGGAGCGGCTCGTAGGTCCGCCGTCGCACTTGCCGCAGCCGCAGGCGCCGCCGGGTCTCACCAAGGTGCGGTCCACTGGGCCGGATGAAGAGCGCCGCCCCATCGAACGCTCCGTCTCCCTCAACTCCGCCGCTGCCGTAGACGTCTCCGCGATCGGGAAGTACCTCCACAACCGGGGCAGCGTTTTCTCCGCCGCCATCGCGAAGCGAATCTCCTCCCTCAAGGTGCCCCCATCCGGCGACGGCGACTGCGGGCCCAACGGGTCCGTAACCGAGTTCCGCCTCTCGGGACTCAAGGTGATCGTACGGCTCAAGGGCGAGAACGAGCGGGCGGAGGCTGAGCCGGAGGGCGGCGAGATCAAGGGCCGGGTCAGCTTCTTCTCCCGCTCCGGCTGCCGCGACTGCGGCGCCGTCCGATCCTTCTTTCGTGAGCAGGGCCTCCCGTACGTGGAGATCAACGTGGACGTGTTCCCGGAGCGACAGCGGGAGCTGGTGGAGCGGACGGGGAGCTCAGCCCTGCCGGCGATCTTCTTCAACGAGAAGCTGCTTGGGGGGCTGGTGGCGCTCAACTCGCTGCGAAACAGCGGGGAGTTCGAACGGCGGCTGCGGGATATGGCCGGGGTGCGGTGTCCGGATGCGGCGCCGCGGGTGCCGGCGTACGGTTTCGACGACGAGGAAGAGTTGCGCGGGGAGCGGCCGGACGTGATGGTGGCGATGGCGCAGGTTCTGCGTCACCGCCTCCCGATCCAGGACCGGATCACCAGGATGAAGCTGGTCAGGAACTGCTTCTCCGGGAGCGACATGGTGGAGGCCATCATCAACCACCTCGACTGCGGCCGCAAGAAGGTAACGCCTCTCCCTCCGTGATCGATGCACTCTCTCGTCCTTTCGATGAGGATTCAACGGCCAAAGATGACGAATTCTGTCCCGAGAGGGTCACATGGGTGAGTTGGGCTAGGGGGCACACGGGAGGAGTCCGTTAGGAGGTTGGTCCCACGGTACGCATCGGACGGCGGGAATGACGGCACCGTGTCCGGACACGTGAGGCGCGGGTGGGCGGAAATGGGAGAGGAGCGTGATTCAGTTACGAGGCACGAGTGGACGTTTTCTTTGGGTGCTTAAAAACACGTTTTTCCACCGCATTGAATCGACGGGCAAATCGGGGCCGTTAGATGTCTTTATTTTTCGTCAACTTTTCACATGGTGGGTTCGGGTGGGGTCGTCGAGAACGAGCTTAACCGGTTTCTTGTCCTGTTGTCCGCAGGGCGGTTTTTGGGTCCTGACCTTCCGAGGGGTTAACATCTTGCGAGCGAATTCGAAGATTGCTCGATAGTGGCTGTAGATGTAGTTATTCAGTCTGTTTCTTCTGCTTTTAAGATTCTTTTTTTGATGAATTAGGACTGATGAAGGAGATTATAAGATTAATTTGATGGAAGTAATTTTCACGAGTTTTGTCATAGAATTAGAAGGACTAGTTGTTAAGATTTGAAGTCCATCCGTTAGGAAGAAAAAAAAGGAGGAAAATATCATCTTTTGCTCGGATTGTGCGTCATCCATCTTGAGTAGCTTTTGACTAAATCAATCTTGCCTTGCAGCACAAATGACGTTTCGTCCTCATCTTAATGCAAATGCCCATGCATGATGCATGCATTAGAGTCATCTTATCTTTTTTATCTCATTTGATTTCTGCCCTCATATGTACAATTTTCTGCTAAGTTAATATGGCAGTCCAGAAGAATGATTTATCGACCAATTATTGCTTTTTCTAATCCTGGGTTTGACTTTTAATTTTTGGAGACAGCTAAATCTCCTTATTCTTGTGACGGTGAAAAAAGAATGGTATTCATGTTTTTTAACCAGAATTGGTCAGTGGATCAAAGAAACACGAACTAATTTCATAGCTTGATTTGATAGATGTCCCACTTGATCTAATTTTATAGAAATAATTTTATAATTTTATAGTATCACCACTTGATCTATTTGATACATTACTAATGTTCTTTTTCAAGAAATATAATCTACGCTGGTGTTTAGTTTTTTGATATGGAGATCCTCTTTTTAGATGTTCTTTGGAGCATTTGTATGCTACAGTCAAAATGAGAACATTATGTTTGTTTATAGATCTTTGTTCTATTATCTACTCTTATCATCATTGTGTACTAAACTTGTCTGCATTTTGACTTGCTTTAGGCCGTGGAAATCGGTAAAGAGCTCGCCAGGAAGCACTTCATACATCATGTATTTCGGTAAATCCTACACCGTATCACTCTGAGATCCTTTGGCTCTTTGCGGTAGACTGATGAATTAATTAATGCAGGGAGAATGACTTTGAAGACGGGAACAACCATTTCTACCATTTTCTTGAGCATGAACCAGTAATTCCAAAATGTTTCAACTTCCGAGGATCAACAAATGACAATGAACCCAAACCAGCTACCATTGTCGGCCAGAGGATAACTAAGCTAATGACTGCAATACTTGAAGCCTATGCATCCGATGATAGGCGTCATCTGGACTATGGCCGTATCGGTGCCAGCGAGGAGTTCCGTAGGTATGTTGACACTTGGTTTAGCTGTTACAGATCAAACATACGGTGTAATCAGGTCTCTGTTATCTGATATTGTGATGAACCAGTGTATTAGAGTAGAGTGGTCTATTCATCCTGCGTGATCTACCTTCGATTATACTTACACTAAACTTAGTTTAGCATCAAAGATTTAACTACAGTTATATATATGACATGTTTCCTTTATTTTTTGGAATATTGAGCAGATATGTTAACCTGGTCCAAGATCTTCAACGGGTTGACATTTTTGGCCTGTCAGCTGATGAGAAGTTGGCCTTCTTCCTGAATTTATACAATGCAATGGTCATTCATGCCATTATCAGAATCGGCCAACCTGGAGTGATTGACAGGAGGGCTTTCTACACCGACTTCCAGTATATAGTTGGAGGCTATCCTTTTTCGCTTTCCTCCATAAAGAATGGCATCCTCCGTTCCAACAGAAGGCAGCCTTACTCCTTGGTCAAGCCTTTCAGTGCTGGTGACAAGCGATTAGAGGTACTTGCTTGGCAATCCCGCCTCTCTCCATGCATATTTGTTTCCTGGTGATGCCAGCTAAACTCTAGTCTATTGCAATATTTTTAGTTGGCTTCCACAAAGGTGAACCCTTTGATCCATTTTGGTCTATACAATGGAACCCGTTCGAGTCCAACAGTGTGGTTCTTCTCTACCGAAGGGGTTGAAGTAGAACTCAGGCACGCTGCAAGAGAGTTTTTCCTTCGTGGCGGGATCGAAGTGGATCTTGAGAGGAGAGTTGTCTATCTCACCAGGATTATTAAATGGTGAGTCTTCTTTAATCTTAGTAGAATATCGCTAAGATTGTTGCAGTTTATTGCTAGCTATAAACTAGCAAGGCCTCTTTCCAGTATAATATGACTACTACCTTAAGATTAAGTAGAACAAATCTGATCATTTTTATGGACCATTAGGTGCCCATAGTTCACCAGTTTTATCATTTTAGTAATGCTTGTATATGGTAAACTTAATTCTCCTTAGGGAAATCCATCAAATTATATGGACCCTCGAAGTGACATATGACATTAGTCCACCAAAAGAGTAACTTTTGCTGTCTAAAGTCCTACCTTTATGCTTCGGAGACTATGAACTTCAAATGATTAGGTGACGTTTCATTGACTCGATCAAGGTTTATGATACAGGTACGATACTGATTTTGGAGAAGAAAAAGATATCCTTAACTGGATATTGAGCTACCTCGATGCAACTAAAGTTGGGCTTTTGACTCATCTTCTGAATGACGGAGGTCATATCAACATATCCTACCAAAACTTCGACTGGTCTCCAAACTACTGAAGAGTCTCAACGGCCCAACTCCACTTTCTGACGTGAGAAGGTACTAATAATATTTCTTGAAGGTTTTCTAAAAGACCAAGCAAATGGCAGATAGACACGAGATTGAAATGTGTAGGTCGCAGACTATAGTTATATACACATGTTGTATGTAGAACCATGAATCTCACTCATAATTACCAAATAGTTGTACTGGTAGTGTTGGAGTGTTTGATCGTACAGGCCACCAGCACTGTGTCACTCATGCTCATGAAAGCTGCAGTAGTGCTTGTAAGAATGCAATGTGGTGTTCTACACATGCGTCTATTTGTTGGATTACTGTAGCATCTGTGTTCTGAGACCCAACTTATGGGATTCTTATGCCAAATAATACCGTAAAAAGATGATAAGGAACTTATGGTGCGATCAAAGTCGATGCTTATGTGAGACGATAAAGAATCTACTACTATCTATATATATATGCTACATCTGTGTATAACAAGTAAAGAGATCTTTCCTTGCTAAATTGATGGTTACAAAATTGACACTGTGCAAAGTAGATTTTTTGGTCTTTTATATGAACAGACAAAAATAGTATATATAATAATTTTTTTTTGGGGGGTGGGGTGGGGGAGGGGGCTGGGGATTTATATATATCTATCCTAATGAGTTTGAAAATTAAGTTTTTATGCTATTTTATATTTCCTTGAAAAGGATGCTCAACCTATACAAACTGTTTATGATATTTTAAATAAGGTAGAATTAAAAAAAAACTTCGAGTTAATTAAAAGAAAAAATAATAAAATTAATAAAAAGGGGGAGATGATTAATATAAAATCTATCTTTGTATAATTTTTTACTTACAATGTTTTACCTAAAATTTTCCCTTTTCTTGCTCTATTCATACATAAATTTACTTTTTTCTTATTATAGGAATCCACCAATTGTACCTCTATTGATTGAATAAACCCAAGATTTTTTCTTTATCTTTTCTTTATTTTTTCCATCAAAATTTATTATTTATGTTGTGCCAACCCAACACAAATCCTTATTTTATTTACTTTATTTGTTATTTGTTTTCTTAACAATTCATATTGACAATGGTGTATCAAACAAATATAATTGATCATAGATAAATAAATCTCTTTATCGAGGCCTCATATTGGGTTTTTACTAAACTTTTACTCAAATAAGAGGTTTGCATTATTGGATTTAGTATTTTAGAATTTAACTTAACAAAAATTAAAAAAAATGATAAAAAACGACAGGTCTGTCACAATTTTAGCATCTCTTTTAGGAATATGGTGTTTTTAAATATGATTTGTATTTTTATTTATTTATTTTGTATAATTGATCATAAAATCTTTCTTTTATTTGTTGTTAGTTCAATATTTTGATGGGGTCATGCAGTACAATTTAATTAATTTTAAATTTTGATCGTATCTAATATTTTTTTTTTAATTTTATTTGGGTTGCTAACTAGTACTAGACTTTTAAGTGTGACTATGATATTTTACACATTTGGATGAAGCAATAAATTCGTCTAGATTATTAGTAGAGTCTATAAGTCCACAATGAATGGAAAAAATAGTATATCATAATAAAAAAAAAATCTTATTTTATTAAAAAAATTATAAATTAAAATGAAAGTGGAACTTTGAGTTTATCCTTACTGGATCGTTCCAAAAATAAATAAAAAAATTGGAAGGGAAGGGTATAAAACAAATTCACATTTATAGTTGGGTCGAGTGAATAAATGGATAGAGCCTATGGTTCTAATTCTGTTAAAACAAAAATCAACGAGCTTATGTTTTTAATGAATCCTAACTATTCTTTATTATGGATTAGAAATGGATGTGTAGAAGAAACAGTATATTGATAAAGAGTATAAATTTCAAAGTTAAATGAGCTATTGGGTTGCAAAAATAAAGGGTTTGTTGTCCTCTTGTAATGATAACGAAGATAAACAACGAATGGGTAGGTGTCTGAGGATTCAACTGTAGTTAATTTAACTGGTTCTTGACCTCTTTCTCTTTTTGTTCCTAGGGCCCTCTGTAGAATTAGCAAGCACTAACTGTATGATGAGTTGCCCTGGTTCTGTGCTAAATGTGGTCACTCATTTTGCAGATTCTGATGATTTTTGGTTGATGACAAGTATTATTAGGTCATGATCTAATTGGGATTTGGCTGGGCAAATGTTTGTAAATGGGAATGAAAAGGTTGGAAAAAAGTAGTATCTATATATGCATCTTTTAAACTTGTTCAAGGTAGCATTTCAGCCTTTTTATGCTTTATTATATTCTATATACATAATAGAATACGAAATATCCTATTTTGACCATTTTACACTATGTATTATTTAATAACCCAAGAAATGCCTCCTACCCCTACTTCAAGTGGAAATGTAAATGGAAGAATTACAAGGATATTTAGAAAAAGATGGATCTCGGCAACAATACTTTCTATATTGACTTTTTTTTTAGGAATATATTTACGTATTTGCTTATGATCACGATTTAAATAGTTTATTTTTTTATGAACCAGTGAATTTTGTGGGTTATGACAATAAATCTAGTTCAGTGAAATGTTTAATTATTCAAATATATCAATAAAATTATTTGATTTATTTAGTTAATGATTCTTACCAAAATCGATTCGTTGGGCAATAACAATTATTTTTTTCCCTTTTTCTCCGTTCTTGCTGCAATTAGTATCTTCCCTTCAAGAAAAAATATACCAAACTCTCATAATTTACAATCTATTCAATCAATATTTCCTTTTAAGGATAAATTATTACATTTAACTTATCTATCAGATATACTAATACCTCATCCCATCCATATAGAAATCCTAGTCCAAATCCTTCATGGATCCAGGATGTTTCCTCTTTGCATTTATAATTGGAATAGTCTCATTACTCCAAAAAAAAAAAAATCTATTTATATTTTTTCAAAAAAAGAGAAACTATTTTAGTTCTTATATAATTCTTATATATTTGAATGCGAATTTGTATTAGGTTTTCTTCGTAAACAATCTTCTTATTTACGTTTAACATCTTTTGGAGCCTTTTTGTTGAATCTCGGATTTTGATGATGAAATCAATTAATTAAGTTATGATTTAATCCCTTGAATGATGCAAGACTAACTTCAATCATGGAAAGATAAATCGATTAAAGAAGGAGAATCAGACATTGGGCTTGAGAGCATCATATCAGAAGATTGGACGTCGGGCCAAAGGACTGGTCGACGTGCCAATAAAAGAACATCATGCCATGAGTTTAGGTCAACATGTCGATGATCGGGCAATACGTTGAAGGAGAGGATGATGAACTGAAGGTTCGGACAAAGCACCAAATGAACTAATGATATGCCAGACAACATAATATTCATATTTTTAATCGGTTATGTCTTAATCGAAGTAGGTTAGGTCATAATTGAGTTGGTTTTAGGTATAACCATCCCAATTCAATTAGGGCCCATTGGGCCTGACCTAGGGTTGAGTTAGGTTTATTGGGAGGCCCATTTAGTGACCCATATATATGTCAGGCGATGGTACCGCTAGAACAAGTGGTGGAATTGATTGTAAATTGGAAAAGCATGAAATGTACTTCTTCTAGAAGGTCCGGTAATGGTACCGTCAGTCTTAGGCACTAGTACCGTTAGTACCCCAAAATCCTAGATATTTAAATTTTGGCTTTATTTTTTGAAGCCATTTGAGATCTAAAATATCTCACTAATTCCTACTTGGGTAAGCAAGAAAAAGAGTCGAAAGAGGAAAAGAATCCTTCTGAAAAAAGAGTTTAATCTCTCTTGAAGTGTAGAGTCTCTTCCTTCTAGTGTTTAGAGGTCTTTCTAAGGGAAGAGTGAGCACTTAATGTAAAAGAGAGAGGTGTAAGGATTCTATTCTAAGCTTATAAAAATGAGAAAGAGTTGTAAAAAGAGTATTTGATCTTCACCTATTGAAAAAAGATCGTTAGTGAACATCGGTGGCCTCGACGAAAGAGGAATCGGGAGTGAACGTAGGTCACGACGATCAAACCACTATAAATTCGATATGCATTTTTGTTCTGATTTTTATTGTCATTACTTATTGATTCAATTGTCTACTACTCTCACTTGCATTTTAAGTTAAACGTATTTCCGAAACAAGTTTGAACGAATGAAGTTTTCAAATCGACATAATTTTACGAAAGCACTAATTCATCCCCCCAGTGTCGTTTTTGGTCCTAATTATTAGTATCAAAGTCAAGTTTTTCTCAATTGGTTTAACACCTGAGAGAGATTAAATAGCTTTTGGTGACAATCTAGAAGATTACTCAATTACTCGTCCTCCTATGTTCAATGAGACAAACTATACATATTAAAAAATACGAATGAAAGTTTTTTTGCTTTCTTATATTTTAATTTATGGAATGTGGTCGAACTTAGTTTTTAAATACACTCTAAACCTATGAATAAATAAAATGATTTTGAGAAAAAAAATTATTTTCGTTAAATGCTAAAGCTATAAATGCTTTATTTTATGCTTTGGATAAAATTGAGTTTAATCATATTTCGATATGTGAAATGACATTTGGCACATACTTGAAATTACTTATGAAGGTACAAGTAGAGTTAAAGAATCTAAGATTAATCTTTTGATCCATAGTTTTGAATTGTTTCGAATGAAACTAAGCAAAACCATTGGTGACATGTACACCTATTTTACAGAGGTTGTCAATGGTTTGAAAACACTTTGTAAAAGTTTAACTAATCTTGAACTTGTTAATAAAATTTTATAATCTCTTCCTAAAAATTGGGATCCAAAAGTAATTGCTATTCAAGAAGCAAATGACTCGAATTACTCATAGGGTCATTAATGACATGTATGATATATGATGAACATAAGAATAACTTTCCAAAGAACATAAAGGATATGACACTTAGAACAAAAGAAGACCACTCCAGCAAAAGCTCAAAGTGATGATGATGACTTTGAACTTCTCACAAGAAAATTTAAAAAATTCATAAATAAAGAAACTAAGTACAAAAATAAATTTAAAAATGATACAATAACTTGCTATGAATGTAAAAGACTGAGGCACTTTAAAAACGAATGTCCATGACTAAAGAAGAAGATGCTCGCACATCAAAAGAAGAAAAAAGTACTCAAGACGACTTGGGACGAATCAAGTGCATCGAAAGACGAAGAGCAAACCAATGAAGGTGAGGTAGCAAACTATGCTTTGGTTGTTAGGACCGGAGTGGCACTAAGAGGGGGGGGTGAATTAGTGCAGCGGATTAAAACGTCGGTTTTGGATAAATCTTTCTCACGATAAAAAACCAACGGAGCATTTAAGCCAGTCTTTGTGTATTCATGAAGATGTGCAGCAAAGGTAATAAAGTAAGTACGAAAGTTTGCAGTAAGATAAGCAGCAACAAATAGATGCAAACCAGAGAAGACGGTAGTTTATAATGGTTCGGTCAATCGTGACCTACATCCACTCCTCCGATTCCTCTTCCGTCGAGGCCACCGACATCCACTAATGATCTTCCTTTACTAGGCAAAGATCAACCTCCTTCTTACACCCCTCTTACAACCTTTTACAAGTGGTTCACACTCTTACAAAGATTTCAATGAAAAGAAAGGAGGTGAACACTAAAGCTATTGAAAACAAGACTTTTCCTAAAGCTTCTCTCAACTTCTAACTTCTCAAAAGGTTGCTATCTCAGCTGAGATTTGAGGGGTCTTTATAGGCCTCAAGAGGATTCAAATTTAGGCTCCAAAAATTTGAATTCTCTTAGGTTCCCGATGCTGGAGGTGCCACCGCCCAGCCAGGAGGTGCCACCGCCCAGCTCTCAGCCTCTGGGCGGTGCCACCGCCTACACTATTTCAGCTCACTGATTGGGCTCCAAACTTGGCCCAAACCAGTCCGAACTTGAGCCAAATTGGCCCCTACTTGGGTCATAGGATTAACACCTAACCCTAGCCCTAATTAATGTGCTAACTACAATTTTAAAGACATTTTCTAAGCTATTACAAAGTCCATAAGTCAAGACTTCTTCCGGCGAGCTTTCGGCGAACTTCCAGCGGTCTTCCGATAAACTCTCGGAAACCATTCTGCGGACTCCCGACAAGCTCGTAGACCTTGTTCAAGGTAGCATTTCAGCCTTTTTATGCTTTATTATATTCTATATACATAATAGAATACGAAATATCCTATTTTGACCATTTTACACTATGTATTATTTAATAACCCAAGAAATGCCTCCTACCCCTACTTCAAGTGGAAATGTAAATGGAAGAATTACAAGGATATTTAGAAAAAGATAGATCTCGGCAACAATACTTTCTATATTGACTTTTTTTTTAGGAATATATTTACGTATTTGCTTATGATCACGATTTAAATAGTTTATTTTTTTATGAACCAGTGAATTTTGTGGGTTATGACAATAAATCTAGTTCAGTGAAATGTTTAATTATTCAAATATATCAATAAAATTATTTGATTTATTTAGTTAATGATTCTTACCAAAATCGATTCGTTGGGCAATAACAATTATTTTTTTCCCTTTTTCTCCGTTCTTGCTGCAATTAGTATCTTCCCTTCAAGAAAAAATATACCAAACTCTCATAATTTACAATCTATTCAATCAATATTTCCTTTTAAGGATAAATTATTACATTTAACTTATCTATCAGATATACTAATACCTCATCCCATCCATATGGAAATCCTGGTCCAAATCCTTCATGGATCCAGGATGTTTCCTCTTTGCATTTATAATTGGAATAGTCTCATTACTCCAAAAAAAAAAAAATCTATTTATATTTTTTCAAAAAAAGAGAAACTATTTTAGTTCTTATATAATTCTTATATATTTGAATGCGAATTTGTATTAGGTTTTCTTCGTAAACAATCTTCTTATTTACGTTTAACATCTTTTGGAGCCTTTTTGTTGAATCTCGGATTTTGATGATGAAATCAATTAATTAAGTTATGATTTAATCCCTTGAATGATGCAAGACTAACTTCAATCATGGAAAGATAAATCGATTAAAGAAGGAGAATCAGACATTGGGCTTGAGAGCATCATATCAGAAGATTGGACGTCGGGCCAAAGGACTGGTCGACGTGCCAATAAAAGAACATCATGCCATGAGTTTAGGTCAACATGTCGATGATCGGGCAATACGTTGAAGGAGAGGATGATGAACTGAAGGTTCGGACAAAGCACCAAATGAACTAATGATATGCCAGACAACATAATATTCATATTTTTAATCGGTTATGTCTTAATCGAAGTAGGTTAGGTCATAATTGAGTTGGTTTTAGGTATAACCATCCCAATTCAATTAGGGCCCATTGGGCCTGACCTAGGGTTGAGTTAGGTTTATTGGGAGGCCCATTTAGTGACCCATATATATGTCAGGCGATGGTACCGCTAGAACAAGTGGTGGAATTGATTGTAAATTGGAAAAGCATGAAATGTACTTCTTCTAGAAGGTCCGGTAATGGTACCGTCAGTCTTAGGCACTAGTACCGTTAGTACCCCAAAATCCTAGATATTTAAATTTTGGCTTTATTTTTTGAAGCCATTTGAGATCTAAAATATCTCACTAATTCCTACTTGGGTAAGCAAGAAAAAGAGTCGAAAGAGGAAAAGAATCCTTCTGAAAAAAGAGTTTAATCTCTCTTGAAGTGTAGAGTCTCTTCCTTCTAGTGTTTAGAGGTCTTTCTAAGGGAAGAGTGAGCACTTAATGTAAAAGAGAGAGGTGTAAGGATTCTATTCTAAGCTTATAAAAATGAGAAAGAGTTGTAAAAAGAGTATTTGATCTTCACCTATTGAAAAAAGATCGTTAGTGAACATCGGTGGCCTCGACGAAAGAGGAATCGGGAGTGAACGTAGGTCACGACGATCAAACCACTATAAATTCGATATGCATTTTTGTTCTGATTTTTATTGTCATTACTTATTGATTCAATTGTCTACTACTCTCACTTGCATTTTAAGTTAAACGTATTTCCGAAACAAGTTTGAACGAATGAAGTTTTCAAATCGACATAATTTTACGAAAGCACTAATTCATCCCCCCAGTGTCGTTTTTGGTCCTAATTATTAGTATCAAAGTCAAGTTTTTCTCAATTGGTTTAACACCTGAGAGAGATTAAATAGCTTTTGGTGACAATCTAGAAGATTACTCAATTACTCGTCCTCCTATGTTCAATGAGACAAACTATACATATTAAAAAATACGAATGAAAGTTTTTTTGCTTTCTTATATTTTAATTTATGGAATGTGGTCGAACTTAGTTTTTAAATACACTCTAAACCTATGAATAAATAAAATGATTTTGAGAAAAAAAATTATTTTCGTTAAATGCTAAAGCTATAAATGCTTTATTTTATGCTTTGGATAAAATTGAGTTTAATCATATTTCGATATGTGAAATGACATTTGGCACATACTTGAAATTACTTATGAAGGTACAAGTAGAGTTAAAGAATCTAAGATTAATCTTTTGATCCATAGTTTTGAATTGTTTCGAATGAAACTAAGCAAAACCATTGGTGACATGTACACCTATTTTACAGAGGTTGTCAATGGTTTGAAAACACTTTGTAAAAGTTTAACTAATCTTGAACTTGTTAATAAAATTTTATAATCTCTTCCTAAAAATTGGGATCCAAAAGTAATTGCTATTCAAGAAGCAAATGACTCGAATTACTCATAGGGTCATTAATGACATGTATGATATATGATGAACATAAGAATAACTTTCCAAAGAACATAAAGGATATGACACTTAGAACAAAAGAAGACCACTCCAGCAAAAGCTCAAAGTGATGATGATGACTTTGAACTTCTCACAAGAAAATTTAAAAAATTCATAAATAAAGAAACTAAGTACAAAAATAAATTTAAAAATGATACAATAACTTGCTATGAATGTAAAAGACTGAGGCACTTTAAAAACGAATGTCCATGACTAAAGAAGAAGATGCTCGCACATCAAAAGAAGAAAAAAGTACTCAAGACGACTTGGGACGAATCAAGTGCATCGAAAGACGAAGAGCAAACCAATGAAGGTGAGGTAGCAAACTATGCTTTGGTTGTTAGGACCGGAGTGGCACTAAGAGGGGGGGGTGAATTAGTGCAGCGGATTAAAACGTCGGTTTTGGATAAATCTTTCTCACGATAAAAAACCGAAGGAGCATTTAAGCCAGTCTTTGTGTATTCATGAAGATGTGCAGCAAAGGTAATAAAGTAAGTACGAAAGTTTGCAGTAAGATAAGCAGCAACAAATAGATGCAAACCAGAGAAGACGGTAGTTTATAGTGGTTCGGTCAATCGTGACCTACATCCACTCCTCCGATTCCTCTTCCGTCGAGGCCACCGGCATCCACTAATGATCTTCCTTTACTAGGCGAAGATCAACCTTCTTCTTACACCCCTCTTACAACCTTTTACAAGTGGTTCACACTCTTACAAAGATTTCAATGAAAAGAAAGGAGGTGAACACTAAAGCTATTGAAAACAAGACTTTTCCTAAAGCTTCTCTCAACTTCTAACTTCTCAAAAGGTTACTTTCTCAGCTGAGATTTGAGGGGTCTTTATAGGCCTCAAGAGGATTCAAATTTGGGCTCCAAAAATTTGAATTCTCTTAGGTTCCCGATGCTGGAGGTGCCACCGCCCAGCCAGGCGGTGCCACCGCCCAGCCAGGCGGTGCCACCGCCCAGCCAGGCGGTGCCACCGCCCAGCCAGGCGGTGCCACCGCCCAGCGCTCGGGTGCTGGGTGGTGCAACCGCCTAGCCAGGAGGTGCCACCGCCCAGCTCTCGGGTGGTGGGCGGTGTAACCTCCCAGCCCAGGCGGTGCCACCGCCTGGCTCTCGGGTGCTAGGCGGTGCAACCGCCCAGTCTGGAGGTTCCACCGCCCGACACTTGGTTTCTTGGTTGGGCTTCAAACTTAGCCCAAACCAAGTCCAAGTTTGGGCCCAGTTGGCCCCTAACCCAGATTTAGGATTAACTCTTAATCCTAATCCTAATTTCAAGTGAACTACATAACTTGAAAACATTATAAGCATGTCTTCAACCGCGAACGTCGAATCTTGTTCCGGCGAGCTTTCGGCGAACTTCCGTCGGTCTTCCGATAAACTCTCGGAAACCATTCTGCGGACTCCCGGCAAGCTCGTAGACTTCACGATTTGATCTTGGTGAGTTCCGACGAGCTTCTTCGGCAAGCTCCGATCTTTCTCGGTGAGTTCCGTGAACTTCCGACGAACCTTTTGGCGAGCTTCCGAAAAACCCTTCGGCAAGCTCCCTACTTATTCTCGGCTAGTTCCGGCAGCATTCCCGACGAACCTTTGGACTTCCGTCGAACTCTCGAACTCCCAACGAATCCTTCGTGCTTGACTCCGGCACTTTGTTTCGCTTTATGTCTTCATCGTTATCGTAGTTAATCCTGCACACACAAGACAAAACTCTACTCCGATCTAGACAATTATTACAACGCGAATTGACATTTTGTTGCCCGCCACGTCATTGGTTGGCGCTTCGTCCGGTTCTTCAGCGCATCGTCCTCTCTTGTGGCTTGTTGCCCAATCGGCGGTTGACCTCCGCAACCCCGATATCCTTGGCACAATTCCGCTCTCCTTGGCCCGATGCCCGACGTCCGAAGCCTTCTGCCGTCCAATACCCTGACGTGATCTCCTCCGGTACAACGTCAATTCCTCCTGCGTCAACTATCTAATCCTGATCGAGTAGACCTGCATCACTCAAAATGCAGTTAAACATCTAAACACAATCAATTAGTTTCATCATCAAAATCTGAGATTCAACATTGGTGGCTTTCGACGACGAGGTATGCAACTCACCCGAAATGTATTTACCTTACAATGAATTACTTGATGCATACAATATTTTGTATGATGAATTTAAGTTAGTTGGTAAAAAATATAAATTGCTAAAAAAGGATCATGATTCTCTCTCTAGTAAATTTAAAAAATTAAAAATGAGTATTATAATTACATATTAACACCTTGAACTAAATGTGAAGAGTTAAATTCATACAAAAAGGAAAATATATTGTTACAACAAGCTTTAGAAAAATTTAATATTGATAGCAAATTATTAAATATGATCCTTGCTAATAGAGGTCATATACATAGAAAAGAACGAATCGACTTTGTGAGTAATACTCAACAAAAGATAACTACTTTTGTTAAAGGACCTATATTGCATATTGCCCCTAAGGTTAAGTGTAATTTTTATGATAGACATATCATTTTACTTATAAATATTTATTTAAAAAGTATGACTCACATAAATTAGTTTAGGTTCCTAAAGGAACCATAAATGACTTAATGCTAATCGATAAAATAGATAAATATAATCATAAAGGACCCAAAGTTAAATACCTAGAGTAAACTCATCTTTCTTGTAGACATCTCTATAATCGAAAACTAGGAGCAAAAGATAAAATCTTGATAGTGAATGCTCAAAGTATATGACTAGAGATCCTACACACTTTATAAAGTTCACTAGTTGAAATAATAATAATAAAAGAAAATTCATTGGCGTAGGAATTATTTATAACAAATCAAATCTTTTGATTAAAGATATTTTTTTTAATGTGTTATATTATTGATCTTTGTCATGATGAAACTTGTTCTTTGATTTTAAATGATGATGCATGGATTTGGTATAAAAGACTAGGGCATGCTTATATTAAATTAATCACATAAATTGAAACTAAAAAGAGAATGCATTTTTCTTGAAAATTTTTCTATCCTAAAGTTTTCAATAAGAGATTAATAAATCTATTTATGTTATTTTTTATGAATCTCTTGAACTATGAAAGTGATTTTGATAATTTGAATTTGAATGAGTTTTATCCAAATCATGATCTTGATGACTTGAGATTTCTTATGCATGAATCGAGATATTTTACTATTTGATCTCTCATGTTTTTTTTTTATTTACTAAAGAGGAGAATTATCCAAATGAATTATGATTTTTCTTTTGATTTCTTAGAATTATAATTTGAGATTTTTTTTATGAATCAAGATCTTCTATTATTTGTTCTCGTATGATTCTTCCGTTTTACTAAAGAGAAGACTTATCAAAATAAGTCTTGATCTCTCGATATTCACAACTTAAGATTTGTTTATTTCATATGACTCCTTTGTGTTTACGATATCTATACCCCATCATCAAATTGATCACTCTTGATATAAAATTATCTTTATTATTAAAATTTGTCATGATTTAAAAATTGATATAAAGGAAAAATAATTACAATTTTGTATTATTCTCTTCTTTCTAACAGTAATAAAGGGGGAGAAAAAATTGCTAGCTTGCACACTTCAAGAAGAAGCAAAAATTACTAAACTTATATATCTTAAAAGAGAAGCAAGAATTTCTAGGTTGCATATCTCAAGAGAAGCAAAAAGTGTTAGCTTTCACATCTCAAAAAAGAAGTAAAACTTGTTAGCTTGCACATCTCTAAAGAGAAACAAGAATTACTAGCTTGCACAAAAATTACTAACTTGCACATCTCAAAAAATTGCTAGCTTGCATATTTCAAAAACTTGCTACTTGCACTTTTCTCCTTTTTGTTGATGACAAAGAGGGAGAAGTAATGATGATTTAAAAATATTAATATTTTGGTATCATGTATGTTATGCCCAAACTAATAATAATTTTATATTTTAAAAATATGCATGATGATTTGGAGTTATGCATGTAATACTTCAACTTATGATATAAGTAATAATTATGTTGATATATTGTGTTGCATATTATCACTGTGATTCATGATTGAAATCATTTCGATTTGAATTCAACATTTCTTTCAATATGACATATAGATAGGGGGAGTTTAGTTAAACTCTATCATTAATTGGTTGTCATCATCAAAAAGGGGGAGATTGTTATCTTGAATTTTGATGATGAAATCAATTGATGAAGTTATAATCTAATCAGCATTTGAGTGACGCAGGACTAACTCCGATCATGGAAAGACAAATTGATTGAAGTAAGAGAATCATACGTTGGATCAGAGAGCATCATGATAAGAGATTAGATGCCGGGTCGGAGGACTGGTTGATGTGCCGGCAGAAGGATATCGTGCCATGAGTTCGGGTATCGGGCCAAAAGGATCAGACATTGTACTAAGAAGATCGGATGTTGTAGGAGTTCAGTATGCTAATGATCGGGCAATACATCGAAGGAGAGGATAATACGTCGATGGTTCGAATGAAGCGTTGGATGAACCAATGACATATCAAACAAGATACAATTCATATTTGTAATTAGTCGTGTCTTGATCGAAGTAGGTTAGGTCGTAATTAAGTTGGTTTTGGGTGTAATCATGTCAAATCAATTAGGGGCCCATTGGGCCTGATTTGGGATTGAGTTGGGCTAATTATGAGGCTCATTCAGTGACCCATAGATGGGTTAGGCGGTGGCACTATCAGAATAGGTGGTGGAACCACTTGTAAGCTAAAAAAGTATGAAAGGTACTTCTTTCGGAAGACCCGACGGTGGTATCGCTAATGTCAGGCAATGATACCGCTCGGACATAGTCTCCAGATTGTGTCAAGCAGTGGTATCACCTAATGTCAATGCTATATGTAGTAGAACCTCTTATAAGGTAGAAAAGTATAAAATGTACTTTTTTCAGAAGACCCGACGATGGTATTGCTAGTCATAAGTGCCCTGCAAGCCAATCACGTGAGTGATGTCACATATGACTTGACACATAGTCTTTTTGCTGCTTATTATTATTATTTGATATTTTATCACTTTATATTGCATGTTGCTTGAATATATTGTGATGTCTATGGATTTGTGCAATATGAATCAGATCGTGATGAAATCATGATAATAAGACTGATTCGCCTTTAAACACAGATTCTAAATAATCCCGGTCATAGGTTACTCGAGAGGGACATTGAGATAACCGGACAAACTGGTGTGCTGTATACCCATCCATATGATGGATATAGCTATTGGAAAATCTTTTGGGGGGGCGACATCACATGCGTAACGGAAGAATAAAAACAAAATCCTCTATTCCCAAAGAGATATTCGTCGTTATGCGAAGATTAGTGCACAAAAATCCATGAAACTTAAAACTACGTATAGAACAGATTGTGTTACCTAGGGAGATTGTATATCCCTGAATCCTTGTATATCTCTATGAGATGGTGAATGAGGTCAAGCGCCCTCCTCTCTAGCGGTGATCCACATAGCAGGGTTGCGACGACGCTCCTCCAAACTCTAGGCCTGCTCTAAGGTGGAGAAGGGGAGGAGAGGCAAACAAAGGCTCTAGCCTATGAACCACTGAATCCCTTCTATTTATAGAGGTCCCCTATTAACTTAACCCTAATGGATCCTCCTCTATTGGGTATTGGATCTTCTTCCAACTACCCAAGCCTCTTAGATTAGTGGATCTCTATCCAATAATCTCTCATGGGCTTTTATTGGATCTCGTCCATGGGATCCAATAATTCAAGGGCTTATTGGATATCCAATAAGATATGGGTTCCAGTGGATATCTCATATCTGAACCTCTACTCATCGCAACACCTACCATATGTATGTGACCCTCTAGGCCTAATATCGAGCTGGCCATGAGTCGTACTTGTCAGAACTCCTTCTGGCTTAGTGAATTATTATCTCCATAATAATTCACTCGACTCATCGACTACGAACATACTAGGCCACTATGCCGTAGTCCCCAGACGATACAGGAGAATCCAATCCATTGGACTTGTCTTTACTCAGTTACCATGTACCTATAGTCCCTCATCCATCTAATATCCTAGAGATCTTATATCGGGCATGGTGCTATCAAACCTATACGGTTTCTACTCGAGTCTTGCTCTAATCGAATTATCCTGAAGAACTCTTTCTCTCTCAATCCGAATGACCCTGGCTAGGGATTTGTCTGAATAAGAACACATGAGATATTTCTCTCATTACACTGAGAGTGGATGATCTTCTATCGATACTCAATAGCCCTCGTAAGGTTGACTATCACTCCTAATGACCGGTTGTACTAGATCTAGGACATCCAAACCTATAAGTACGGTATCAAAGAATAGAGCACTCATATAGGACATTCTTGGTATCTTAAGTCTAAGGACCAAATACACCACTAGGACTACGGAATCACTGTCTAACAATAAGGTATCATCAACCATCCAACATTATGTAAGCGGATCAATCGATGAACTCATTCTCCAATGAGCACATGTATTGTATCCCTAGTGTCCCCACACGAGCAACTATGAGACCAGATGCATTCATCATATAAACGAGTATACATCACACCAGTCTGTTCGGTTATCTCAATGTCCCTCTTGAGTAACCTATGACCGAGATTATTTAGGATTTGTGTTTAAAGGTGAATCAATCTCATTATCGTGATCTCATCACGATCTAATTTCCATTACACATATCCAAGGACATCACAATATATATATGTATATATGCAATAGTCAATATAAAGTGATAAATGCCAAAATATAATAAGCAAAAAGATTGTGTGTCAAGTCACACGTGCCATCACTCACGTGATTGGCTTGTTGGGCATATATGACTAGTAATCTCCCACTTGACCTAAAGTCAATCACCTTTGTATCTGATCCCCATCAGACCTCTGTGACGCTCAAAGACAATTTGAGACAATGGCTTTGTTAGTGGATCTGCAATGTTATCTTTGGATGGAACTCTTTCCACTGATACATCTCCTCGGGTCACGATCTCATTGATCAGGTGGAACCTCCTTAGAACATGCTTAGATTTCTGATGAGACCTAAGTTCCTTCGCTTGAGCAATCGCCCTGTTGTTGTTGCAATATAAGGAGATCGGCTCCTCGCTACCCGGCACGACTCTCAAATCTGTGATGAACTTCTTCACCTAGACTCCCTCCTTTGCTGCATCTGATGCAACAATGTACTTCGCCTCTATGGTCGAGTCAATAGTAGTATCTTGCTTGGAACTCTTCTAGCACACTACTCCTCTATTCAAGATGTACACATACCCCGAATTCGACTTGCTATCATCGACATCATACTGAAAACTTGAGTCCGTGTAGCCTTCAACTTTGAGGCTACTACCTCTATATACTAATAAAAGATCCTGAGTCCTTCTCAAGTACTTAAGGATATACTTTACTGCTTTCCAATGCTCCAAGCCTGGATCCGCCTGATACCTGTATGACTCCCAGATCTGTGATAAACTTCTTCATCTAGACTCCCTCCTTTGCTACCTCTACTATAACAATGTACTCCGCCTTTGTAGTCGAGTCAGCAGTAATATCTTGCTTGAAACTTTTCTAGCATACTACTCATCCATTCAAGGTGCACACATACCCCGAATTTGACTTAGTATCATCGACATCAGACTAAAAACTTGAGTCCGTGTAGCCTTTAATCCTGAGGCTACTACCTCCATATACTAGTAAAAGATTCTTAGTTCTTCTTAAGTACTTAAGGATACACTTTACTGCTTTCCATTGTTCCAAACCTGGATTCGCTTAATACCTACTCGTGACACTCAGAGCATACGCTATATCAGGCCTGGTACATGACATGACATACATGATAGACCCTTTCGTTGAGGTATAAGGTATTATATCCATGTTTGCCGAGTCTTTGGGGATATACTCCTAGAAAGCGATATCCAATGTCTCGTCGGTATGAGACCTCTCTTGGAATTTTCTATACTAAACCTTTTAACAATGGTTTCTATGTACTTGGACTAGGACAAGCCAAGTATCCTCTTGGATCTATCTCTATAGATCCGAATCCCAAGTTATATAATGTTTTCCCTAAGTCCTTCATGAAGAAGTGTCTAGATAACCAAGCCTTTACTGTAGATAGCATTCCTACATCATTCCCAATGATCAGAATGTCATCCACATATAACACCAAAAAGGTGATAGTGCTCCCACTTATCTTCCTGTACACACAAGGCTCATCTTCGTTCTTAACGAAGTTATAAGATTTGATTGCCTTATAAAATCTTATGTTCCAACTTCAAGAAGCTTGCTTTAGTCCATAAATGGATTTAAGCAATGTGCACACCTTATCTGGGCAGTCTTTGGACACAAATCCCTCGGGTTATATCATATACACTTTATCCTCGAGGTTCTCATTAAGGAATGTAGTTTTCACATCCATATGCCATATTTCATAATCATAGTGTGTTGCAATAGCTAATAGAATTTGGATGGATTTTAGCATTGCTACGGTTGAGAAGGTTTCGTCATAGTCAAGACTTTGTCTTTGACGATACCTCTTAGCTACTAGCTTTGCTTTATAGGTCTTTACCTTTCCATCTACTCCGATCTTTTTTTTAAAGATCCACTTGCAACTGATGGGTACAATACCCTCGGGTGCATCAACTAGGTTCTAAACCTTGTTAGAGTACATAGAATCCATCTCAGAATTCATGGCTTCTTGCCACTTTTCGGAGTCTATACTCATAGTAGCCTCCTCGTAGGTCTGAGGATCAATATCCTCAACATCCTCTCATCTAATATATCCCACATATCTCTCAAGAGGATGGGATACTTTGTTGGACCTACGTAAAGTTGGAACTTGTATATTAGGTACCTGAACAGACTCGGGCTGTAGAGTGGTACTTGAACCAGGTTCTCCAACCTCGCTCAACTCTATCATGCTCCCATTGTCTCCGCCAAGAATATGTTTTTTTCTCAAGGAACATCGCTCTCTTGGCTACAAAGACCTTTTAGTCCTCGAGATGATAGAAATAATACCCACAAGTTTCCTTGGGGTATCCCACGAACTTGCACCGCTCCGTCCTTGATTCCAATTTATCGGGGTTATGTCTTTTAACGTGGGCAGGGCAGCCCCAAATCTTAACAACTTTAAGATCGGGCTTCTTCCCTTTTCATATCTCATATGGTGTAGACACTACCGACTTAATTGGAACTCTATTCTAAAGGTAAGCTGCGGTCTCTAGAGCATATCCCCAGAATGAGATGGGTAGGTTAGCGAAACTCATCATGGACCGTACCACGTCTAATAGCGTACGATTCCTCCTTTCAGACACACCATTGAGCTGAGGTGTATAAGGAGGTGTCCATTGGGATAAAATCTCATGGTCCTTGAGGAATTGGGTAAACTCTGTACTTAAGTACTCACCTCCTCGATATGATCGAAGAGTCTTAATAATCTTTCCAGTCTGGTTCTCCACTTTATTCTTATACTCTCTGAATTTCTCAAAGGCCTTGGACTTGTAGTTTATTAAGTACACATGTCCTAAACTTGAGAAATCATCAGTGAAGGTAATGAAGTAGGAGTAACCACCAATGGAATGAGTTGACATGGGTCCACATATATCACTATGTATGAGTTCCAACAGCTTAATGGTCCAGTTCTACTAAAAGGAGAGTTGGTCATTTTTCCATGAAGGCAAGTCTCGCAAGTTACGTATAACTCATAGTTGAATAGATCTATATATCCATCCTTTAGTAATTTTTGAATCATTCCCTCATGGATGTGACCTAGCCTACAATGTCATAAGTATACATTGTTCACCTCATCTTATTTTCTCTTAGACACACTTATATTCATGATATGTGGAGTAGTGTTTAGCATAAACAAACAATTATGCAATGTTCATTTCGTGATAATCTCATTATCTAATAATATTAAACAACAATTGTTCTCAAAAACTAATTTATATCAGCTAACTCTCAAATATGAAATAGAGATAATGTTTTTGATAATAAAAGGAATAAAATAACATGCATCTATTGACATAATAGCTCCACCAAGCAGATGTAGGGCGAGCTCGCCAATAGCTACAGTAGCAACTTTTGCTCCATTGCTCATCTTAACGTCCATATCGCCTCTCGCCAATCTCCTAAGATTTGCCAGAACTTGCAACGAATTGCATATATGATAAGCACTACCGATATCCAATACCCATGTGTTATCATAAGAGTTTGACAAATTGAGACTGATCATGAATGTACCTAAAGCTTCTATTTCGCCCTCTCTGCAAGATACTCTTTGCAGTTCCTCTTCCAGTGCCCATCTTTGTCACAGTGGAAGCACTGGCCTTTCAATAGAGCTGCTACCCATGGTAGGGCCTACTACCTTAATAGGATTGTTAAAAACCTTAAATTTTTGAAAAAGGTGTTTATCATCATGTGAAGAATAGAAAACATAACACTTCCATCAAAGTGAGTAACGCCCTTGATAGGATTGTCACACTTCCATCACTACCCATAATAATACAACTCCTCGTTACAGTGTAGGGAAATCTAAAGGCAACATCACATGTGCAGTGGAAGAATAAAAAACAAAAACATCAAATTTTTTGAAAAAGTGTTTATCGTCGTGTAAAGATTAGTGCGCAAAACCCACGAAACTAAAAATTATATATATGAAAGATAGTGTTACCTAGAGAGATCATATATTCATGAAATCTGTTAGGACCGTGACGACACTAAAAGAGGGGGTGAATTAGTGCTTACGTAAAAATTTGTTGGTTTGAAAATTCTTGTTCGATAAAAATGTTGGGAATTCTTGGGGGCGATATCATATACGCAGCGAAAGAACAGAAAATAAAATCCATAATTCCCAAAGATATGTTTGTCGTCGTAAAAAGATTGATGTGTAAAATCCGTGAAACAGAAAACTACGTGTGAGATAGATTATGCTACCTAGGGAGATCGTATATCCCTGAATCCTTACAGATCTCTAGGAGAGGGTAATAAAGGTCAAGCACCCTCCTCTCTAGTGGTGATCCACATAGCAGGGCTATGACGATGCTCATTAAAACTCTAGGCCTGCTTTGAGGTGGAGAGGGGGAGGAGAATATGAGAGGTAACTAAAAGGCTCTAGCCTATGAACCATTAGTTCTCTACTATTTATAGAGGTCCACTGTCAACTTAACCATAATGGATTCTCCTATATTGGGTATTAGATCTCCATCAAACTACCCAAGCCTCTTAGATCAGTGGATCTCTATCATCTCTCATGGGCTCTTATCGGATCTCATCCATATGATCTAATAATTTAGGGGTTTATTGAATATCTAATAAGATAGGAGCTTCGATAGATATTTTTTATCCGAACCTCTACTCATTGCAATACCTACCATATGTGTGTGACTATTTAGGCTCAATATCGAGCTAGCCATGAGTCATTCATGTTAGAACTCCTTCTAGCTCAGTGAATTATTATCTCCATAATAATTCACTCGACTCATCGATTGCGAACGTACTAAGCCATTAAACGATACAGGGGAATCAAATCCATTGGACCTAACTATCCTCAGTTACTATGTGCCTATAGTCTCTCATCCATCTAATATCCCAGAGATCATATACCGGATATAGTGCTCTCAGACCCATACGATTTCTACTCGAGTCTCGCTTTAATTGGATTCTCCTAGAGAACTCTTTCTCTCTTAATCCGAATGACCATGTCTAGAGATCTGAGCTTTGTATTCATTTTTTTCCCCTTCATTCATGATCTATATCAAATTTTGATATAATTAATTTCACTTCATAATTGGAATCATACAATTGGTTTCACCGATTCTTTGTTTAGTTCAATAAATCTTACACCTTTCCTGAACTGTTGAGGTTGTCTTTGTAAGATCTTGTTGGTAGAACGCATTAAGTAAACTGGCAATTTGCCGATGGTGAATCACTTAGAACTATTGCTTGATTGAGCTGTTCATGTTATTTCTGTTCTTCCAAATTCTCTATTGTTGAAGCATTAAAACCTCATAAAGGCTGAGGGGTGATGGTGAGGAGTGAAAGGTTGTGTGACATTTTTTGGGATCACACTTTGATTGACTGACTTGGTGCCCTTCATGGTATATACAAGATTGTCCGATTCAGGATTAAAATCTCCCAGTCCATCCTACCAATTCTTTAGTTGAATGTCTCAATAATTTACTAATTATCTATATAAAATATCGAATTGGATAAGATCTCGATATAATTTTATGTCCGTTATTAATTCAGACATGATCTATTAATCTACACTCTTAATAAAAATCAAAATTAATGATATTAAAATATTAGAAAATGTTTTCGAATTAGATTATTGTTGCAATATGCGGGCGTGATCGATGCTTGCGGAAACAGATGGATCGGATAGACGTGGCGCTCGGTGTCCTCCACTCCCTCCGAGTACCTCCTGATGACTTGAAACCCATTGTCGACGGCGGACGCCGCATCATCGACTCGATGACGTGGATCTTGCTGCATGGTGCGGGGGACAACCGCGACATGAGATCGACGGCAACTCTGGTCTCGAAGTCCGTGATCGAGGCAGCAGATTCTCGAGTGTTAGAGCAACCGAAGCCCGATTTCTTCCGAGCTGTGTTATTCCTCGTCCGCGATCGGATCTCTCAACAAGCAACCAAAGCCGCGCTGCAGGTCCTGCTACATGCACGCGGATGGGGAAGGAATCGGATCAAGATAGTAGAGGCTGGTGGGGTGAAGGAGATTGTGGAGCTTGAGCTGACGACGCCGGAGAAAGACGACGACGGAGCTCAACCTGGGGGTGCTGAGCCACCTGTGCGCGAGCGCAGACGGAAGGGCTGAGCTCGTGGGCCGTGCCGCCGGCATCACGACCGCTTCGAAGTGGTCCCTCCGGGTCTCGTCGCTGGCGGACGATAAAGGGGTCAGGATTCTGTCGTCGAGGTGCTGCAGGAGATGATGAGTGTGAGGTTTTGTCGGATCCGAAGCTTCCAAACATTAATGACCATTTTGTCGCGATACTACAAAAGATACTCTGTAATCAACACGCAATATGAGTCCGAATCGGTTGGTGATCGGACCAGTTTTGATTTCGGATCCACGAGATAGATCCGATCCACGAACAGCTCCGTTAGCGCGACCCATTTGCTCGAAGACCTAAATCGTGGGTTTAAGAAGATTCCCGACTGCGACGAGAGAAGACCAAAAGTAAAGCCACCTAAAAATTCCCCCGCCTCTCGTTCTTCGTCGATCCATCGCCGCGAATCCGGAGAGAGAAGGCCATGGGGGAGGAGGAGGAGAGGGATCCGCAGCGGCGGCGTACGACTGCGACAACGATCCCCGATGGGCGGAGTACTGGTCCAACGTCCTGATCCCGCCCCACATGGCCGATCGACCCGACGTCGTCGACCACTTCAAACGCAAGTTCTGGTTTGGCCCTGATTCAGATGGGTGTGAATCAAAATTAGGGCCCACCACATACAGTGACAACCTTAAACCTAATTGAGTTATGATTTATAACATTTCAGTTATTTTGATTTGATCGACATAATTTTCAATTCAAATTCTAAAGTTGCTGATACCTTAAAACTCTCTCTCTCTCTCTCTCTCTTTGCCTCTTCCTATTCCTCACCTACATTTACTGATTAGAACTCTTCCTTCTCTTTTCTTTTTCCCTCTCTCATGCAGAGCCTGCGCACAGTGATGCATAGATGTCGGATCTAAAGCAGATGGTGGTAACATCTATTCTTTTCCTGCTTGCCTATTAGGCTATGGGGCTAGTACTTGTTGAATTTTTTATATTCCATAGGCTTGAACTTGATTTTGTGGATTTGATGGAAAAATTTATCATTCTTGACCCTGAAATTCTGGCTGCCCAATCCGAAAAGGATGTCATGCACTCAGTCCACACAGACACACCTGGACAGCAGTGGGTAAGGTCCACCTCAAGATATTTGAACCACTCACATCATATTTGTTGGCCATTCAGTTGTGATGTCTTCTGTTACCTTCATTAAGCTAACACTGGCAGTGAACATATATCTCTTCACATGCTTGCCTAGTCCACCCTTTCTGGCCTTCAACCTTCTCTGCTCCACTACCTGATTGTTCTACTTGTCATGCTTCATTTTTCAATTTGGTTATTTCTACTGTTAACATAAAGAATGGACAGTCTGGGCGAGGTTTTTAACTGCTTTTCAGATTCTTATACTGGTTATTATCTTGATTGTCTGTTGGTAATCATAATGGTTTAGAATTTTTTAAAGCTAAATTGGACATTGGTCGACCCTTTCATTTCAAATATGGTATCTTCGCTATATAATGCATGCAGGTTTCTTGGGAATTGAAGAACTTTCTTTTGGTCAAACAACTAAAATTCTCCAAAATGGACAGTCTTCTTGTATAAATTGATGATCTTCCATAATCTGACTTGTATAATATGTACATATGGGTAATCTTGGCATAACTGAAGCTACTTATCCACAGACGAACAAGGGGACGACGCTTCCCTCGATGATTAAGAACAAGGAGAAGAGGAGTGCTGTCCATGCCAAACTCAAGCGCGTGAAGAAGATCGAGAAGCGGAAGCAGGCTAAGGCACGAGAGGCCGCCATCAAGCGAGCCCTCGACCTCGGCGACGAGGCAAGTTCTTTCCCCTTTGATCTCCACCTTTTGCTTGGATTTCGTTTTTCAGGTTATGAATCTTGTTTCTTGATCGATAGCCTCCGGAGAAGAAGGTGCCGCGGACGATCGAGAACACCAGGGAGGTCGATGAGACGGTCTGTCGACCTGATGATGAAGAGGTGAGCGTGCTGTTCAGTTTCTGTTTTCTTCTCTTGCTTTCTACTAGATGTTGGTTAGTTATTCCTGATAATGGCTAGTCCAGTTATTTGCAGGGAATGATGCCGATGAATTTAGCCGAGTCCTGAAACAAGAAGTGACGCCAAAGATATTAATCACCACAAATCGTTTCAATTCCACAGTACGTTTTTAGTGTTCGTCTTTCCATCACTTTTACCTTTTCTTTCGTTGTTTATCTGTGTGTCCTTCTTGCCCTATCTTTAAATATTTTTTAGGATTCGTGGAATCCATATTTACTAGGAACTAAGGCCACCACTGAATTCTTACTTTTTTGAAAATGCATGCAGAGAGGTCCTGCCTTCATTCAAGAGTTATTGTCTGTGATTCCAAATGCTCATTACCATAAGAGAGGAACCTATGAACTGAAGAAGGTGAAGCATTTGTGATGAACCAAAATTCTGGTTTCTTATTTTGCTGAGCCTTTATTATGATGATTGTTTCTCTTATTGCAGATTGTTGAATATGCAAAGAACAAAGACTTCACTTCACTTGTAGTGGTCCATTCAAATCGAAGGGAACCAGATTAGAAGTAACAGGGGAGATAGTGACTCTTGTTTTGTCATTGATTGTTGTTTGTTTTACATCTGTAATTCTGCCTTTAAATACTTGTTTTTTTAGATGCTCTGTTGATCATAAACTTGCCTGATGGACCTACGGCACATTTCAAACTATCTAAATTAGTCTTGCGGAAGGATATTAAGGTACATTCACTTGCACTTGAAAAATGCATGAAAAATAGCTGAGTTCCATCATACTTTGGAGTTTCTCTTCTTGCTTCCTTACATTCATTTAGTAACTATAGTATGTACAAGTTGGCATGGTTTATTTCACTGGCAATATGAACTCAAATTTTCACTTGCGCTTTTGAAACACGGGGACATCTTAGAAATGCATCCTGGATTATTATACTTATAGAGTACAATGTTGTCAAGTACTCACATATCATTTAAGTTTTTTATTTCTTAAATAATTACTGAAGTTTATGATATTGTCTGATAACTTGTCTTGGAGAGGATAAATAAACCACAACGTCATCCTTATAGCTTCACACAAAATCTTAGCTTCTGAACCTGATAAGCATTACTTGTATCATAATATCCCAGCTGCATAGTAGTTCAAAAAATTGAAAAATGCATTAAAAAAAGTTTAAGATCCTTTGGAATAAAGCAATAATAAAAAAATCATTAATAAACTTAATAAATAGGAATCCAAACTAGATATAGTATGGTGCCTTTGAGCCCCTTGGAGATCCTTAAACTGTCTCAAAAATCTCCTGAATATTGATTTGAGTTTCAAGTCAAGATGTTCGTAAAATGGGGTTCATGCCATGCTGATGGCATACCTGCATTGTTTTGGCTTGGCATGGATCCCTTGTTGATACATGCTGCTTAGCAGTATCATTCTAGGACATTACTAGAATGCCTTCTCAAGTAAGGCAAATCAGTAGTATGATAGTAAATTTTGCTTGACCTTGTTCCTCATTGTCATTGTTCATGTATGTCAATTTGGAAATATAGCTCTTGTTCTGTATTTTACTGCAAATCAGTTACAATATAAGACTATTGCCACATCTCTAAGTTGTACTTTTGATATAGTTGTTATAGTACTACGGTCAGAGGAATGAATTTTTGTCGATTTGAATTGTGGCAATTTTGTATTATGTATGGACCAATAATATGAAAGTTGCATCTGTGATTTTTTTGCCCTTGTGATACTTATAAAAATGTCTTGATGATTGCCGCATCTGTGACATGCTGATGCTCTAGCTGATGCTCTAGCTTGTTCATTGTCTTGATCACTTACCAACCCTAAGCATCCACAGAAGGCTCTAACAAATATTCTCAATCGAATGACTTTTAGTGCAGAGTAGCCCATACCATAAATTGATTTCTTATTAATTTATCAGTATATGTGCAAGCATTACATAATAGATGTCTAATTTATAAATATCTGGAAGTTTAATGCTTTATAAACATTCATTTTCAACTGTTTTGCTACATCATTTAAAATATTGGTTTTTAGTTTCATATACATCATACACATCCCTTTAACTATGGGTTTATTTTGGCAACCAGAATCATGGAAATCCTACAGACCATAAGCCGGAGTTAGTACTGAACAATTTCACCACACGTCTTGGTCATCGTGTTGGAAGGTTAAAGTTTTACTTAATTCAAGATGTCAAATGATACTCTCATTTCTCCTTTTATAGTATAAGGATTTGTTTTCCTCGTCTTGTTTTTTTCCTTCTTTATCAAACTTATATTTCTGCTACCTCTATTGATTATTTGAATTTGACTCTTTTTAGGATGATACAATCACTATTCCCTCAAGACCCCAACTTTCGTGGTCGTCGAGTTGCAACATTCCATAACCAGCGAGACTTCATTTTTTTTAGACATCACAGGTATATCTATTTTGTTGATTACTTATATTTGTTATTACAAAATATTTTGAGGATCTTATGCAGAACCTGGAAGTTTTCTCAGGCCATATCAATAGTAGCTCTTCTATGTCTCATCATTGAACCTATTTTTGCTTTCAAGGACTTGCTTTGAACACTGGCAGTATATTCTTAGTAACTGTTTGAATTTCTTCAAGTGCCTCTAGACATACTTTGTTTAAATGTCCTTTGCAATTTTTGCTCAGGTTCTTATTGTCTAGTGTATTCTTTGTGCTGGTAGAGTGAAATAATGGGCCTATTTAGAGGTCTTGGACTGTTAAAGGTCATTTGGTGCTAGCTTAAGAATTAATTTGAGCTACTATTGTTCAAGGTGTTGGTCGAGGAAAACATGGACATGTTTAGGAAACCAGAGATGGTCACCTAGATTGAGTTGGGAACAGTGGAGAATATTGGTCCAGATGTCTGTGGCTGGTCTCTTAGATGGGTAGCAAATATCAGTATGTCTGAAATATCTGTGCTATTTGAGGAAAGCTGTTTGTCATCTTTAAAATTAAGAGCTATCAGATCTCGAGTCTGATTCCAATGTGGCTCCAACAACTGTTAGATCTATTGCTGGAACACCTGTGGTGATATATATCGCCAACTAATTATTTATCGTAATGAAAACTACTTTTTCCGAACAACATGAAAACAGAGATTTCTGTAAAGCTTCCTGTGGGAAGCTAAACAGAGTTCTACTGGTCAGAAGTATCACCGAATTATGATGTATATGCTCTAATCAGTAATATCTAGAAACTGACTATAAAAATGATCCTGAAAACAAAGAAAAAAGTAGTAACCATTGTGGTTTTCCCAAGTTTCATAGAAACTGAAATAAATAATGTAGATGTTGAAATTGCTGATGGAATTATGGATGTAACAAATTGTATAACATTGTGTAAAGATGGCTCCGAAGTAGGATGAAACACTTCTAATATTGGAGAAGATAAGGGCTTCATCTTATCATGAATGTTCTTCTTGGATGGGAGATCCTCCCTCCTGTAGAATTGTCTATAGTTTGTTCAGCTGTGCGATGTGAATTCTACCAGTCAAATGAACATCAAGGAGGAATGCTAAATAGTCTTTTAAAAGTTTAGATTCTCTTCTTTTTTTTCCATTATGTTTTTTAAGGTTCTTTACACAGGCACATACTTAATGTTGGTACCATGAACTGATCTCAACATATACTTAGTGTTTCTTCTTTTGTTTGGGTAGACTTGTACAAAAACCCTTGGCTCTAATTCCAGGAATCTTTATTTTAATTACATTACCTGCATCTGATTCACTTTGATATGTATGCTTTTGCCTATTAATGTGTAAATTATCCAATTCTTGATCCTAGTATTGTATACCATGCATCTGTGCCTGTTTCCCAAGTGTCATTTATTTATGCCATCTGGAATTATGTCTCATTTTCTCTGCAATTATTAGGTATATATTTGAAGCCAAAGAGAAAAAAGATGAATCCAAGGACAAGGCTGCCAAGAGCAAGAATATAACTCAAGAGAAAGTGATTGTACGGCTTCAGGTACTGTTTAACATGAGTGTCGCACTTTGTCATTTGATGATATGCTATACAATATTTATTACTTGGACCAGACACACACACCATGATGCTTTCTCACCCAATTTTTAAATGTTTGAAGACTGTTTGATGTTATGGTCTGATCTTTATTCCCCTTTTTGTTACACTAGCAACGCAATTTCTCTGTACCTGGAGTATTCCTGTAAACTTTACTGCTTAGTTATCTGACCACACTCAACAGCTGTTGAATTGTGACCTGGGAGATGGATTGGTCGATTTGACAATCTGACATGGTATTTTGTCATGTATTGGCCATGACATTTTGTTCACATTTTATTCTTTTTGAAAATGCAGGAGTGTGGCCCTCGCTTTACACTTAAATTGAGGAACCTGCAACATGGAACGTTTGATTCAAAGGGTGGAGAGTATGAGTGGGTCCACAAGGTACTCTTTCGTGATCTTGGTATGAATTTATCATGTTCTGGGATTTTTTGCTTTTTCCATCAAATTTTCCATGCGTTGCATTTGATTCTAGGCGGAGATGGACACGAGCCGCAGGAGGTTTTTCTTGTAAGCTAGAGATTTTGCTTCAGAAGAAGACCTCCCATTTTATTATGGTAATTGAGCTTTTTTACTCTTCTACAAACATGCCAAACCACATTTGTTATTGATTTTAATTGTAGTCGTTTCTTTCCCCACTGTATGTGGAGGTTCGATCAAGTGTGGGCAGGATTTCTCTGCATCAAGAAATAAGTTAATTAGCTTGTAGTCCAATGACAATGGTTTCTGGGCCTTTTGTTTCGTAGAGCATTTGGCTAAGATTGGTCAAAAGCCTCTTTGATAAAGAGTGGCTGTCCGTTTGTTGGAAGGGAAGGACATGGCCTCTCTCTTAATCTGCTTAAGATCAAAGTCCTGCTTGGGAGTTGGAGAATGTCAAATTGAGCTAAAAGGATATGCATACTGCAATCAGATTAGAACAAAATTGTTGATGTTATATGCATGTTTTAATACCATTGTTAAATGCTTTAATGATATGCTTTTCCATGGGACATAATATTACAAGCAAGAGTGCACTGTGTCATCACGCATGACCGCTGTCTGCAGTTTAATGCGTAAATGGCATATACAGGTTGCATTTATTTTTCTAAAACAAAAATTAAAACAATATTTTTCCTACAAAGATTGTCATTTTTCAATTAAGATGAGATGATCCCCTTGGATCAAAGAATAACGCTGCCAATATGTATTACACTTCTGACCAAAAATGTCAGTGATGGGAAGAGACAAGCGCAGGCATTTTTAGGAATAAAATGATTAAAACAATATATCTGGACCAAATTACATATAAATAAAATGAATGTACACCAGATAAATCTATCTTTATTTTTATACATAAATCTTTATTGATCGTAATGTATTTGAAATCAATCTCAATATTTTTTGTGTTATGAGAAGATATTATTGACATTCGAGTCAGTTTGACGTGATTCAGACTTGTATATCGAGTGTTTGAAGAGGTCGGTATTACTTACATGAATATCAAGATTAAAAAATATTTTTTAAATTTATCCTTTTGATGTTCAAATTAATAATTTGAAATAGATGAGTATTGTCGTGGATGGTAAAAAAAGTGATTTATTAATTATATTAAAAATGAGTTTTTATACTTGATCTTTTATCCACGTAGACGATAAAAGATGAATACAACAGTTCATAACCGTTTATCTTAGATAGATGTTTACACGGATAGATCGATGGGCGATAATTTTTATCTCCTTCTAGTTTAAATATCACATGAAAAACATTTATCGAATGATGATTGACTGATAATATCTTCCCTATCACTTCGTCAATTCGACAATCAAAAGCACATCATCAGCATCAAACACTTAAAAAAAAAAAAAACGAGAGAATGGTTAAATAAATGATCGGACTCCGTTCTTCACGTGACTGGAATTTGATATAATCCACTAGAAACCCAATCCTTCTTATGATATAATCCACGAGCTTATAAGTATAGGATAGAGCCACTGCTTCATTTGCTTTATATTTGGGGGAGGTCATATGCGTTTGCATGCAGAGATTGTCAAGACCTGTGTAGAACGTGAGAACAACTTTCTCACTCACTGAGCTGCTATAATATGTAATGAAGAAGGCAGATTCCTTGCAAGAACATATACCAAACATTCCAAAGTTGGAGGTTTTTCCCTTTTTTTTTTTGGCTTGAGAGAACAAAATTGGGAGAACCTTTTTGGAAAACATCCTGAGAATTGAATCTGCTTATCATTCAATCTAAGTTTTGGTGTCACATAGAGCATTGTGTTGGACTGAGAAGTTAGGAAAACATCAATGTGTACAATCTTATCCATACAAGTCAAGAGACTGCATCTGGTTGTTTGTGAGCTCATAACCATGTCACCTCTCTCAATCACTTATACATCCACATATTGTTGATGATCTGAGGGAGTAGACTATTGTCTTGGCTGGTGCAATGTTACTTATTTCTCTATCTAATCTTGTGCGCAAAGCCCTCGTATCATGCAGAGGCTAAAACACATTGCTGAGAGAGTGACTTAAGCTTCACTGGTACCTAAGTGTATATACCACAGTAAAATCCTAACTCTGTAGAAGAATCAATTTAGATGGTTTCCTTTAGCATCATCATGAGAATCATTTCCTTTGTCATGGAACCTCAGAACGAAGCTTGCGGTGGGATTCTGGCCTTCACCAACCTCAATAATTAAGCAAGCGATGGAAAGTCTTGGAAGACTTCAGGGTGAGGGGAAGACATGGCTGTTCCATGTGCAGAAAGAACAAGGAAGAATCCATGTTCAGAAGTGCGTACTCTTCCTATCAATCTAATCACCTTTAGAAAATGAGCTCAAGCACTGGTTGTCTGCCACCATGTCCGCAAACTCCCACCACCCCAAGACAGCTACAAACAATCAGAATCATGTTTACAGCAAGAAGAGCACGGTTCATGCTTTCAGGTTTTTTTCTTCAATCTTAGAGTGAAATGAAGGAGAAGGAAAAGTATCACTAGGTTTTCAGACTCCTTCATGCAGTCCTGAGGATACGACAAAGGAAAGAATGGACTTTGTCCAAGCCACAAAACGTGAGTGAGATGTATCATTAATCTAACTGCACCTGCAAGTCCACAAGCTTGTTTTTGTTTTGATGTAATCCATGTTTCTGCAACTAATTTGTGCCAAGGTTTGTCCTAATAATCTTCCCTGATATAATTAGCCTCCTCTCATACAAACCCAAATGAATGGGTAATGTTGTTGGGACACATTCATTGGACAGAGAATTCTGATTGGTAATACAGAGCTTTAATTGGGTTGGAGAAGAAAGTGTCGAAGAACAATGTGTTGGGAATGCCATTCCCCTTTCTCTAAGTAGGTCTACTCTTCGTTTTATCGTGATCAACTCAACCTACATCAAGAATCAGTCTCTACCTATGATAGAAGGTCACATGGGTCAATCTAATTGTCTAACGTTTACCGACTTAATATTATCGAGAGAGGGGTTTCTATGATTTGGTCTCCTAATATGACATGTCACACATATACATATTTAATATATATCTACAATATATATATATATATACATAGTAGGTATATAAGCAATCACACCAAATGATCATGGACTACAGCCTAATGTGATTAGGCCTGAGCTAGTGGGCCTAATCACTTACATCAATATCTATATGTGCAGCGGTGCATCTTCATGCCCTGTGATCGTCCATCTCGTCCTCGTCGGTTCCATCGACATCTCGACGTATCTCCATGCATCGTGATCATTCGTCTCGTGGGTCTCACTATCGCTTCCATGTTCCCGTTGTGCCTTCTCGTGTGATTACAGCTTAATCATAGACACGCAGGCCCGACAATAAACGAGAAATAAAATAGAGGCTCGTAAGCCCCAATAATAATAATCACAAGTACACATATCACACGACTCATGATCATCCGTCTACACATCATACATCACATGTATAAATTATCATCATATAGGACTACTAGGTAATAATAAAATAATAATCAATTAAACTTTTTAATTAATTAATATTTTCTGAAATTATGGATATGCAAGAAATTTTTTAAATTATGAGGGGTATTTTCATAATTTGGACAAAAGGATAAAATCTAGAATTTCTAAAATTTCGAGGGGCAAAATTATCTTTTGCCTAAAAACCTAAGCCCTCTCTTCTCTCAGCTTGTTGCGGGTGCCGCCACCCTGCTAGCGACCGCCCTTTGTGGTGGGGGGCGATTCGCCAAAAGGATAGAATCAGATCGTGATGAGATCACGATAATGAGACCGATTCACCTTTAAACACAGATATTAAATAATATCGATCATAGGTTACTCGAGAGAGACATCGAGATAACCAGACAGACTTGTGTGTTGTATACCCATCCATATGATGGATGCAACTGGTCTCATAGTTGCTCGTGTGGAGACACTAGGGATACAATATAGGTGCTCATTGGGGAATGAGTTCACTGATTGATCCGCTTACGGAATACTGGATGGTTGATGATGCCTTATTGTTAAACAGTGATTCCATGGTCCCAATGGTGTATCTGGTCCTTATACTTGAGACACCAATGATGTCCTATATGATTGCTCCACTCTTTGATACCAGACATATAGGTTTGGAAGTTTCAAATCTAGTACAACAGATTATTAGGTGTGGCAGCCAACCTTACAAGGGCTATTGAGTGTCGATAGAGGATCATCCGCACTCGATATCATAAGAGGAATATCCTATGTGTTTTTGCTTAGATAAATCCTTGGCCAAGGTCATTCGGATTGAGAGAGAAAGAGTTCTCTAAGAGAATCAGATTAGAGTAAGGCTCGAGGAGAAACCGTATAGGCCTGACAACACCATACCCGAAATAAGGTCTCTGAGATATTAGATGGTTGAGGGACTATAGGTATATGAGTTAACTGAGGACAAACATGTCTAATGGATTAGATTCCCCTGTATCGTTTGGGGACTACGGCATAGTGGCCTAGTACGTTCGTAGTCGATGAGTCGCGTGAATTATTATGGAGATAATAATTCACTAAGCCAGAAGGAGTTCTAACAGGGATGACTCATGGTCAGCTCAATATTGGGCCTAGAAGGTCACATACATATGACAAGCGTTACGATGAGTAGAGGTTCAAATATGAGATATCTGTCAGAGCCCCTATCTTATTGGATATCCAATAAGCCCCTGAATTATTGGATCTCATGGACGAGATCCAATAAAAGCCCATGAGAGATTATTGGATAAAGATCCACTAATCTAAGAAGTTTGGATAGTTGGATGAAGATCCAATACCCAATAGGGAGGATACATTCTGGTTAACTTGATAGGGGACCTCTATAGATAGGAGGGATTCAGTGGTTTATTGGCTAGATCTAGCCTTTGCTTGCCTCTCATTTTCTCCTCCCCCTCTCCACCTCAAAGCAGGCTTGGAGTTTTGAGGAGTGTCGTCGCAGCCCTACTGTACGGATCACCGCTAGAGAGGAGGGCACTTGACCTCTTTCACCTTCTCCTAGAGATCTATAGGGATTCAGGGATATACGATCTCCCTAGGTAACACAATCTATTCTATACACGGTTTTAAGTTTTGCGGATTTGTGCATACCAATCTTCGCACGACGATGAACATATCTTTGGGAATTGAGGATTTTATTTTCTGTTCTTCCGCTGCGCATATGATGTCGCCCCTCAGATTTCCTCGCACGTGGTATTATAGCTAGGTTGTTCATACAATATATTAGTTTTGAACTGCATGTGTTATGTTTTGGAGAATGCTTTTGATGTTAAATTGTTGACGCAATATGCGAGGAAGGGTAGCAACTTTTGCTGCCCTTGCTGTGCTTAAAGAAGGAAGCCTTGTTGTCATCTTCGTACAAGCAGGCCGCCTACAGCGGCGTCCGCAAGGGCGGTGCCCACAAGTAGGCCACCTACACGTTGAATTCATTGCAGGTTCTGACAAGGCCTAGGAGATTAGCGAGAGGCGAGATGGACCTCAAGATGGACAATGGAGCAAAAGTTGCTGCAGTAGCTATTGGCGAGGTCACCCTACATCTACTTGATAGAACTAGTATTGCATTAGATGCATGTTATTTTGTTCCTTCTATTATCAAAAATATTATCTCCATTTCATGTTTGAGGATATAAATTAGTTTTTGAGAATAATAGTTGTTCAATATTATTAGATGATGAGATCATCACGAAAGGAACATTGCATAATGGTTTATTTATGCTAAACTCTACTCCATATATCATGAATGTAAGTGTGTCTAAGAGGAAACAAGATAAGGTGAATAGTGCATATCTATGGCATTATGGGCAAGGTCACATCCATGAGGAAAGGATTCAAAAGTTGTTAAATGATGGATATCTAGATCCATTCAACTATGAGTCATATGCAACTTGCGAGTCTTGCCTTCGTGGAAAAATGACCAACTCTTTATTTAGTGGAACTGGAGAGAGAGCCACTGAGCTGTTGTAACTCATACATAGTGATGTATGTGGACCCATGTCAACTCATGTCATTAGTGGTTACTCCTACTTCATTACCTTTATTGATGATTTCTCAATGTATGGATATATGTACTTAATGAAGTACAAGTCCGAGGCCTTTGAGAAATTCAGAGAGCATAAGAATGAAATGGAGAACTAGACTGGAAAGAGTATCAAGACTCTTCGATCAGATCGAGGAGGTGAGTATTTAAGTATAGAGTTTACCCAATTCCTCAAGGACTATGGGATTTTATCCTAATAGACACCTCCTTATACACCTCAGCTCAATGGTGTGTTTGAAAGGAGGAATCATACACTATTAGACATGGTACGGTCCACGATAAGTTTCACTGACCTACCCATAGAGACCACAACTTACCTTCTGAACATAGTTCCAATTAAGTCGGTAGTATCTACACCATATGAGATATAGAAAGGGAAGAAGCTCAATCTTAATGTTGTTAAGATTTGGGACTGCTCTGCCCACGTTAAAAGACACAACCCTTATAAGTTGGAATAAAGGACGGAGCAGTGCAAGTTCGTGGGATACCCCAAGGAAACTCGTGGGTATTATTTCTATCATCTTGAGGACCAAAAAGTCTTTATAGCCAAGAGAGCGATGTTCCTTGAGAAGGAACACATTCTTGGCGGAGAAAGTGGGAGCATGATAGAGTTGAGTGAGGTTGGAGAACCTAGCTCAAGCACCACTATACAACCCGAGTTTGTTCATATACCTAATACACAAGTTCCAACTTTACGTAGGTTTAGCAGAGTATCCCATCCTCCTTAGAGATATATGAGACATATTAGATGAGATGATGTTGAGTATATTGATCCTCAGACCTACGAGAAGACTATTATGAGTATAGACTCCGGGAAGTGACAAGAAGCCATGAATTCTAATATAGATTCCATGTACTCCAACAAGGTTTGGAACCTAGTTGATATGCCCGAGAGTATTGTACCCATCGATTGTAAGTAGATCTTTAAGAAAAAGATCAGAATAGATAGAAAGGTAGAGACCTATAAAGCAAGGCTAGTAGCTAAGGAGGTATCATCAAAGGTAAGGTGTTGACTATGACAAAACCTTATTACTCGTAGCAATGCTAAAATACATCTGAATTCTATTGGCTATTGCAGCACACTATAATTATAAGATCTGGTAGATGAATATGAAAACCACATTCCTCAATGGGAACATCGAGGAGGAGGTGTATATGATACAACCCGAGGGATTCGTGTCCAAGAATTGCCCAGATAAGGTGTGCAGGTTGTTTAGATCCATTTATGGACTAAAGTAAGCTTCCCGAAGTTGAAACATAAGATTTGATTTAATCTGTGTTTTGAGTGACGCAAGATGTTTCGATCAGGGAAAGATAATTAAAGTAAGAAGAATCATATTGGGTCGGAGAAAAATATGTCAGTGTATTGACAGAAGGCTTCGGGTCATGAGTTCGGGCATCAGGCCAAAAAGAGTTGATATTGCGCCAAGGAAATCGGAGTTGTGGAGGTTAACTAGCCGATTGAGTAATAGGCTGTAAGAGAGGACGATGCGTCGAACAATCGGACGAGGCGTCGATGAACCAATGATGTGCTAAACATCTGATTAGCTTAGTATTAATTGTATAGATCGAAGTAGGTTTTATGTGTGTAGGATTAACTATGATAGCAAGACAAAATGAAGTCTCACAGTTAAGGACGCGATTTCGTTTGGAGTTCCAGAGTTCGTCAGAAGTTCTACTAGAATTAATCGAGAAGTCCAAGAGCTTGCCAAAGAAGCTCATTGAAACTCACCAAGAAGATCATTGTAAAGTTCAAGAGCTTATCGGGAGTCCGTTGGAATATTGCCGAGAGATCATCGGAAGTTTGCTCGAAGATCGCCGGAAGCTCGTCGAAAGAAACCTAGACTTACGGACTTGCTTAGCTTAGTAATTGTCTTAGATTTTGTAGTTAGCATATAATTTGGATTGGAATTGGGTCAACCTAATTATGAGATAATTAGGCCTATGTATGGACTGTGTTAGGCCCAATGAAAGGCCTAAACAGTGACCCAACATGTGACACCATCGTGGCACAGTCTCCGAGGCTATGTCAGGTGGTGGTACCGCCCATACACAGTCTCTCAAGCGATGGTATCGCCAGACTAGGTGGTGGTACCGCTCAGTGACAATGTTGTAGGCGGTGGTACCGCCCAGCACAAGTGGTGGTACCACCAAGACCTAGGAAACCCAGGATGAGACATTTTTAGGCTCCAAGTTTGAGTCAACTTGAGGCCTATAAATACCCCTCTCATCCCTGGTTAACTTACACAAGCACAGAGAGCTTAAAAGTGGGAAAACGTTGTTGCAATCACTTGAGAGATCCCTTCTTCTAGTCTAAGTTTAGAATTCTGTTTAGGAGGAGTGAGTGCTTATAAAGGTTGTCTTTTAAACCTATGAAAAGGATAAGAGGGGTGTAAAAGGTGGTTGGTCTTTGCCTATTGAAGGAAGACTGATAGTGGATGCCAGTGTCCTTGACGGAAGAGGAATCGATGGAGTTGATGTAGGTCACAACAACCGAACCTCTATAAACTCGGTTTGTATTTTTATTTGTGCAATTTACGTTTACTGCAAACTTACTTACTTTACATCCACTATGCTCTTCTATACACTTTCAATTTTAAGTATCTTTCCGAAATCGGCTTTAATCGAACGAGAGATTTCGAACCGACGTAATTTTTACCGCTGCACTAATTCAAAGAGAGGTCTAGACACTTCTCCATGAAAGACTTAGGAGAAGCATCGTATATCTTAGGGATTCAGATCTATAAAGATATATCCAAGAGGATGCTTGGCTTGTCCCAGTCTAGGTACATAGATACTATTGTCAAAAGATTTGACATGAAAAATTCCAAGAGAAGTCTATTACCGATAAGACATGGAATATCGCTTTGTAGGAGAATATTCCCAAAGACTCTGAATAAAGGACGAACATGGATAGGATACCCTATGCCTCAGCGACAAGATATATCATGTATGTCATACTATGTACTAGGCCTGATATAACATATGTTATGAGTGTCACGTGTAGGTATCAAGCAGATCCAAGCTTTGAGCACTGGAAAACAGTAAAGTGTATCCTTAAGTACTTGAGAATGATTGAGGATCTTTTATGGGTTTATAGAGGTAGTAGCCTTAGGGTTTAAGGCTACACGGACTCGAGATTCTAATTTGATGTCGATGATAGAAAGTCGAATTCAAGGTATGTGTACACCCTGAATGGAGGAGCAGTATACTGAAAGAGTTCCGAGGAAGATACTACTATTGACTTGACTATAGAGGCGGAGTACAATGCTACAGTAGAGGTAGTGAAAGATGGAGTCAAGATGAAGAAGTTCATCATAAATCTAGGAATCATGCCGAGCAACGAGGAGTTGATTCCCTTATATTGTGATAACAACTGTATGATTGCTCAAGTGAATGAATCCAAGTCTCATCAGAAGTATTCTGAGGAGGTTCTAGCTCATTAAAGAGATCGTGGCCCGAGGAGATGTAATAGTGGAAAGAGTTCCATCTGAAGATAACATTGCAGATCCACTGACAAAGCCGTTATCTTAGATTATCTTTGAGCATCACAAAGGTCTGATAGACATCAAACATAGAGGTAATTGGCTTTAGGTCAAGTGGGAGATTGCTAGTCATATGTGCCCTACAAGCTAATAATGTGAGTAATGACACATGTGACTTGACACGCTGTCTTTTTGCTTATTATTATTATTTAATATTCTATCACTTTATATTGTATTTTGCTTGAATATATTGTGATGTCCATGGATCTGTGCAATGAAAATTGGATCATGATGAGATCACCATAATGAGATCGATTCGTTTTTAAACACAGATCATAAATAATCTCGGTCATAGGTTACTCGAGAGGGACATCATAGCTGCTCATGTTGGGATACTAGGGATATAGTACAAGTGTTCATTGGAAAATGAGTTCACTAATTGATCCGCTTATAGAATGCTAGATGGTTGATGATGCCTTATTGTCAGATAGTGATTCCATAGTCCTAATGGTGTATCTGGTTCTTAGACTTGAGACACTAAGGATGTTCTGTATGAGTACTCCACTCTTTGATACTGAACTTATAGGTTTAGAGGTTTCAGATATAACATAGCCGGTTATCGAGAGTGGTAGCCAATCTTATAGAGACTATTGAGTGTCGATAGAGGATCATCCACTCTCGATGTCATGAGATAAATATCTCATGTGTTCTTGCTCAAACAAATCCATGGCTAGGGTCATTCGGATTGAGAGAGAAAGAGTTCTCTAAGGGAATCCGATTAGAGTGAGACTCGAGTAGAAACCGTATGGGTTTGATAGCACTATGCCCAGTATACGGTCTATGGGATATTAGATAGATGAGGGACTATAAGTATACGGTAACTAAGTACAGGCAGGTCCAACGGATTAGATTCTCCTGTATCATTTGGGGACTACGACATAGTGGCCTAGTACGTCCGCTTTCGATGAGTGGAGTGAATTATTATGAAGATAATAATTCACTGAGCCAGAAGGAGTTTTGACAGGTATGACTCAGAGCCAGCTCAATATTGGGCCTAGAGGGTCACACATATATGGTAGGCGTTGCGATGAGTAGAGGTTCAGATATGAGATATTTGTCGGAGCCCCTATCTTATTGGATATCCAATAAGCCCATGAATTATTGAATCCTATGTATGAGATCCAATAAGAGCCAATGAGAAATTATTGGATAAAGATTCACTAATCTAAGAGTTTTTGGTAGTTGGATGAAGATATAATACCCAATAGGGCAGGATCCATTTGGGTTATGTTGACAGAGGATCTCCATAAATAGGAGGAAACCAATAATTCATAGGCTAGAGCTTCTCTGGGTTGTCATCTCCTATTCACCTTCCCTTCTCCTCCTTAGATAGTAGGCCTAGAGTTTTGAGGAGCATCGTCGCAGCCCTATTGTGTGGATCACTGCTAGAGAGGAGGACACTTGACCTCCTTCACCCTCTCCTAGAGATCTGTAGGGATTTAAGGATATACAATCTCCTTATGTAACATAATCTTTAATATACGTAGTTTTAAGTTTCATAGATTTTGTGCACTAATCTTCGTATGACGACAAACATATTTTTAAAAAAATTGGAGATTTTGATTTATGTTCTTCCGTTACGCATGTGATGTTGCCCCCTAAATTTTCCTATAGGTATTGCCAATGTCAAGCAGTGATATCACCATAACACAGTCTCACAGACTATGTTAGGCGATGGTACCACCTAGTGTCAATGTTACAGACGGTGGTATTGCCTAACATAGACAATGATATTGCTAGTACCCTAAAATTTTAGCGATTTAAACTTTAGCTCTATTTTTTAATTTGGGGTCTATAAATACTCCACTACTTTCTACTTGGGTAAGCAAGAAAAAGAGTGGAAATGGATAAAAAATCCTTGTGAAAAAAGAGTTATAATCTCTTTTTAAGTATATAGTCTTTTTCTCCTAGTGTTTATAGGTCTTTCTAAGGGAAGAGTGAGATCTTAGTGTAAAAAAGAGAGGTGTAAAGGTTCTCTCTTAAGCTTGTGAAAATAAAAAAGAATTGTAAAGAGAGTAGTTGATCTTCGTCCATTGAAAAAAGATCGTTAGTAAACGTCGATAGCCTCGACAGAAGAGGAATCAGGAGTGAACGTAGGTCATGACGACCGAACCACTATAAATTTAGTATATATTTTTATTCTGCTTTTCATTGCCATTACTAATTAATTTAATTGTCTACTACTCTTACTTGTATTTTAAGTTAAACATATTTTCAATACGGGTTTGATCGAACTAAGTTTTGGAATCGATGCAATTTTATAAAAGCACTAATTCACCCCTCTCTCTTAGTGTCATTTTCGATCCTAACACTTTCTTGAACAAACATATTTTTATAGAAAAATAGAACATCTTATAGTGTGCCAAAATTTTTCTTTAAAAGACTTTATTGGTCTTCAAGGATCCTTTTATGCACTATGTTTGATATCAAGGGAAAGCGATTCTGAGTTCAAGGGGAACTATGAAGAAATGAAAATGCCACTTTCTAAAATTTTGACAATATTATTTTTTTTTTGTCTCAACCGTACATGATCCATATAAACTAATTATCAAACTATTCTTTCTATTTTTTGGATTATCTTTCAAGTGTACTAATAAATTCTTCATGGTAAGGAATCAAATGCTAGAGAATTCATTTCTAATTGATATTTTTTACTAAGAAATTTGATATCACAGTCCCAATTATTCCTCTTATTTGATCATTGTCTAAAGCTAAATTTTGTATTGTATTCGGGTATCCTATTAGTAAGCCGATTTAGATTGATTTATCAGATTGTGATATTATTCGATTTGATCGGATATATAGAAATCTTTCTCAGGATCCTTAAAAAAATAGAGTTTATATTAAATAAAGTATATACTTCGACTTTCGTGTGCTAGAACTTTGGCCCGTAAACATAAAAGTACGTAGTTTTTTTTTTTTGCAAAGATTAAGTTTAGGATTATTAGGATAATTCTTTACATAAGAAGAGCAAGTTCTTTCTTTGATCTTCCCCAAAATAACTTCTTTTTATTTACATGGATCATATAGAGAACGTATTTGGTATTTGGATATTATCCATATCAATGACCTGATAAAAAATTTATAATAAAATTAGGCATAAAACGATACAATAAAAATAGAAGATATAATATAAATGATCTATAGATATAGAGATCAAGAGAAAAAAATATACAAATTCTAATTCTGAAATGCTCGTATAAGTAGTATAGTGGTTGAATCAATTGAGTAGTCAAAATTCCGATACCTTCTTCTTTTTTTTCTTGAGAAAGTCGTATGCAATTAAACAAAGTTGGGGGAGGGATTTTTTTCCTCTATCGTAACAAGGAAAAATTCTCCATTAGAAACAAAATAAGAGATATGAGACATGAATATTTTATTTAGATAAAATTCTATTTCGACTATTTGAACTTTCTTTCCCTCCTATATATGCGATTATACTTGAAAAACGAATAAATATTAATTTAATTATATCATTTTAGGTTAAGTTCAGCATTGACTATAACATGCACAAAACTCTTTTAACTATTACAAAGTCTCCTCCAAACATCTACTCGTCTAAACGAATATTGTGACATGAAAATGTGTGATTGTGGAGAAAATCTAAAGATTCAATTTTGACGTTTAGAGAACTAAAGATCACAAGTTAATTTGCAGTACGTTCAGTGAACCACGCGGAACTCGAGTCACTCAAACCAGCCATTCCCTGAGCATTAGATCGTAAACTCATCGTGGGTCCCACTGTATCCTGCACATTGATCGTTGGAACGCACTGCTGCGTGCTGTGCATCGTAAACTGAATCCGCACCCCTTTCTTGGAGGCAAAATGGATACACCAGAATTCAAAACCATTTCAAAAGAACGACTCCCGGGCAAAAAGAGCCGTCGGTTCGGATCGCAAATCACAACGGCCTAATTGGACCGGTCCAATGTATTGATGGAGGATCAGTGGTCCAGATCCTCCGTTTCCGGATCCGTTAAAGCAATAAACCCGGTTCGGAATACGGTTCATTTAACGTCCAGATTCCAAAATTGGGGCCGGGTCGGCTCTTTCTTTCCCACGTTTACCTCTTCTTTTCTAGTAGGGTGAAGGGTTAGGGCTTCAATTTTTCCTCTTCCCTCTATTTTAACCCCATTTCGTTTCTCTCTCTCTCTCCGGCGGCGTTGCATCTGAACCCTGGTACGCCTCTTCCTGGCCCTCGTCTCTTGTGGATCTTTTGCTTTGTAGGGTTTCTTGAATCGACGTTGTCTGCTCTTTGGAGGATGCTTTGATGCGTATCTGGTTATTGTATGTAAAGATAAGCAGTGCATGTTCTTATCGTTGATTAGGACCAGAAGGAAGCTTTAGGAATATTGTTTGCCGTTGCTATCCTTTGGATTGGATGGTTTTTTTATTATCTGCTTTTGTTTGAACTTATGGGTGAAGCTTGATTCTTGCATCGGCGACCTTGTTCTGTTTTTCTGGTTCATGTGAAGGGTTCCTTTCTTTTCGCATCACCGCACATAGAAGCTTGCGGGAATGGCTGTACTTTTTAATTCCCGTTTATTGTTAAAACAAGCTTTATAGGGTTGTCGAGTCTGCGTCACTGCTCTACCAATACATGGTGAAAGTTATGAACATCATAGAACGACATCCATCTCTTCTCGAGCAACATCAATGTTACCATGGTTGTATTGATAGATGGGTTGTGGGTTTTCATTAGTCGACTGCTGGAGTGCAAAGAAGCCGACTTTCTACTTAATTTGGTTGGTTTAGGTCTTTAATAGTGTAATCCACGACACGTTCACTTCAGTGGTGGACAAAGCAGAGATGAATACGCTGGGAGGATTTAACTTTGTAAAGGAAATAGTTAGTAGTTGATTAGATTGTGAAAAGGTTTTACCGGTTCAATCTCTTCTTTTTCTTTTGTGGAGTTACTAAAAATGATAATAAAAGAAATATTTTCATTAATGAACAATTATATATAGACTTGATATAATATAAAAATGAACGATAATCGTTTAAAATGTTATAAACATGTATCAAGGAGACTTGTAGATGTTGTAGTCAGAAGAATTGAAACAATTACTACTATTGGTTTGATAAGAGAAGAGATAGAACGAGACGTAAACGGATGCTTCTAGAAACACAAAATAAAGATTTAGAAATTTTAATTTAATCAATGATATGATTTTCCACAAAGTTCAATGGCAGTAAAAGACCAGTCGATCCCATTTGGGATGTTATGGTTTTATTATTGTTATTGTTGTATTTCTTTTCTTTTTGGTCTACATGAAGGGCACTTCTAGGGCTTAAATTTCTTTTGGTCAAAATTATTAGAAAAAAGCATTTTGTTCCTTTTGCATATTTCAATTTGTTTTAAACAATCAGATATCTTTGTGGAGAAAACAAAGTTTTTGCCATAGCATATCTAGTGGACAAAACCTGTCGTTACAAGTACCATTTATGAAGATTTATCAGCATTCTAGACCTCTTTGGATGCTGTGGCACTACGCATACCTTCGTTCTTGTATGCCCAAGTGCAGTGTTTGGTTTTGTTCATATGGTCTCAAATGGGAACTCTATGCTTTCTGTGCTTTGTTACTTGTGTTGCTTCTCTCATCTGTGTAGGACACTTTGTTGCCTGTCTTTTTGGCTTTGATTCACTTTTTCTGTTCTTATGAATCATGCTGGAATGTTCCTTTTTACATCCTATCAATCTAACATTTTTTTCATAGACATATAAACATCTGCCATTTTGTCACTTCTTTTCGCATGTTGTAAAACAGAAGTTCGGATTTCGATATGGATGGTTCTCAAGAATTTGATCCTCATCCATTCACGATCAAATTATGGCCACCCAGTTCAAGCACAAGAATGATGCTTGTGGAAAATATGACCCAGAATCTCTCCTCGGAATCGATCTTCTCCAGGAAGTACGGCCTGTTGAGCAAAGAAGAGGCTTATGAGAATGCTAAACGAATCGAGGATGAATGCTTTGTTGCTGCCAGTATACATTTTGAAAAAGAGCCTTATGGTGATGGAAGTTCTGCAGTTCAATTCTATGCTAAACAAACCAGCAAGCTGATGTTGGAAGTGCTTAAAAAAGGCCCTAAACCCAAAGATGGTGAAATGGCAGCGGTTGATAGATCTGTTAAATCTGCTGAAGTTGTATTTGATATTTCAGGGGGTACTAGGGCATTTATTGATGCTGAGGAGGCCAGAAAACTGCTTAGCCCACTAACCGAGCAAGGAAACTCATTCAGAAAGATATGCCTCAGCAACAGAAGCTTTGGTATCGATGCAGCTCATGTTGCAGGGCCTATTCTGGCCTCTCTCAAGGAGCAGCTGACTGAAGTAAATCTATCAGATTTTATCGCAGGAAGACCAGAGGAAGAAGCTCTTGAAGTGATGAGGATATTTTCATCAGCCTTGGAAGGCAGTGTTCTCAGATATCTGAACCTGTCCGACAATGCCCTAGGTGAGAAGGGTGTCCGGGCATTCGAGGCACTTTTAAGATCACAGAAGAGCTTAGAGGAGCTTTACTTGATGAATGATGGAATATCTGAGGAGGCTGCCAAAGCCGTGTGTGAGTTAATTCCATCGACTGACAAGCTTAAGATCCTGCATTTCCATAACAATATGACAGGAGATGAGGGTGCTATTGCTATTTCTGAGGTCCTCAAACGTTCTCTTCTGCTGGAGGACTTCAGATGCTCATCGACCAGGGTGGGCTCTGTGGGTGGAATTGAGTTGGCCAAGGCATTGGAGACCTGCACTCGTTTGAAGAGGATTGATCTCCGTGATAATATATTTGGTGTTGATGCTGGGATAGCCCTGAGCCAGACACTTGAAAAGCTTGTTCACGTTAAAGAAATCTACCTTAGCTACCTAAATCTAGAAGATGAGGGGGCCATTGCCATCGCTAACGCCCTGAAACAATCTGCTCCTTCTTTAGAAGGCTTGGACATTACTGGAAATGATATCACACCAAAAGCTGCCCCTGCACTGGCAGGGTGTGTTGCCATCAAGAAGTCACTCAGGATGCTGATCTTGTCTGAGAATGAGTTGAAGGATCAGGGTGCTGTTCTCATTGGCAAAGCATTGGAAGAGGGTCATACACAGCTCAGAGAACTTGATCTGAGCACCAACCTGATACAGAGGGTAGGAGCAAGATGCTTGGCTCAGGCAGTGTCAAACAAGCCTGATTTCAAGCTGCTAAACATAAATGGCAATGCCATTTCCGATGAAGGCATCGATGAGGTGAAGGAAATACTAAAGAATGGCAAAAATTCTGTGGACGTGCTTGGACCATTGGATGAGAATGATGTCGAAGGGGAAGGTGAAGAGGACGAAGACGAAGGAGAGAAAGAAGGTGCTACCGAAGAGGGAGAAGGTGACTTGGAGTCAGGACTTCAGCATCTCAAAGTTGAGCAGGACTAGGAGACGAACTGTCTTGATGTATGAGGTGCAAAATACACTCTTGTTAACTGTTGATGTTACCTCTTGAGCAAGGCCTGCTGTTGGAGCTCAGCAACCTTCCCTCGTACGAGGTAGACAATGCAGGTAACATTGGCTCGACTTCTTCATGTCTTGTATTATCTGCCGAAGTTGATGATCTGTACTGCACTGGCTTAATGATTTATGTCATGTTTCATGTAGTCATTACAGATCCCCCCCATTGCTATCCGTGCAGTGCTTTTCCTAAGACTTGATGAGCTAATTTGAACACATTGCGGTTGATCCGTGTTTGCCTTATTCAAATTCTGATTAGGTTGTTTGAGAAAACTGATAGCTTCTTCAAACGATGATCACTTTTATTTGTGATGTTGGTCCATCGTTGACCTCGTGATCCGCCTTTGACGGCGACGTCAGGATCTATTGATGGGTCCAACACTTATGCGGTGCACGTGAATTTGGGGACGGTCTGGTGACCCATGACAGCCAGACGTGAAAGGGCGAGGGTTTATTTGATTATGTTTATTTACGAGAATTGTTTATACTGGAAATTTATTTGTAGGGATCCATCTTTATCTGTATGATTTAGTTACCTTAGATCGTCCTTATACTCGGGTGGATGACTTGCACAAAATTGTGGCTGGTTGCAGTGTCCTGGGGGAACGACATACCTCTGGAGAAAACTTTGACCGGCGGGTTAGTGGATCCAGCAGACCGACCGACCAACCGACCGACCGACCGCTGGATTTTGTCGGGATCTCGTTGTACGCGAGAATCACGACAATCTACTTACTAAATCGTGCGTTGTGGGTTTCTGGGCCGTCCATCACAGTCTGTGATGATAAATAAATAGCACCAATAAAAAAACCCCACCTTTTTAAAAGAGAAATTGGATCGGGCGTGTTGGGGATTTATATCCGATCTGGAATCATTGAGTTGGAGCCATTAGGAAACAGTATCCAAGGGTAAATGATGCAGTATCCGATTGGATCGAGAAATAGACTTCCCCCAACTCTACTGTAGTCAATGAATGCAGCTGGTGGCCAGCATTACACGACCCACGGGACGCCAAACTCTATTCAAATTCAGGAAGCTAATCGAAGAGGATGAAACACAGGCAGACGAGGATGATGGAGTTTCGTTTCACTAATCTTTGTTGTCGAGTGACGCCCGTGAGATCGTACAATAATACTCACGAGATGAGGCAAAATTGGTCAAAGAAACAGATTAAGAACTCTAGATTCCCTCCTACCAAGATAGTAGTAGATCAGTGGGGATGATGAAATTTAGAGATAGTTTTCCTGCTCTCAATTGGATCGCGGAACATTTGAACGATAGAATCATTGCTCTAACATGTCGACGGCTCTTCTTGGCTTTACTTTTCACTTCAGATGAGTAAAAAGGTTACCTTCTCTCTTCTTCTTCTCGGGCATTATTGTGTGGGATTTTGGCCCCTTGCATTTACAGCATCACCAACACTGGTTGGTCATCCACAGAGAGAGAGAGAGAGAGAGAGAGAGAGTGAGTGAGAGCTGACACGCTATACACTGGTTGGTCATCCACAGAGTTAGCTCTCTCTGGCTCTTCCAAATGTTTGCTGGTCTATAGCCCAACGAGAGCATCGGGAAACGTCAACAAGCTATAGTCTTCTTAGAGAAGGAGGGGGAACAGTCTCCAACGGTTAGACTCTTCTTTCTCTCTCCCTCTCTCTCTCTCCCTCCCTTTTTTCGCATCTTGTTTCGAAATTTGTGTGCTTTTTTTTCTCGCCTCTGACACTAGTAGGAGAATGGCTCGAACATTTCTGTTTGTCGACGTACCCTTCTATTTCCTCCTGTCGTCTCTTGATCTCTCCCATCATTGATCTTGAAAGAAAATTTCAGGATTTGTTTGTCCCTCTGCCTTATAAAATTTCCATCTTCGAACAGTTAGAACTACTTTCGTGATATTTTGGTCTATTTTTGAGGCTACTGCAATTGCTTCTTTTAGCTTTCTCTAGACATTGTAACATTCGCTTCGCTTCCTTTTCCTTCTCGTCGAAATATATTAAACGCATGTACAACTTCCGTTTTTGTTTCTTCCTTTTTCCTTTTTGGGAGATGCTTTAGTTTTCGAAGAATCGAATAAAATATTGTTTTTGAAGTAGGCTTTTGATACAAAAAAAAAAAGATCGAGGTTGGAGATTTGCGGACATACACACTATATGAGAGTAATAATAAAGTTCTGCGACGATATTGTAAAATTTTTATGTAATTGCAGATTTCTTTCTTTGCCGAATATTATGTTAATCTTTAGATACATGACTTGATTCCTTAGAGAAAAGAACAATTCGCTACTTATATTCGTTGTTGAGCCCTTTGATCGTTCTCTTTCTGGACCAGTTTTGTCTCTAGCTGTACTGTGAGAAATACTCCTCCACGCATTAGAATCATGAGTAATTATTATTTTTGATTAGTCTATTTAATTTTTGTTAGTTCTAGAGACCTATTTGATTGAGCATTTACTCTTTGGATGCATGTCTGCAGATACTAGTATTAGCTGAAACAGGACAAGTCCCAATGGAGGTGAGTGAAGCGTCTCTCTGTATGTCTTAATGCTTCAGCTTCCCAATTATTCTAAATTATAGGAAAGAAATACATTTTTAGCATAATTTTGAGTCAGTTGAATTTGGCATTGAGAAGCCAGTGTTTAGGTCCATTTTGTGGCTAAAGTGGAAAGAACGTAATTTAGAATTAAATGCTGTTGTTGGTAGGTAAGCAGAGAAGGAAAATTGATCGGAGTTGGTGTGATGTATATGTTCTGAACTATGGTATATTCATAGAGGACTTAAACAAAGGATTTAGGATACAGTAGCATTACTCTGATATGTGATACATATTTCCGGGTCATTGATTCTGGCAGGATCCAGCCAATAGTGAGTCTTATCTGACAGGGGTTACTTGCAAAATAAAAATCCTTGTCTATCATGGTTCCCACCAGTTTGTCATTTCAGTATTGTTAATGGTCATATTTCTTAACTATAAGTTTGTATCTTTCTTAAGATTTTACGGTCTAATGAATTGCAGAGCCGAACTACAGTTATGGATAAAGTGGGAAATGTGGTTGTAGATATTGAGAGCCTCACTCAACCATCAGACAATTGCTCTGGAAGTCCAAAAGTGACAGTGAGTCATCTATATGATTTGTCTGACAATTCCAAATTACTGTGGAAGCAATTTTTTGACATCCCTGTAATAGTTAGGATTTTATAGCGCCTTGTTGGTTATCTTGATATCTGATGTTTGGTTCTTATCTTCGAAACAGAAAGCTCTATCTCGTAAAGGTTCATGCAGAATGGACAGGCGAAATGGTGAGGAGCAAGAGGCAGATGAGGCTACCAAAAAGCTTGTGTTTAAAGGTATAACATGCGTATGACTGAAAAAGCTGCTTTTAGAGAGTAATTGATCAGGAGATATTGCACATGCTGTTAGGATAAATGTGTAGCCATATGATGATTTAGCTTCCTTTCTCCGTCTTTTTTTTTTTTTTTCCTTTTGTGTTGCATATGGTATTTCATCTACTTTATAAGATACAGAAATTATACACTGTCAGTAAATTCAAGTGCATTCTAGAGATTAGCCCTTCTAAAACCTTGCTGACAATCTTGAAATGCATCAGTTGACCTTGACTGTATCATTGTTAGTTTGTGCCGAACGTACCATCTTGTCCGCCAAAGTTGCTGATTTAGTTTACTTAAGCATTTGACCTTGAATTTGCTTCTTGTTTGATGCATGTCTGGTATGTAGTCACAGTAGCCGATAATATGCATTGCCACGTTGAGTGATGGTGTCCTGGATCTGATCTTGTTGATTTCCTCCCGCACAGTACTCTATTCCCAGACCGAACAGTTGAAGCAACAACCGATTACCAACAAGTCTCATGTAGGACTTCCAGCTGTGGCAAATATCTCTAATCTCTCAGATGCTGGAGATGGAAGGACTAGGAAGTTAAATCGCTTCACAGCCATCAACCCAAAAAAGATACTTCTCCTCTTTGCATCAATGTAAGTGTTATGTAATGATCCTGTTTCGCTAAGATAATAATTGGTCAGTTTGGAGTTGTCACAAGACCATCACTAATTCAACGTGTACATACCTTCAATTTTTATTTCTTTCCAATTCCCATCATCATGATTAATGGCTAGTTATTTGTTCCATAATTGAGCATATACCATAGTTGGAAGTTTTATGGCTGGTGAAGATAGTGGAAGTTTCTCTAGTCTGGAATGTGCATTTTAGCCTACCCCTGCAATTGCACTTAAAATGTGGCTATAGTTTTACTGTGACTTACCTGCAGTATCATCGCCAACAATTTTTGGTTTTTTAGAACCTGAAAAATTTTGATCTGAAATAAGCGAAAGTGTAATAAAGGACAGAGAAAGGAAAGAGTATAATTGGTCCTTTATGGTTAATATTTAATTGTATCTTGCTGATTGAGAACTTCCTGCACTTGTAAGAGATTAGAAATTCTTATATGATCGTTGCCTATTCATTAGCATCAGAGCTTTCTACAGTTAAGCCAAACACGGGTCAAGGAAAGGTGATATTAACTTGGTATTTCATGACATATTCATAACTGCCATTAAGCTTGTAGAGCTTCTCTCAACAAGGAGCTATCCAGTTGGCCCGGAGATAATATAAATTAGATCATGGGGTGCAGACCATATGCAAAATGCTTTTGATGATATGTGGAACACCGATGCCTCAAAAGCGTGTCAGCTAAGGATACTCTTTGCATGCATAAAAGATACTTCTTCATAGTGTTATTACCATATCATATTATATTTATTCTATATTTGACATCTGTATATTTCCTGTTTGGTCATATCAGTATTCTATCATTGCATCTATTTTTCATATAAGGGCAAAATTAGGAAAGTATATGAGTGCAAATTGATACTCTGCCCCTTTGTTTTGGAAATTGAATCGATACTAGAATATGGTTGCATTTCTTTTTCAGTTGAAATCTATTTTTTTCTCTCATAACGTATGTCCTAACGAAGGAGGGTTGTCCTGATGGTTGGTTCTTTCATTGATCCTCTGTTCTTATAGCTCTTGTATGCTTACAGAGATCTCGAACTAACTACTGAGTTCAAATCAAATTATAACTACTATGAGACACAAAAAAATAAAAAGTTATATCAGTATACTCTGTGACACAAATTATAACTGCTAAGGATACTCTTTGCATGCATAAAAGATACTTCTTCATAGTCTTATTACCATATCATATCATATTTATTCTATATTTGACATCTGCATATTCCCTGTTTGGTCATATCAGTATTCTATCATTGCATCTATTTTTCATAGAAAGAAAAAATTAGGAAAGTATATGAGTGCAAATTGATACTCTGCCCCTTTGTTTTGGAAATTGAATCGATACTAGAATATGGTTGCATTTCTTTTTTAGTTGAAATCTATTTTTTTCTCTCATAACGTATGTCCTAACGGAGGAGGATTGTCCTGATGGTTGGTTCTTTCATTGATCCTCTGTTCTTATAGCTCTTGTATGCTTGTAGAGATCTCGAACTAACTGCTAAGTTCGAATCAAATTATAACTGCTATGAGACACACAAAAAAATAAAAAGTTATATCAGTATACTCTTTGAGACACAAATTATAACTGCTAAGGATACTCTTTGCATGCATAAAAGATACTTCTTCATAGTCTTATTACCATATCATATCATATTTATTCTATATTTGACATCTGCATATTCCCTGTTTGGTCATATCAGTATTCTATCATTGCATCTATTTTTCATATAAGGGCAAAATTAGGAAAGTATATGAGTGCAAATTGATACTCTGCCCCTTTGTTTTAGAAATTGAATCGATACTAGAATATGGTTGCATTTCTTTTTTAGTTGAACTCTATTTTTTTCTCTCATAACGTATGTCCTAACGGAGGAGGGTTGTCCTGATGGTTGGTTCTTTCATTGATCCTCTGTTCTTATAGCTCTTGTATGCTTACAGAGATCTCGAACTAATTGCTGAGTTCAAATCAAATTATAACTGTTATGAGACACAAAAAAATAAAAAGTTATATCAGTATACTCTTTGAGACAAATTATAACTGCTAAGGATACTCTTTGCATGCATAAAAGATACTTCTTCATAGTCTTATTACCATATCATATCATATTTATTCTATATTTGACATCTGCATATTTCCTGTTTGGTCATATCAGTATTCTATCATTGCATCTATTTTTCATAGAAGGGCAAAATTAGGAAAGTATATGAGTGCAAATTGATACTCTGCCCCTTTGTTTTGGAAATTGAATCGATACTAGAATATGGTTGCATTTCTTTTTTAGTTGAAATCTATTTTTTTTCTCTCATAACGTATGTCCTAACGGAGGAGGGTTGTCCTGATGGTTGGTTTTTTCATTGATCCTCTGTTCTTGTAGCTCTTGTATGCTTGCAGAGATCTCAAACTAACTGCTGAGTTCAAATCAAATTATAAGAGATACAAAAAAAAGAAAAAGAAAAGAAAAGTTGATTGTAACATCTACCAGACATGTCCAGTCCACCCACATGAGAAAAAAAGTCTTTTTGTACTTCTGACTCTTTGTCACATTAAAAACTTGATCAATTGATACTTGTTGTTCACCCTAGATTAATTTTTTGAGAGCTGAAAGCATCATCTTAGGATAATGAACATTACTAATGTTTTCATATTGTTCACAGGTCTAGCATGGGTACAATCATTCTCATATATTTCACACTTGCTGTCTACCTGAGAGGAGCTTAATTACTTCCTAAATTTTGGTTGGCCGATAAGGTCAGCTTTGATTATTTTCTTTTTCTTTTTTTTGGTGGAAAGAACCCTCATAGATATTATGAGTGGAGGATCCAGAAAGCGAGAAGCACAACAACACCGCATATAAAAACCCGATTTCTGGGTATGTGATCGATGAGCAGGTGGTTGTGGAGGCATTATAATCTGCAAAGCTCTGCCTGGCTGTTTTTAGTTTAGCTTTCTTTTCTAAGTATCAGCTTTGAGATCTGGCAATTTGAAGCAAATAATTTGTTGTGCAGAACTTCATGCCTTTGACTTCTTTTTCTTCCTTTTTGTGAGTCTTTGAGATGAATTTAACCTTTTTTTTTTTTTCACTATCTTGGAAATTTCTCAGCAGTATGTGTTCATAAGATGGAACTCTGAGGAATGCTCTCAGTTCATAGTGGAGATCCCATATATCTTGGTGTCTTAAAGTGGCATCTTAGAAGTGGTGTTCTATGGCTAGAAATCTTCTGCAGTATGTTTGCAGATCTGAAATTTGATCTCAACATCAGTGTGTCAGAAAAAAATGCCACACTGACAGTGGATAGAATTTTGGATCAAATAGCTAAGTTCGTGAATAACGATGCTTGATGGAATGCCAAGTCGGAGAATTAATATATGTTTCATGAATGGCATTCTCCTGCTTTGGTCTCCTCCCGTCTCTCTCTGCTTGTGTTTGTTCGAGATACCCGAACCCGATTTAAACGGGTCGGATGGACCGAACGACCCGACCCGTAACATGCCGCCCTCCGATTTCTTTAGCCCGCACGCGATTCCAAGCGTGGAGCGGAGGCCACCGAAGCCGAGCTGTTCCTGCCTTGCAACAACACGTGCCAAGAATCCATAATGGTTGGGTGTCGTGGGGTTACTAAAACCATACTCCCCTTCTAATGGTTGGATGTTCTTTGTGGGCTCCGCAACGTTCGATGTAGAGGTATGTGTGCGGGTAGATGTGTCCTGTCATTTGGGCCCGCTGTCTCGAGATTAATTTGGGAGCATTCGGCGGTTTCCCCTTTCGGTTTCCCGTCCTTCTTAGATTGCCGCATCGTCTCTACCATCTCGCTCCGCCTTCGAGATCCTCCCGGTCTCTCATCTCCGGACCCCCGGCGCTGCCGATCCATTGAGCCCGCACCCTTGATTCGCGGTGTTCTGAACCCTATCCCTGGGTGAGACCCGAGGAACGAGTCCGATGGCCCCATCCGTGCCGAAGGTGACGGCAGTCGTGGTCAGCAGCGCCTTCAACTGGTGGGACGAGGTTAACAACTCTGCTCTGTGGCAGGACTGGATCTTCCATATCCTCGCCTTGCTCTATGGCCTCGTCGCTGCCATCGCCCTCGTAATCTTCCAACCGTTTCTCTCTCTCTCTCTCTCTCTCTCTCTCTCTCTGTCTAATTCCTTCCTTTTTTTTTTGGATTCTGTCGTTGATCTCATTGCCGCGCCCTGGTGTTTCTTTCGACTAGAAAGTTTCGTGTTTCAGAAAGACGCAAGGAAAGGGAAAAAGATTGTTTTCTTGTTTCTGAGGTTATTAGGTTTTCTTAAAATTGTTCGAATATTTGAGGGGTTTTTTGGTGGGAAAAAGGTTTGAAATCTTACATCTTTTTTGGGGGGAAGAAGTATTGATTTCTTTATGACTTACAGAGTAGATGATTGGAGTTGTGAAAACTGGACTAAAAGATCAAACTTTGCAGATTCAACTGATTAGGATCGAATGTAGGGTTCCAGAGTACGGTTGGACGACGCAAAAGGTCTTCCATTTCTTGAATTTCTTGGTAAATGGTGGTATGCACGGATCCCTCTCCATTTGATTTCCACGCATCTGGTAGCACCAGTGGAGCCTTCGCTCATTATGATCTTCTGCTCATGTTGCTTTGGTGTTCGATTGCAGTGAGATCAGCTGTGTTTACATTTCGCAGGAGTGTCCAACGTATAAGGCCCGAGGTTTTTGTTTGACTTCATTCTTTTGCTGGTTTTGAGCGTACAGCTTCAGGCTTCTGTAGCAATTATCGCACTGTTGCTCCCTTTCAGGTGCTTCAACATGTTCTTCTTGATTTGCCCAGCCTTGCGTTCTTCACAACTTATGCACTTTTGGTGCTCTTCTGGGCTGAGATATATTATCAGGTTTGTTGGGAGGGTTTTCCTCGCTTATTCAAATGGTTCTGATGCTTATCAGTTTATTTTTACTGCATAAAAATGTCACAGGCACGTGCAGTATCGACTGATAGACTCCGGCCAACTTTTTATGCAATTAACTCTGTCATCTATTCCATACAGGTAATTTTGATATACTTGTGCACCCTGGATTAGGTGATCTTGCCTGCCTCTTTTTCTTGTATTATAGTAGATTTGTGGTTGAAAGAGAATTACAAAGAGAAGTTGGGATGAATAAAATAGCCGTCATGGTTTTGTATTTTAGATATTCTTCTACTCTTAGATCGTGCTTTATAGAATTGGTTAGCCACAAGCTCTCCTAAGCTCCCTATTAAGCAAATGATGAGAGAATAATGGAAAGATGAGAGATAAACCTAGTGGGAAAGATTATCGTGCCTTCATTAACTTCATTCAAACTCTGCTAGATTTCTCCTTTTTTTTGTTTTTTTAACTCTGGTTATTATTAAACTGAAATTACTTTTTCTTATTACATTTGTTCCTTCTCTTTGGCTTGTCTCTGCTTATTTTGTCGGGATTTTCACCTTGTACAGTTCACAAGTCTTTTCAATGTCCTTTTCTGTGCATCATTCTTTGGATAAGAAGACAATCCTGTACAATTGGTCTGACATGTAAATCTTCACTTACCTAACCAAAAATTCTTACAGATAGCTTTGTGGTTGCTTTTCTGGTGGAAGCCCATTCAGCCTGTGCTTGTCTTGTCGAAGTTGTTTTTTGCAGGTACAGTTTAAATACCTGGGTTGTTTTATCTTTTTGGTTAATGCAGCTTATGCTAGTGGAAAACTGAGCAAATTTGTATTAACAGGTGTCTCATTCTTTGCTGCCCTTGGGTTTCTCCTTTATGGAGGGAGGTAATAGCTTTTAGTCATGTACTTCATCATATCATCCATTTGGTCTGAATGTCTTTGAGCATCATTCTGTAATTCTGTCACTGCCAATACTCATGTTGGATTATGAATGAGTTCTGGTTGGTGACTTGTGTAACTTTAACCTAAAGTATGTTGCTTATGATTAGCTTTTATTATTGTCTTCTTTATAATATGAGAAACGAACTGGTTACTTCTAGTTTTGTTGTTGCTGAATGTTTCAAGTTCCTCAGTATGCTCTCAAGCTATTGGCGATAATGATTGGCTGCAGATGCAGTTCAGATAAGACGAACACTGTCTATACATTTCTGCCGATGAGCTTACAGGATGTGCTTTGGATGTCTGAACCATGTAGTCCAAAGAACTGTTGAAGCTGGCCGTCATAGTACTAAAATTGAGTTATATGGATCCTTGCATTTGTGTCATAATTTCAAATACCATGGTAATTTGACTATAATATACTCGTTTGACATAATATATGTATGCTATGTTCTGTGAACCCAGTTATCATTGCTGGTTGCAATATGAATTTTAGTGTTTTGACATGATTCTGTTACGGTTGAGAAGTGGTCAAATATAAAATTCATGTACGATGACACTAGGTCACATATAATTATCTAAACATGTAAATATACTTAAAGAAACTTTATATTTGTAAAAGATGTATTTAGTTATTCTTAAGATTATCATAAAGCCTGAAATAAATTTAAGAAAATTAGATCAGTTTACAATAATGATGATTTTTCATCTTTTATTTTTCCCCTCATCACTTTTTATTCTTTCTTCTCACTTTTTCTCTTCTCTTCTCCTTTTTCCTTTCCCTTCCTCTTATCTGTTTTTCATTTTGCTTTTTTTATATTAACTGGACAGTCGAGGATGCCACCAAACTTCTACTGAACCTAAGGACTCGTGGAATCCTTGACTGACTTTGCTTCTTTATCTCCTTACATATATTTCTTTCTCGCATGCACTTGTTGTTGTAGCATCAGCAGCAACGATGGGTGATTGCATGCACTGCATTTGTGAGCAACAGTGGGCAGCATGCCTTCCCATGGCAGCAATGGCTGGTGATATGCCTGGTTCTGTTTAAACTGACCACAGTCAATTGAGTCTGGACTTTAAGTCTAGTTGTTTTGTGGTTCACTTTCTCTGATTGTTCTGCATATCGGACACTGGCACACATGTCATGTCATGTTGACATGGGTATGATGGGTGAATTGATTTGTCTGAGCACCATAGCTGATATACCAATGCATCAACCGCACCTCTCAGTGGGGTTAAACGATTTTTTGGTTATTTATTGTTCTATCAAAGCATATCAGACCTTAATAGATGGTGCATACCAGTCTAATGGGATTCTAATACAGATACTAGAATTTGACTTTTTTTATGCAAACTGTGGGATTACCCATTCTTCTTTAATACAAATTTACCATTTAGGAAGGAGGATTCTGTCCTCTTTGGATGACTGACAATTTAGCATGCTTCTTAGGGTCTATAACTACTAGCCTTTTGATGGTTAGATTTGACCACACGTGTTCCACATTTTTATACTTCTACTCGGTTACAGCTTTTAACTAGTTTTATTTGTTGATACTTATAGGCTTTTTCTGATGTTGCAACGCTTCCCTGTTGAATCAAGAGGGAGACGGAAAAAGTTACAGGAGGTATATCTAAAATTGTCTATATTGAACGGTAGAGCTCTTTGGTGTCTGTAGTTTCTTCTGGCTGACTTATTGCTTTTGTAGGTTGGTTATGTAGCAACTATATGTTTCTCCTGCTTTTTAGTGAGATGCATAATGGTAAGTTTGATTCCTGTAGTGCAGTTACTGCTATTCTCTGTTCCTAACCCATTCGACGAATCAAGCGATTTTTGAATAATGGTTTGCATTAAATTATTTTCTGATTCACAGATGTGCTTTAATGCATTTGACAAAGCTGCAGACCTTGATGTTCTCAACCATCCTATTCTGAACTTCCTGTACTACCTGGTATGAACTTGTTTTTTTGTTGCAGTTATAGAAGTAAGCTCTACAAATAATGAGCTTTGGTTGGTAACATTCTGATTATTGTTTTACATTTACAGGTGTTGTATCAGTGTTTATTTTTCTAAATTATTTTAAAGCTCTGGTTTAAGCTGAGACACTTCATCCGTTGAACAGAACTTACAACGGCCTTCTGTTCATTTCTTCATAATGATATGATTAAATGTCCAACTGACTGTTTGACTGTTTCTTATCGTGTTGAAGATTAACATATCATTCATGTTGGCAAGTCTTAGACATATCTGTTTCATGCTTTTGACAATTCGAGTAGTGATTGAGCTTTATAGAACTCATCTAATAAGTTCGAAAACTGGGAAAAAATGATAATAGCCAACAAAAGCAAGGTATGATTGTACATGGATCTATGCTCTATAACTTTATTAAGCCTGCAGTTCTAGAAGTTTCTAGATAATAAAAGGAGGTTCAAACTATTTATTATTCTCTGGAGTAGAGAATTAAAGGTGCTTAATCATTAGTGAACTGTTGTTAACCACAAGAATGCCCCACACAGTTTGTTATTCCTCCTATATAACCGACACTATTCTATTTGTTAACAAACATCTTTTTTGTATAATTTTATGAAAATATGGTGTATCCTCCTTAGTTTAGTCTGATTTTATATTGCCAACTTTCTACCTGAGACGTCGTACGTCATCCACCTAAGGTTTAGTACATTGATTTATGAAAATATTAAGGGAAAAAAATTATGGTGTACTCACCTTGGTTTAGCCTCATAATATATTGTTCACTGCAGTACAAAAAGTGGCACTTAAACCACTTGAGTTGAGGTCCGTTGGTCTCGGGGTCTTTATTACCTACTTGGCTCTGAACCATTATGTAAATTACTTCTGCACCAAATTCTTACAAAGGTGGCAAGCACATAACTATAGACGTAAAATAGTTGACAAGACCCAAGGCTTGATGGGATTAGGCTGCTTTTAACAAAAGGCCTAAAATTAACTTGGTTGGAGTGTCTGTCACTTGTTGAACAAATGGGTTATGTGAAACCCGGATAACCTGCAAGTGAATAAACTATATATTTTTAAAAATAAAATAGTCAGTTCCTCAAATTTCAATTGTTGAAAACCTGCATGAACCAATTAAAGCTTTAAAGTTTTGTACTGAAGTTTGTTTTGTGGTTAAATTCTAGTTTTTCATCCTTTTATTTTTGAGACATGCATTCACAACGGGTTGCTGGAACTTTCTATGTACTTTATTCATGTGTTTGACTCCTCTATTTGATGTGCAGCTAGTGGAAATTATACCCTCATCTCTCGTTCTTTTTATCCTAAGGAAGCTACCTCCAAGACGTGGAATCACTCAATATCATCCCATTCATTAGTCAGGGTTTTGGTTGTTTAGTCAAAGAGTCCAGATCATAGGATTGCCAAGTGTATCCTCCCACAAGGAGAAAAAGAATGAAGGATGTAAAGACGCCATAATGTTATCGGATGGTGGTGGAGAGACTGGTTTCTGGAGTGAGTGTTATGTACATGTGGAGACTGTAGATATGTAAATTGTGGCATGCCAGTTCAGTTGATATTCCTCTTTGTGAAATTAATTGCAGATTAAGGTTTGGGGGGTGTGGTTTTTGGTTTTAGTTTTGTGTCGGTGAATCAATCACACATAGATGCTTGAAATCTCGTGCAATGTTTGCTCACAGTCTACGTTTAGGTTTTGCCTGGAATATATATATACTGGTGTGCTGAATTCACAATCAGCTCTGGACTGCTATACTGAATACTACTATGTACCAATTTGTCGAGCTGTTTAAGGATGCATTATGGCTGAATAATTGTAAACAAAGACCAAGAGGAAGAAGATCAAATGTATCCATGAAATGGTGCATACCTCTGGGTGGAAATGTTGAGATGTCACAGTGGAGAATTCTGAGAGCTCCTTTGATGAGAAGGCAGCTACAAGGTATCATCTTTTAGACCTCTCTCTCAACAACCACCAGTCCTTTTATTCACAAGGTGTTGAAGGTTAGTTACTTTTGAATACTGTAATATATATATATATATATATATATATATATATATATATATATATATATATATATATATATTACAGTATTCAAAAGTAACTAACCTTCAACACCTTGTGAATAAAAGGACTGGTGGTTGTTGAGAGAGAGGTCTAAAAGATGATACCTTGTAGCTGCCTTCTCATCAAAGGAGCTCTCAGAATTCTCCACTGTGACATCTCAACATTTCCACCCAGAGGTATAATAAGGAGCTCTCAGAAGGACTGGTGTTTTGGTACAAATGTCCTTGACTTGCTGTTTCCTGCTTATATTATGCTTAGATTATGGCAATAAGAACTTTGGTCATTGTCAACTTAGATTATGGTAATGAATACTCGGCAAGTTTTTATCTCTTTTGTGTGTTCATTTTGTTAGGTACACATCACTATCCATAAAAGCATCTGATACTTATGGGGACTATGTAATCTTTTTAACCCTGTGCCCTATTCAAGTTAGATTGAGTGTTTGTTTACATTTCCTCATGCAGATTAGCGTTCATTCTTCAACAGAGTTGTGGCATTATGGTCCAAAAAGTGACCCATCCTTCCTAATCGGAGGCTGTCCATTTAGTTATGTGTTGATGATCAATGAGAAATGATTTCTGGATCCTGCAGATGAGTTGGGCTCCTGCCACAGAAAAGACTACATGGCCAAATACTAATTCCACTTCCGATACGAAGCGAAAGGACATGTCTGGTTGTCGTTCGGTCAATGAGTGAAATGATGGCGATTTCCTTTTAAGCATCTGAAGCTCCATCAATTTAAACTGCACTCCTTTTTTGTCTGCTTTCATCTGCGAAAAGCTGTCGTGCCCAACCCCTACGCTCCAAAGCCAGCATTTAATGAATGGCCTGTGTGGTTCTCACGGTGCAGCAGGTGGATGAAAGAGGGAAGTTTGCCAACAGGACGAAGTTTTCATGGAGATGTCTTGCCGACTAAGCTTTCCCATTAACTGGCGAAATGATAGCTTTGCTCCTCGATTAAAGCCAACAACAGATTGAAATTGCATGCCGGAGAAGGTATGCGATGATTATCTGTTTTGTGAAGATGTGGAGAGCGAAAGTAACTCATCTTTTACATGTATCTGCCACAGCTTGAAGACGTTTGATGTCCTTCCGCTGACGCTTCTTTTGTCGAGAACAAGAGAGTTGAATTGACCGAAAGAATGACCCGCCAAGCGTTTGTGTAAATGCTTCAAAGGTATCTTAACATTATCAACTTCTGTCACCCTCTTGTGATACATCACATCTCATCTCTAGGAATCTAATTCGACTCCGATGGGAACGATGTGCCAAGTAAAATGTACGACCGTTCCCCCGCATGCGCCTGTTCGTTTCTTCCTTGTTTAGGTACGGGTACGGGAACCGTCCCTCAGTGACGGGAAGCCGGCGTGCACGGACCTTGACTCGCTGCTCCCCGGTCCTGACCGGTCCGGTGATTGGTAGCGCAATAATTCGTGGACCGACCGGGCCCGCGCGCGTCGTCGCCCTGTTCGTTATTTTCGCGAAGGTTAGGGGTGTTTTCGGAACACAAAAACTGTAGCCGAGTCTCCTCTGGCTGCGAGCGGCAGGCCCGCGTGGAGTTAAGTACACTTGTCACATCACGTATGTCACCTAGCGGGCGCCCGCGGTCCCACCTCACCGCTTAAGTACACTTGATGGGTACACCGCTTGCCGTGAGGGGGTTTTGGAGGCGGTTTTACGTGTTTGCAGCTAACTTTCCCGAACCCGCTCGATTACCTATCCTCGGAGAACAAGCCGAGGACCTGGGCCCCGCTGTCCCCACCGCGTATGTGAGATGGTGACAGAATAATGGTACGGACATTATTGTTCCTTTCGCTACAGCGACGTCTCTGGATGAGAGTTCGGTCGCGATCGAGCATAGAAAGCTGTATGCGGTGACGACATCCGTCGCCCGATATCTTCGATCTTCTTTGAGATCCGTGAAATGAGAATCCGTCGGTGATGATGCACTTTCCGCATGAACCGTTTTCTACTCCTTCTACGCGGTTGCGATAAAAGGCGAGAAATTTGATTTGATGTGTTTCTGGCGAGGGGGTAATATTGAAATCTTGATCGATCCATCCATCGCTGCTCCGCCGTCTACTGTTCCGGGTTCAGAGATTTTTGGGGAGAGGGGTGGGGGGAGGAGGACGGGGATCCCATGGCGATCTCGAGGAACGAGAGCTTCTCCGAGCTCGGATGACCTCTCCTACCGGAACCACAAGGGAGTGCGCTTCCTCGCCAGTTTCCTCCGCGTCGTTGGCGGTTCTTCGTAGCTCCGATCTGCTCAGATCGCATCTTTTCCTTCAAGAACGTGGCATTTGTAAGGCGGTGTCGGGTTCGGCATTTCTACTTTTGAGAGTTAGGTCTGCCATCTAGTTGTTTCGGCATCTTGAGGAGATTTGGAGAAACCCTAACTTAGTTCTTGATGTGTTCTTTGGAGCTCTACTTCTTGACGTTGGTTCGGTTCATCGAATTGCGGCGAGGGAATTGAGTCGTCTTGGGAAGATGAAGCTTTCCACCGTAGGTATCGGTCAGCAAGAACCAGACGGTAGCGCCCTTACTTTGCCTATTTTTATTGCATCTTAGTCCTATCCTCTTGCCGAGATGAATGACCATGGTCCTCGTGGTGTTATATCAGAGGAGGAGAAGAGATGCTTGAATTCGGAGCTCTGGCACGCCTGCGCTGGACCACTCGTGTGCTTGCCGACAGCCGGTACTCGGGTTGTCTACTTCCCCCAGGGCCATAGTGAGCAGGTGAAAGATCCGATCTTTGGCTACTTCTCTTCTTTCTTCCCCAGAGAAGTTAACGCTGGTTTTACTTAAGGTTGCTGTGTCGACAAACAAGGAAGTGGAGGGTCATATCCCTAATTATCCGAGTTTGCCCCCTCAGTTGTTTTGCCAGCTCCACAATGTCACGATGCAGGTCAGTTCTTGCAGTAATTTCCGTGTCCGGATTTCAATATTTCTAGACGTGAAGAATAATTGGTGGCTGTACATATTGTAGGCAGATCCAGAAACAGATGAAGTTTATGCTCAGATGACTTTGCAACCTTTAAGACTGGTAAATGGAATGGGATATGCATTTTCTATGTTTCGATTGTATTTTCTCCTTCGGTGAAGGTATTGGACGTAATTGATATTGTCTGCAGCAAGAGCAGAAAGATGCTTATTTTCTTATTGAGATGGGCGTTGTAAGCAAGCAGCCAGTGAATTATTTCTGCAAGACTCTAACGGCAAGTGATACGAGCACACATGGAGGGTTTTCTGTGCCTCGTCGAGCAGCTGAGAAAGTCTTCCCTCCCCTGGTGTGTTGGCAAAATGAAAAATGTATAAATTTCTCAATGGCAATTTTTTGGAAGCAGGGGAAATGAGCTAATCGACCGTGCTGCTTCATCATTGGATGTTATAGGATTTCTCGCAGCAGCCACCAGCTCAGGAGCTTGTTGCTCGTGACCTTCACGATGTTGAATGGAAGTTCAAGCACATCTACCGAGGTAAGCATGGCCGTCCTGGCCTCATTAGATGTTGTTCTAGCCAAAATCTCAATTCGTTGGTGTTCTTAGTTCAATTTTCAGAACATTAATAAGAATTAAGAAAAATCGACTGGAACAAACATTTTTTTTTGTTAAGTGTACTAATTCTCCCTGTCCAAGAGAATAGGCATGCAAATTCTTGGGGTTCTCTTGTACCTTTATACTTGGTAAATAAACAAAATAACCTAAGCAAGTTGTCCGCTCCCAATTGGCCCTTATCTTAAGTTTCCGAAGAACAATGTGTCAGGCTATGAATTGATTAAGCCAAAAGAATAATTGGTTCATGGCCAAAGTATTATAGTCAATGTAATTGTTCCCATGAAAATATAGGGCACCTAATTCTGGAAAGAGTCTAGGTTTGGAAGAAAGCTTGAAGAACATTTCTTGGGTGTAGAAGTCTAAACGAGAACTTATTACTACGAAGTAAGAAAGGATTTCTTGATCAGAATATGGGAGTAAAAAAGTATGGTTTGATGGGTGCTATTGGGCTGTGATGCTAGGTTTTTTTTCTTTTATTTTTTTACTATGAAGGTCATGGCCATTTTCAAGTGTTCCGAAAATTTTCAAGTTTTGCATCAAGCTAGCACTCTTTTTACCATCATTTCTTCTTTGGAGGAGCATGAAATTTCATTCCTTAGGTTTGCTAACTCGACTAGTTTTAGGATACTTTTAACTTCAACCCTTTACAAGGCTTGCTATTTGGGCGATATAGGATCATCATGGGGCGTTTATTTGAATGTTATAAAGAAGATGGAAATATATCGATGAGTATCATAACGAGGAAACTTGTTCTCCCAATCAAACATGAGAATTTGTTTTCTTTGGAGAAATAGTGTTGCAATGATTGATGTCATGATTTATGCTGTGTTATTATTCTGCCTATCCTTTGTAAGTTTTTATTTTCTCTTGTACTTCAAGATCTATAAAAAAAGGAGAAAATAATGAATGGATGTCTTCACACATTATGTGTGAGCGGTTATTTTTTCAATAATATGATTTTTCTGTTCAAGTATGAGACATGTGGAGGAGGTGTGTGATGTTTATCCTGCAAGCTTTTTCTTGAGCCAGATATTTGATAGTTATCTCTTATTTTATTATTATTATTTTTTATTATAATTCTATCTTTCTTTCTCATCTTATTTTCTCAAAAAAAAAAAAAACCTGGAGCTGAGGAAAAGTGCATTTAGACAGCCTATAGATGTCAAGGATCTGTTGAAAGTTGATTACAATTTGACATAGCGTGAGGCTTCTTTTTTGTAGTATGAAAGAGGAAAATGATAAATCAAGCTATATGTCGTCACAAACCTTCTTTCTCTTTTGGTGTCGGACTAAACGAGATCTCATACTGCTTTAGTGGCAAGACCTTGATCCCTAGGGATCTGTTTGCTGCTCACTCTAATCTAAGATTTGCTCACAATTTGGATCCTTCTATCTTTTCATGCACAAAAATTAACTAGTTACAAGAGCAGCGTCAGTCCTTTATTTAAAGGTCAGATTTTGACAGCTTGAACGAGAACTTTTACTAGTGTGCCACCTTGAGTATTGTTCCCATCTAAGTCGCAAAATAGCCCAAAATGTGGAGCATCAGATTTATCTGTCAACTTCGCTAATTTACTTATATGCATCTAAGTTGGTTTTGGAGGAATATGAAAATTATTATTTGAGATGGCTGACCATAAAAACCTACTGCAACTATGTTGGTCACTTTTTAGATTTTCTTCGTATTTCATCTTCTGATTGCAGGTCAACCGAAAAGGCATCTGCTTACTACAGGCTGGAGTGTGTTCATCGGTGCCAAGAGATTAGTCGCTGGGGATTCTGTTCTTTTTATCTGGTTTGCTTAGTTTGTTTTGGTTCTTCCGTGATGCATAATGTTTGAGATGGGAATCTCTCTCTTTTTCTTCTGATGTATAAAATATGAGTTTGTGCATTATCTTTAGGAATGAAAAGAATCAGCTTTTGTTGGGAATCAGGCGTGCTAATCGTCCTCAAACTGTGATGCCATCATCAGTTTTGTCAAGTGATAGCATGCATATAGGGCTGCTTGCTGCAGCAGCTCATGCTGCTGCTACAAACGGCTGTTTTACAGTATTTTACAATCCAAGGCAGCTGCCATACTCTTGTACATGCAATTGTCTTTTTCTTGTACATGTACAAGTGTTCATTGATTATTCCTGGTTGAAATTTTCATAGGGCAAATCCATCTGAGTTCGTGATACCACTTTCTAAGTATGTTAAGGCTGTATTTCACACACGTGTGTCAGCTGGGATGCGATTTCGGATGCTCTTTGAGACTGAAGAATGCAGTATTCGCAGGTAATTCTTTTCACGTATTCAACTCTCTTGTGGTTTTACTCATAAAATGGTACAACATCATAAAACCATCTGGTTTGTGAGCTCAGCTGGATGATTCTTGTTGGTTAAGGGTTGCTGAAACATTTTTTTTTATTCAATTTCATGTTGAGCGAAGGTATATGGGAACAATTACTGGCACAAGTGATTTGGATCCTGTACGCTGGCCAAATTCGCATTGGAGATCGGTCAAGGTAAATATTATAATGTAGGTTCTATTTCTCATATAAATTCTGGGTCAAGTAGCGAAATAAGGTCTACTTGTATTTATTAATTAGCTGTTAGCTGAATTAATGATATATCCTTTTGCTGCTTTGCATGGTTATTGCACATCATAAAAATATTTTATTATCAATATCTCCTCTGTCCATTAAACTTTGTAAACAGATAGTCCTAACTTATTGGCTTTTTACTACCTGCACATATTACTATCATGCTTTGACTATCATTTATTGAGTTTTCAAGCATGATCTCCAATTCTATATATTTTTTCCTGCTGCAACATATGAGCAGCTCCACTCGATCTGTTGCATATGATTCGAACAATTACCATTAGCTTCAGCCTTCAAGTTTGTCTATTTAGTAAGAACCTACCCATGTATATCACGGCAGCATGGGTTGCACTTGTGAATGGTGCATCTGATTTGAAATGAAATTTAGAAAAACACGTTGCGCACGACCACACTCAAATCCAGTAATCTCAAGAAATTCTTATTGATAATTCACCTATATGCATGTTAGATTTGGTAGCATAATGGTTTATCTTACAAATATTGAATATTGATTTCCACCAATTCATGGTAGAAAAGAAAATTTCCAAAATTTAGAAAAGATTATATCCTTCCATGCGGTCGTGTAATATCACTTTTGCCTTGATTACATTTGAACTGCTCCTTTCTTGCTATATGTCTCACGTTGGTCATAAACAGCTCAAGGGCACATGTGATATTGCTTGCTGCCTTGGTAAGTTTTGAAATGACTGTCTGTGGTGATGTTTGTAATAACTTGGTGCCCATCTCATGGGCTTTGGTTCTACTTTCCTTCTTTGCTCTCTTCCATTGATTGGTTACCTTGTGAGTTTTGTTCAAGAAACGAGCTGTTCTTTTCTTCGTTACAATTGTTAGCTGTTATTGAAGTAATATGTACCGTTCTAGTAATTGCAGGTTGGCTGGGATGAATCGACAGCAGGTGAGAGGCAGCCAAGAGTGTCATTGTGGGAAATCGAGCCTCTAACAACCTTTCCCATGTATCCGTCTTTGTTTCCTCTTAGGCTAAATCGCCCTTGGCATCTTGGAGGCCCTTTTTCTCAGGGTATATCTTTTTGCTTCACTAGTGCAGACTGTTCTTATTATGAAATAATGCCTAGTGTTGCTTGTTGTTCTTTATTGAAAAGCATGTAGAGGAAGAAGTAAAACTGTAGCATTTGCTTATTTTACCTCTGTTCACTGATAATCTAACCTTGGGAAGGGCATTTGCATGAGTCTCATATCATCCTGATATTAGTCTCCAGAATGTTGCACCTTTAACAGTTCTCAATAGCTGCTACTTGCTAAAGCTGTCGTTACTGCAATTGTGAGATCATCCATAACTTTGAGTCATCTGTCATAGCTAATAAGGAAGTGTACCAAAGTAAATTGACCATTCTTTGTATGCTTTGAGTATCTTTTCTTGCAATCTTAGACACCAAAGAAGATGAGCTAAATGCCCCCATATGGCTGAGGAATGATGCTGGTGAACAAGGCTCGCATCCCTTCAATTCCCCATCGCTTGGTATGGGCTCCTGGATGCAAGAGAGACTTGAGCCGTTGCTACCAGGGAATGAGGTCAGTCAGTACCAAGCCATGTCAGCTGCCGCTTTGGAGGCCATTCGAGGCATGGATATTATGAGACCACATCTTTTACAACATCAGCAACCATTTCAATTTCACCAACAGTTGCAGCATCAAGATTTTCAGCAGGTCATCGGTTCTCCATCACTACGTTTATTAGAGAACCAACCAACCTCTGTTCCACAGCAACAGTTGCAGCAGCTACTAAGTGAACAGCACAAGCAGCAGGTTCAACAAACACATGCCTATGCAGACACATTTGAGATTCCCAACAATCACCCACAGCAACAGTCGAGTTTGTCCTCTCAATTTTATGAGAAGCCGATCATTCCAGATTCAAGCTTTAATATCTTTCCCATCACAACATCAAGTTCTGTCCAGGGTATATTTGGATCTACTTACCCTGAAGGGAACACTGACCTTAACTGTTCACAACTTGGTCAGAGCCAGCAGCCAATGAAACCAAAACACAATGAGTCTCAGGTGACTCGTTTTGGTGCTGGAACTCTTCTTCCGTCATTTGCAGAGAAGGATGGTACTGGTGGAAATCAAAATTGTCCTAGTTTCCAGAATCATGTCTCCTCTCTCCTCTCTATTGCAGCTCCTAACTTAACTATGAATGCAACTCTCGGTGATGCATCTGCCTCGCCATATGTTGCTTCATGCATTCAAAACTCTCTTTATGGATATTTGGATGAATCATCAAACTTACTGCAAAATTCAGGAGAGAGTAATCCACAATCCCAAACTTTTGTGAAGGTAACAGCTACAAATTTTGGTGATTGTGCTACATCTGTAAGTTGGCTGTAAGTTGTTGTGCTCTCCCATGCAGGTTTATAAGTCTGGATCAGTTGGACGGTCTTTAGACATATCCCGGTTCAGCAACTACGATGAACTGCGTGTGGAGCTGGGTCATATGTTTGGAGTTGGGGGTCTATTGGAAGATCCTCGTAGATCAGGCTGGCAGCTTGTATTTGTCGACAGGGAGAACGATGTGATTCTCCTTGGTGACGATCCCTGGGAGTAAGATATCCTTTCCAGCATCTTCAATTCATGTTCAATAAAAAATCCAAAGAAATCACTGGGTATACCGATGATTTATGTTCCATCAAAAACTAGTTTAGTGGTCTGGACTTCTGCATGAAATTTTCTTCCATGTTGATAACAATTTGGAGACTGGAGATTCTTAGAATATGCATAAACTCATCCTAGTATCTGAATAAGTGAAGCATATATTATTGTACATACTATATATGTTTCGTAGTGGAGTTAACTTCATTTCATTCTCAATGCAGATCATTTGTGAATAATGTCTGGTATATCAAAATACTTTCTCCTGAAGATTTGCATAAGATGGGAAAGCAGGGGATTGATTGAGTCCACAAGTTTATCCTCCTGAGTCTCAAGGAAAAGTGAAATGGTATGTTATGTAATATAAATCAATATTTTAGTACCTAAAGTTGGACAATCCTCGTGACTTTTCTGCTCTACTATAGATTGTTATTTTTTATATCTTCACCATCATCACCAGCAGCAATTCTCTTTATTCTAATGACATTCATTCTTTAAAATGAAAAAAACCATATCATTTGCAAAATTTAAAAATCTTTAACAAAATGGTGGGTGATATAGAGTTATTTTTATGCAAAGATTGGGAAATTGTAGATCAAGTCATGGAAGTTTCCATGACTAAATGCATCTTAGGAGGTTTCTGCATCTGCTCTATGATGATTTGTTGTAGTGCTTGCACACACTGTGACTATTAATGCACATATAGATAAAGCATTCAAAGTGAATCAAATAAAATCATTTTGGCACCTACTACATGACATGAGCAAATTCCATTAGATTTACAGTGTTTTTCTTTTTGACAGAGAGAACTTAGTCACATATTTCAGCTGCACCGAGTTACAAACAAAACTTGTGTGGATTATTTGGGAAAGAGTGACAGGAAGCTAATAAACTAAATGAACCACACATTGCAACTTGCATATCCATATGAACATCAGGATTTTGGTTGGCTTCATTTCTTTGGCTGGTTAATAAATTTACTCATAGAAGAGTCATATATTTCTTTGAAGCCTACACCAAGTATGTTGTTGACTTTTAGTTCTATCATTACATGTGGAAGGGACTTACTGTAATGGAATCTTCATCTATCAATTTCAGAAAGAAACTTCAATAACATCGTCTTTTGGGCTGTTGTAATCTTTCCAGGTTTCCTGTATGCATGTCCCAAGGGGTTACTCCTGAGTGATATCTTTTGTTAGGACATCACCTAACATCTGCAAGGTCAATCATCTCTGGTTCTATATATTGTGTTACCTTCCCCATGCTTTGTAACATATGTTGCCAATCATAATCTGCTCAAAACTAGATCTTCTAATTATGATCGAGACTTTCTGAGTGCCTGCACTATGTTTTACATTCGACACCCTGAACAAGTGATGTGTTGTAGAACCCCCTTGCAATCAGTATACTGTATCTGCTTTCTGGTTAATTAAGTTGATCTCAGTGATCTATACTTGTATTTGTGTGTGCGCTCGCGTGTTGGAGCTGTTGTGACATGATTACGTGGCAAGTTTATAGCATCTCATGTTTTGTTTTTCTATAAAATCTATTAGGCGATTTGCCTTAAAAAGTCATTTTCTTTTTTTTAAAGTATATTTTATTTTTAATTTTCTCAGATGATGCTTTTTGTTTTGAATAATATCCAAGACATCCTTCACCGACTCTAATGGTACTATTTTTTTCATCAATTATAGTGTTTTGACTTGTTGCAAGGTTTTAATTATCGGAATAAAAATATTATAAAATTTATTTAAAAATAACAAATAAGTTTATTAATTTAATTTAATTAATTTTAAGTCTGAAAGTTTAGTATTATAATGATCTATATAGACAACTAAAAAGATATAATATAATATTATTTATAATATTTTTTAAGTAATTTTATAATATTTTTATATTAAAAAATATAATGTTATTGAAAAATATTATAAATAGGTCAAATAAAATCAGAGTTCACTAGACTTCGTCTGATATAGCATAGTAGGACTTAATATGGTATTTGTATGTTAGGAATGGCATTACTCAAATAGGGATTAAAAAATAGTTTGTTATAATGTTTTGATTATCGTAATAAAGATGTTATAAAATTTAATTAAAAACGTTATAAGTGATCTAAATGGATATCAACCAAATCAATTATATGATATCGTAATAATTTATAATATAATATTATTTATAATGTTTATAATATCTTAACAAAAGTATCGTAATATATTATATATTATAAACAAGTTAAATGAAAATATTATAATGAAAAAAAAATTTGACGAGAAAAAAGTATCATTGCGATTGGAAAAAAAAATCAAAGCAAGAGAGTTTTCTTTTGTTTTTTTTTTTAAGAAAACTTTTGAGGGAAACCGCCCAAACTCATTCAAACAAATAAAGATTATAAAAGCCAAAATTAGGAAGAGTTGGAAAAGGTTTCTCGTTGTGGCTCGTTTGGCTATTAAAACAAGAATGTCTTCTTTATGCTTATATGCATTCCTCCAATGAAATGCAACACTTTGGGTTATGCTTTATTATTATTTTATATGCATTCGTCGACATGAAACAATGTCCGTATCTGCTCCGAATCGCGGGCTTATTGATTCCCGCGGCGTCAATTTCTCTTTGCTCGTTTCCTTACCTTCCTTGTGATTGGGGACAGCGCTTCGGTCGTGGGGTCGTCGTGCGTGCACCAAATCACACTACAGGTAGCTTCCTGCGTAGTTGACAAGCGGTGTGGCAAATCCATTTCGTTTGTGCTCCGGCCAGCGTAGCTTCCCGAATAAGAAGCCCTCGTAGCCGACGGTTCGGAAATCGCGCCCCCGCTCTGTATGATCGTATCCTGTCCGTCCATTCCATCCACCGTCCTCGATTTATCACCACCGACCACCCCCACCCCTCTCTCTCTCTCCCGCCTCAATTCGTCGTCTAGCTCAGAGTCGAGAGAGAGAGAGAGAGAGAGACGTTGCCTAGGCCACTGCAAGTAACGACAGCACTTCAGCTGCCGACGTCAACGAGGTATGGCTCTTTTGTTTTGTTGCCTTTTATTCGTTCACCGGAACCTATCTACGGAGTTTGTGGAAACCTACAGACCTCCGCGAGCAGAGAAAGTCCCGGAGATGATCGATTCTGAGGACATAGTTCAAATATGGAGTCCCTTCCTCGATTATCTAGTGAAATTGGAGTTGGAGCTCAAGTGTTCCATCTGGTCTGAATCAAGTCATTGACTTCTCATCTCTTTACGAGACGAAAAATGCATGTTATGGAGAAAATGTTTTTGAGTTTTGTGTGTTACTCTCTGTGCTTTCGTTTAATACGTGGGACTATTCGAACGATATGCGTTCTTCTTTTTCTTTCTGGCACTGAAAACTCAAATTTTTATGACGCTCATGAGACTTCTCATCTTATCATTTTCTTTGTTCTTTTTGCAGTACTAACTTGCTCAAGGTGCCGAAAGTGTTGCCCTGCGATCATGTATTTTGCAGGTTTGCTTTTCATACCTTTATCTGTTGGTAGAAATTTGATTATGGGTAATTTACCTTGATGGTACTGATTCCTGGGCATGTGGCCTTGAGTTCATGCAGTGGTTGTATAAGTTCTTTGATCGACAAGGGTTCTGTTTGTCCTTCCTGTGACCTGCCTTTTCTTCCTAAAGGTGCTTCTCTCATGTTATTGGCGGTTTTATTTTGTGTTACGCCAACAACATTTATGTTATGAGGTTCTAAACCACTGATTGCAGATATAAGGCTTGCTTTACATGTGGAAAGGCTTGTGAGCATTTTTCAAGAGATGGATGATGCTATCGGCACCATTGTTCAAAGGAAAGCATCTCCTCCTGTTTCCCCTGGTATAGACACTTTCTCAAATCATGAATGGTCTCATTTGCAGTACTTTGGTGATCATTAATTGTATAATCATCCTATGCCTTCGTGATGCAGGTGTAAGGATCCCTGCCAAAAAAAACCCAGTCTCAGTCAACAATCATGTCGAAGCTAAGTCAATAGGAGTACAACATAAGCCCCAAGAGAAATCGAGCCATCTCCATTCGCATGGTTCTCCATTGACTGGTCAGGGTAGTAATAAAACTAGACATGATGGAGAAAATCAGGAAGTAATTTTAGTTGGAAGCATGAATTCGGAGCAAAAGTCTGGTATAGTTGTTCCTTTGGACAAAGGGTCGCCTAATTGCCCTTCAACATTTAGTGAGAATGGGGATTCTAATTTGGACATTCATGATAGATATTCTGAACATGTAAGTTCGTTGATCTTACCTTTTGCACTTCTTATGCAGATTTACATATTCATGTTTTAGAAGCATCCCTGTTTATTTGCTACAAGATTGTGCTATGGGGTACTATACGTTTCCATCTGCACAGATTGAAAAATATGCAATTAAAGTAGTAAGGCTTATTTACTTATCAGAAAGGTTAATGCTAGTCTCCTTGCTCATCTCTGATAGATTTCAAGTTCAGACTGGCAAGGTGGGTGTGTGTAAAATTTCATGTTTTTTTTTTTCTTCAAGTCTTCGACATGCGAGCATTTCTTAATTGGACCTAGTAGAAAATAACCTGCAGCTTCTTATGAATTGACAGGAATTAGAATATCTTAGTGTGGGCATTAGATTGGAGTTATGTTAGAATCTGTCAACTACATACTTCATTTATCGGTTGTATTGCAGAGTACCAAGAAGTCACCGACAAAGACTATCAAAGCTGAATCTTATGCATCACATGAAGTTAGGAGGCCTCATCTCTCACCTTCCTCTGTTACTGGGCATCCTATAACAAAAGATGATGGTAAGACAGCTGTAGGCTCTTCTCAAACGAGAGCTGGTGTTAAAAAACAAAGGACTTCCAAGAGGCAGAAGCTAAACAATAAACATGTCAAAAACCATACCAGTCAGCATCTTCGTACACCTAGCATCGTGTTTGGTGATGAATGTGCATTTTGCCATTCCTTCAGGACCACTGAGGTGATGCTTGCAGCAGTTCTTTGCTTTGTCAATTTCAGTTTTTAGGTGATTGCTATGGTGTTCTGTTAGACACATTGAACAGCTTTGATAGATATACTACATTATTGTTTTTCTGACAAGATGGCATGTCAGGCGTCTGGGCCAATGTGTTGCTACAAAGATGGTAGACTCGTAGCTATGGAGGAAGCAGGCCAATCTCATGTGACACATGCACATCAAAAGTGCATTGAATGGTACGATCCCAATCAACACATGCTCAAATGTCTTTGTCTTTTGGACTGTAAGATCGTCGAAGTTTAGCTTAGCTGCGATTTGAAATTCTTGTTTAAACAAGTGAGTACATCTGAGTTACTGTGGTTGTTTCAAAGAGTCAACAAGTTTAAACAACTTGTTTTATCATTATTGTTGTTCTTCTTTCAGCTGTTCTTTGTTATCCTGTCTGGGTTTACTATGTTGTTGTATATGTTGGATGTTCTCTTTGGTCGACTTTGAATATTTCTTTGATGACTTTGCATCCGTGCAGGGCTCCACAGATATATTTTTCTGGTGATACTGTAAAGAATTTGGAGGTGGAACTTAGACGTGCCTCAAAGATAAAGTGCAGCAAATGCGGGCTGAAAGGTGCTGCTCTTGGTTGTTACTTTGGGAGCTGTCCTAAAAGCTTTCATGTGCCCTGTGCAGTTGAGATCTCTGATTGTCGATGGGATTGCGTAAGCTTGGACCATAACTTGTTACTGTCGTTACTATCTTTCTTAAGTGTCAACTTCTTCGTTTACTTATCCAACATGATTGCCTTCTGGTAACAGGTAAATTTCCATGTGTTGTGCCCTAATCATTCTTCAGAAAAATTGCCATGTGATGATGATGGGCGACTTGAAAAAACTTCTGGAACTACACTTTTTCCATCAGTTCAGATGTATGTCTTCTTGCTGTTGCCATCACCACCAATTTCTTGTTTATTCTTCACAGTCAAGCCATTTAGTGTATATTTCATTTTGCATCTCTTCTTTTTTCGATAGAGAATGTCGAAAATCTTCGGGGAATCTAACAGAACATCAACGTAGTGAACATCACGCAGCTGCTGTTGGTGTTAAAAATGATAGAATATTTATTGGATCTGCTCTCATGGATTCAGAAAAGGTGATGTCCAAGGCAATGTTTGTTTTCAGTGTTTTGAGTATTTAGATCATAAGATGCAATAAGTGTTGTCGTTCTCCAACTTTAAATTAGAACCCTATGATGTTTATTGAATAACTTTTCCTTTATTGTGGCTTATATTCTGTAAAACTGTTTTTCTCACATATTATTATTATTTGCTTCTGAGATAATAAATTGCTTGATATTTCAAATAATTTGTGCTTTATTGATCTATTGACAGGAGCTATTGGTCAAGTTTGCTAGCTTGATTGGTGGAACAGTGACCGAAATGTGGAGACCGGATGTGACCCATGTCATTGCTTCGACTAATGAGAGTAATGCATACCGTAGAACGCATAATGTCCTAATGGCTATTTTGACGGGGAAATGGGTTCTCACTACAAAGTGTGAGTTTTAACTAAAAGAAATATCATTCTTTATTTTGTTGACTACACTTTCCTAGATTGATATTTTTGTTTGCCCAATTTAGACAGCATAAGTGCTGTAGATGTCTACTATTATATATATATATATATATATA
>LVTN01000328.1:198791-217701 GCA_001649415.1 Musa itinerans
ATAATATGGCATATAGATAGGGGGAGTTATGATTAACTCCGTCATCAATTGATTGTTATCATAAAAAAGGGGGAGATTGTTGAATCTCGGATTTTGATGATGAAGTCAATTGATGGGTTAATTGATCTAATCCATATTATTGAGTTAAGTGTGCAGGATTAACTACGATAGCTTGAAGACAAAAAAACAAGTTTACCGGAGTCAAGTTCGATGGGTGTTCGAGAGTCCGCCGAAAGTCCGAAGAATCGTCGGAAGTGCTACCGGAACCAACCGAGAAAGAATCAGGGACTTGCCAAAGGTTTTGGAAGTCCACCGGAAAGATCGTCAGAGGTTCGCGGAGATGACCGAGAAGGTTCGGATACTTGCCAAAAACTCGTTGAACTCGTCACAAGACCGGGAACCTGCTGGGAGTCCGCCAGAAGAAATCCGAGGGTGTATCGGAAGTCCATCGGAAGTTCGCTAGAAAGCTCACTGGAAGGAAACTCGACGTTGCCGGTTAAAAATTTGCTTAGGGCTATGTCTTAATTTCGTAGTTTGTATATAATTTGGGTTAAGATTAAGGGTTAATCATATAACCCGGTTAAGGGCCAATTGGGCCCGAGTTTGGACTGGTTTGGGCCAAGTTTGGAGCCCAACCAGTGAGCTGGAATAGTCCAGGCGGTGGCACCGCCGGACTAGGCGGTGGCACTGCCCAAGACCTGAGAGGTCCGGCGGTGGCACTGCCCAGGTCCCGAGAAAGCAGGCGGTGGCACCACCAGCACCGGGAAACCCAAAAGTAATTCAAATTTGTAGTCAAAATTTGAATTCTCTTGGGGCCTATAAATACCCCTCAATTCTCAGTAGAGAACACACATTTTTGAGAAGTTAGAAAGTGAGAAAAAGCTCTAGCAAAGTCTTGTTTTCAATAGCTTAAATATTCACCTCCCTCTTTCTCTTTGGAAAAATCTGTAAGAGTGTGAACCACTTGTAAGAAGGTTGTAAGAGGGGTATTTGGCCTTTTCCTTCAAAGTGATTTGCTAGTGGAAGTTGGGAGCCTCATCGAAGAAGGCTTCGAAAGTAGATGTAGGTTATTTGACCGAACCACTATACATCGTGATGTTCCTTGAATGTGTGAGTGTTTAATTTTCTGAATCATTTCTCTACTTAGCTGTAAATCGTTCGGTTTTCATCTCCCTACTCTTGACTATCTTTACTCGAGCTATTTTAGCTAAGTCATCCTTCGTCAAATCGAAATCTCTACATATTTACGAAATCAATTTCAAACTTACGAGTTTTAATCTGCTGCATTAATTCACCTAACCCTCTTAGTACCGCTCCGATCCTAATAGAGAGTTCACCGGAAGTACATCGGAAGCTCGTCGGAAGAGCAATTGATGCACCGAAACAAGATGTATTGTAATTATGTCTTAATTATCGTAGTTAGAGCGTAAATTAAGTTAGGATTAGGAGATAATCCCACTAACTTAATTAGGGGCCAATTGGGCCCTTAACAGGGTTGAATTGGGCCGAATAAAGCAGCCAATTCAGCCCCTAAAAATATGGTCGACGGTGGCACCGCCTGGAAAGCAGTGACCCAGACTGGGCGATGGTACTGCTGGCAGCATTAGCTGCCAACGGTGGTACCACCCCTGTCAGGCGGAGGTACCACCAGAGCTCAGTCTTCGAGCTCTGTTAAGCAATAGTACCGCCCAGTGTCAGGTGACAAGCGGTGGTACCGCCCAGTAATGGTGGTGGTACCACTAGTACCCTGAAACCTAGGGATGTGATACTTTTAGGCTCTAATTTTGAAGCCATTGGGGCCTATAAAAACCCCACCCTTTTCTGCATGAAAGGGCACGAAAATATTGAGATAATCTTGAGTTATTGGGGTGTTAAGTGTTATACACAAGTGCTAGAGTTCTCATCTTCCCTTACTAAGTTTTAAGATCATTCAAGAGAGGTGTGAGACTTGTAAGAGTTCTCTCCTAAACCCATGAAAAGGAGAAAGTGTTGTAAAGAGGTGGTTAGTCTTCACCTATTGAAGGAAGGCCTTTAGTGGGCACCGGAGACCTCGTCGGAGGAGGAATCCAAAAGTGGATGTAGGTCACATTGACTGAACCACTCTAAATTCTGGTTTGCTTTTTATTTGTGCAATTTACATTACTGCAAATCTCCTTAATCCTCTCTTGCACTTTTACGAAAGCTTTCAAGTTTATATTCTCTCCGAAACAAATTGAATCGAAACCATTTTTGTCGGAATCAGTTTTAATCAAAACGAATATTTTTCTGAAATTGGGAAAGTTTTCCACTGTAGTAATTCACCCCCCCTCTTAGTGCCGCTCTTGATCCTAATAGTCATAATATATATTTATCATCAATATAAAGAGATAAAATATCATAATAATAATAAAAAAGATTGTGCAGCGTGTCACACATGTCATCACTTACATGATTGGCTTGTAGGGCACCTGTAACTAGCAATCTCTCACTTGATCTAAAACCAATCATCTATGTGTCTGATTCCCATTAGACCCCTGTGATGCTAAAAAATAATCCGAGACAACAACTTAGTTAGTGGATCTATAATGTTTTCTTTGGATAAAACTCTTTTCACTACTATATCACCATGAGCTACGATCTTTCTGATCAAGTGGAACCTCCTCAAAACATGCTTAGACTTTTGATGAGACTTGAATTTCTTCACTTGAGCAATCGCCTTGTTGTTGTCGTAATATAAGGGAATTGACTCCTCGCTGCTCAACACGACTCTAAGATCTGCGATAAACGTCTTCATCTAGATTTCTTACTTTGCTGCTTCCACTGTAGCAATGTACTTCGCCTTAGTGGTCAAATCAACAATAGTATCTTGCTTGGAACTCTTCCTTTTAGTATTCCAAACTTGGATCCGCTTAATATCTACTTAAACACTTAGAGAATGTGCTATATCAGACTTGGCACATAGCATAACATACATGATAGACCCTATCGTTGAGGCATAAGATATCCTATTCATGTCTGCCCTTTCTATATAAGTCTTTGGGGACATACTCCTGGAAAGTGATATTTCATGTCTCATCGGTATGAGATCTCTCTTGGAATTTTTAATGTCAAACCTTTTGACAATAGTGTCTATGTACCTAGAGTGGGATAAGTTAAGCATCCTCTTGGATATATATCTATAGATTTGAATCCCCAAAATGTAGGATGCTTCCCCTAAGTCCTTTATGGAAAAGTGTTTAGATAGTCAAGCCTTTACTATGAAGAGTGTTCCTACATCATTCCCAATGATTAAGATGTCATTCACATATATCACCAAGAAGGTGATAGTGCTCCGACTTACCTTCCTGTATACACAAGGTTTATCTTCGTTCTTAACGAAATCATATAATATAATCGCCTCATCAAATCTTATATTCCAACTTCGGGAAGATTCCTTTAGTCCAAAAATGGACTTAAGCAATCTGCACATCTTATCTGGGCTTTCCTTGGATACGAATTCCTCAGGTTGTATCATTTGCACATCCTCATCGAGGTTGTCATTAAGGAATGTGGTTTTCACATCCATCTGTCAGATCTCATAATTATAGTGTGCTACAATAGCCAACAGAATTCGGATGGATTTCAGCATAGCTACGGGGAGAATGTTTCATCCTAATCAAGGAGAAGGTTTCATCATAGTCAACACCTTGCCTTTGATGATACCCTTTAGCCACTAACCTTGCCTTATAGGTCTCCACCTTTCAATGTATTTTAATCTTCTTCTTAAAGATCCACTTGTTAGGACTGGAGCGGCACTAAGAGGGGGGGGTGAATTAGTGCAGCGGATTAAAACGTCGGTTTTGACAATCTTTCTCACGATAAAAAAACCGAACTCGGAAAGCTTAACTTGAATGCGTATTCATGAAGATGTGCAGCAAAGGTAATAAAGTAAGTATGAAAGTTTGCAGTAAGATAAGCTGCAACAAAAAAATCCTGCCCAGAGAAACGGTAGTTTATAGTGGTTCGGTCAATCGTGACCTACATCCACTCCCCCGATTCCTCTTCCGTCGAGGCCACCGGCATCCACTAATGATCTTCCTTTATGTTAGAACCCTTGCAGATTCTAAACTTGGGGTTGATCTCTTTAGGGGATCGGCCTCCTTGGAACTCTATAGGGGTTCCTCCCTCCAAGTTGCTGCTCAAAGGCTGCAGAAAAGATTCATCTATTACGCGAACGTCGAATCTTGTTCCGGCGAGCTTTCGGCGAACTTCCGTCGGTCTTCCGATAAACTCTCGGAAACCATTCTGTGGACTCCCGGCAAGCTCGTAGACTTCACGATTTGATCTTGGCGAGTTCCAATGAGCTTCTTTGGCAAGCTCCGATCTTTCTCGGTGAGCTCCGTGAACTTCCGATGAACCTTTTGGCGAGCTTCCGAAAAACCCTTCGGCAAGCTCCCTACTCATTCTCGGCTAGTTCCGGCAGCATTCCCGACGAACCTTCGGACTTCCGTCGAACTCTCGAACTCCCAACGAATCCTTCGTGCTTGACTCCGGCACTTTGTTTTGCTTTATGTCTTCATCGTTATCGTAGTTAATCCTGCACACACAAGCTAAAACTCTACTCCGATCTAGACAATTTTTACAACGCGAATTGACATTTTGTTGCCCGGCACGTCATTGGTTGGCGCTTCGTCCGATTCTTCAGCGCATCGTCCTCTCTTGCGGCTTGTTGCCCAATTGGCGGTTGACCTCCGCAACCCCGATATCCTTGGCGTAATTCCGCTCTTCTTGGCCCGATGCCCGACGTCCGAAGCCTTCTGCCGTCCAATACCCTGACGTGATCTCCTCCGGCACAATGTCAATTCATCCTGCGTCAACTGTCTAATTCTGATCGAGTAGACCTGCATCACTCACAATGCAATTAAACATCTAAACACAATCAATTAGTTTCATCATCAAAATCTGAGATTCAACAATCTCCCCCTTTTTGATGATGACAACTAATTGATGACTAACGGAGTTAACCTTAACTCCTCGGAGTTTAACCAAACTCCCCCTATCAATATGCCATTTATAGAACACTTGGATTATCCCAAATCCAAGCAACATTCATCACATGTTATAAAAAACATTTAAACCATCATGCAAATATATAAAATATTCAATTCAATGCATGAAGTCATCAATATACTTCTCCCCCTTTGTCATCAACAAAAAGGAGAAGTTCCAACTCTTATGTGTTTAGAAATATCTAAGTTCAATACATTGCATGAAAAACATAGTATCAAATTTCATCATCATGCAATCTAGCAATTAAAGATGTGTAGTTTTAGCATGTTTGCTTTTCTTGAGAAAGCAACTGTTTGCTTCTCTTTAGACTACAAGCTAGCAATTTTTATGATATGCAAGTTTTGCTACATAAAAGCTAGCAAATTTGAGAGCAAGTTTGCATCATAGCTTTGAGATAAAAAGCTAGCAAATTTGAGAGCAAATGCAAGATAGCTTTTTTGTATAAGCTCATGATTCTTGCTTCCTATTGCAATATGCAAGTTGCAAGTTTTTGAAATATCCAAGTTCAACATTGGATACCAACATTGCATAATTAACATAATCTCCTAGTTTTATCATTATGCAATTTTGCTATCATCATAGATATGCAAGGTAATATGATAGCAATTTCTACAACATACAAGCTAGCAAATTTTACAAATTTTTTTAAAACATGCAAGCTAGCAGTTTTTTAGATGTACAAGAATGCAACCCTTGCTTCTTGAAATATGCAAGTTTCAAGCTAGCAAATTTTTGCTTCCTTTTGTAATGATTGAGCTAGCAATTTTGCTTCTGTTGCAAAGTGCAATATGGACTATTTTGCCTCTTTTCAAAATGTGTAACTTGACACATATTGCTTCTTTTGAGATTTACGAGATAGCACTTTTCCTTCTTCTTGAAGTATGCAAGCTAGCTAGAAGGCTAGCAAAATTTGCTCCCCCTATGTCATTGTCAAATAGAAGGGAATAACTATACAATCATGTAATTCATTTCCCTTTACTATAATCTTCAAATCATGACAAGGGTAAATAACAAGGATAAAATTGAATGTCAAAAGACATATATCATTTTTGACAAATTTCTTCTTTTGTAAATAGAAAGCATGATATGAAACAATCTTGATTCAAAAAGAAAAACTCAAGTTATAAATTATCAAGATATCAAGTAGCATATCATGGTTTACAAGAACAAGTTTCTTGTTAGTTAATAGCGAAAAGAATCATAGGAGAACAAAATCTCAATTCATGCATATAAAATCTTATGATTCACATCATATGCAATACATCACATACATCATCAAAATAAAAAGCTTAAGTATTGCTTATATCATTCCAAATCATAAATATTTCAACTCATGATGGTATTAATTTGTCAAATTGCATCCTACCATGTATGATCATAACTTTTCATTTGTATGCATCAAAATAATATCAAGAGTATTTCATGCATAATTTCATTTCATCACATTAGGAATATCAAGAAAAATTAATTGGGTGATGAGATAAATATTTCATGATCACAAGCACTTGCATAAAAATTATATCATGAAAAGATAAAATCATGTGAATACCAAAAGACATGATTCATTTTGACACATCTCCTCTTTTAAAAAAAATGAAAGGAATTCTTAGGAGATTGATTAAAGAAAAATCTTGATTCATAATAAAATTTTAGGTATCGAATATCGAGAAATCAAGATGATGATTTATAGAAAATATCGCAAGTTATATTTAGGAGAAAAATCATCATTCATTTTCATTTCATTCAATTTGTCAAATCAATATTTCTTGGGTATGCATGATATCAAAATATGATTTCAAATCTTCAACATTTGACATGCATAACTTTAAAAATCGAAAGGAGAAGGGGAGAATTCAAAGGTACAAAGATTTCAACCATCTCATAAACATATGAAGGATTAATTCATCAATCCAAAATTCCATGAATTATTTCGACAAATCTCCTTTTAAATAATCAAAATGATCATCAAAGGAAATCTCATGTTATTTCAAGAAATCAAGATCATGATTTTGATAAAACTTATTTCAAATTTAAATCGTTAACTTGAAACTTATAATCAAGTCATCAAAATCAATTTCGAGATTCACAAAATATCATGAAATCATTAATCTCGATTAGATGGGAAAAGCATATTTTAAGTGATTCTTTTTCATCTAAGCATGCCTTAGTCTTTATATGCCAAAAAATATATATATCATCAATCATTTAAGATCGAAAAATAAGTTTCATCATAAAAACCATCAAGATCAATAAACCACAAAAATCATCATGTATAACTTTAAATCAATCATGATTTCATTTAGCATAAGGTAATTTTAACCAAAATAATTTTGTTTTTTGTTGTAGTCATGCATTTTTCTTTTTAGGTGAATCTATCTTTTCATGCTTAGTTTTCCATACAAAAGCCATGCATCATCATTAAACTTCTTAATATTTTCATTAAGTCATCAAGCATAGTTTCATCATCAAAATCCGAGATTCAACACCACTTGCAACCAATATGTGCGATACATTCAAGTACATCAGCTACGTTCTAAACCTTATTGGAATACATTGAATCCATCTCGAAACTCATGGCCTCTTACCACTTCCTAGATACTATGCTCATAATAACCTCCTCGTATATCTAATGATCGATATCCTCAATGTCATTACCCTTGATATGTCTCACATATCTCTCAGGAGGGTTAGACACTCTATCGGACCTACACAAAATCGGAACTTGTGTGCTAGGTACCTGAACAGATTCGTTCTACGGAATGGTGCTTAAGCTACGTTTTCTAACCTCGCTCAACTCTATCACTCTTCCATTGTTTCCACCAAAAACGTGTTCCTTCTCAAGGAATAATGTTCTCTTAGCAACAAAGACCTTTTGGTCCTCGGCGTGATAGAAATAATACTTACAAGTTTCCTTGAGGTATCCAATGAACTTGTATCATTTCGTCCTTGATTCCAACTTGTCGGGATTGTGTCTTCTAACATGGGCAGGGTAACCCCAAATCTTAACAACCTTAAGATCGGACCTATTCTCTTTCCATATCTCATATGGTGTAAATACTATCGCTTTAGATAGAACTCTGTTCAAAAGGTAAGCTGCGAACTCTAAGGCGTGTATCCCCAGAATTAGATGCTTTAGGTTGACGAAACTCATCATGGATCGCACCTTTACTTTATTTTCTTTCTAGTCTCACTAGTATAGAGAATTGGCTTCTCTTTATTGATGGTGCTCTCAGCCTCCCTCAACATATTGAGAAGTTTAAAGAGAGTCATCTCAAGCTTGTTAATATTAAAATTCATAATGAACTATAAAAAGGAATCTAGAAAGGACTGAAGTATAAGATTCACACACAAGTTATTCTCTAGGACCATTCCTAGACTCGTGAGCTTCTTGATCCATTTAATCATCTTAAGGATATGATTCTAAATCGATGTCCCCTTAGTCATCCTTGCGCGGAAGAGGCTCTTGGATATCTCATATCGCTGAGTCCTTCCCTGTTCCTCAAATAATTTACGGAGATGAAGGAGGATGGATTCGGCCAATATGTAACACTAAGAAAGAGTGTAATTGTCTATGTACTTCATGTAGCGAGTAATCTCATTCTCACTTGCCCTTTCCTCGAGCGTGGGCACCACCGTATCAAGGACATAAGTGATTTTCTCCACGTGAGAACAATTCTTAGGTTGCGGAGCCAATACGTATAGTTTGGACCTATGTGACGATTGATATTAGGTATGCCACTTAAGGAATTTGAAAGTGACATTTTCTGAAAAATAAAGATGCAGCAAAAAAGCAAATAACATGCAAATTTTATATTTTACAAACCAATTAAGACGTGGACTTTTATCTTAATCTACTCCCACTATGTTCTCATGAAACACACAACTCCCTCCGGTATGTGAATCAAAAATGTCAAACGGATTTCTAGTGGGGATCGGGATCCAATCGGCATCTTAGTATAACCTTAAGGGACTCGACCAATCACACTATAGACAACTCTTGCCAATCACAACTCCTTGTGATTCTCATCTTATTCAGACTCCAAACCATTATGGCCTCGATAGACTCGATCAAACATAATGTTCGGTTAAGTCAACATCATCATTACAAGATGAGTCTGATTTGATGATATACCCTCGAGGAACTCAACCAAGTATACCATGTCCTTAGGTCACCGATGACATCCCTATATCGTAGGCAAGATCTCAAATCCTAATATAGGCGAGTCTCGAGGGACTCGACCAACTCAACCTATATTGAAAAATAATTTCTACCTATAATGATGGAAGGCCACGTGGGTCAATCTTATTGTCACATGTTTACCGACTTAATATTATTATTATAAGGATTTTTTGATTTAATGTTATCTCGTAGTTAAATATATCGTGTCACATATATATATTTAATATATATTTACATCGCATGTATACATATATATATATATATATACCTAGTATGTGTAGAAATATATATATCACATATATAAACACTCATCCACACCATATGATCATGGACCAAAACCTAGTGTGATCAGGTCTAAGTCAAAAGGCATGATCATGTACATAAATATCTCTGTCTCAGCGTATCTCCATGCCCAATGATCATCCATCTTGTCTCATCGGTTCCACTGACACCTCGGTGCACCTCCATGCTTGATGATCATTCACCTCATCCTCTTGGGTCCCTCTAGCACCTCCACGCTCTTATAGTGCCTTCTTGTACAATTTATAACTTAATTATGGGCATGTAGGCTCACAAATGTACATATCACATATGTATGAAGCCTTAATCTCATCAACGGGAGATGCGACACTAAGAGAGATAGAAATACATGTCGGATATAATGAGAGAGAGGGAAGCTCGCAGACCCCAATAATAATAATCACATATACACATCACATCATCACACATGACCCATGATTATCTATCCACATCATACATCGCATGTACATAAACATGTAGGACTACTAGGTAATAATTAATTAGACTTCAATAACTTTTAATCTAATTTAGAAAACCATATCCCTAAGGTAAGGTGCCCTTGGCGACCAGGAAACCCTGGCTGCCAGGGCTACCCCTATGGCCAGGAGTCCTGGCCGCCATGGCTGCCTCTAGCCAAGCACTCCTTGACTAGGGCTGTAAGTAGCCCTTGCCCAAATATGCAAGGCAACAACTTTTACTATCCTTCCACCTTACCATATTAAATATCCAAAGGTTCTTGGGTGATAGAAAAGTTCGTACACCAAAGATTATGTTATTCTAATCTCAAATCGGTAATAACGCAACTTGTTTACGAAATACTAATTCAACACAACATGCAGTTTATAACCAATCTTCACACGAGCAACTTAGCTCTAATACCACTATTCAAAAACTGCATAGAGTATCACATGTGCAACGAAAATAAAAAATAAAACTGGTTTCCCAAAAGAATCATATCAAATTGTCGTGCAAAGATTAGGAGTGTAAAACTCGTGAAAACCAAAAACTACGTAAGATATGTGAGACACTCTCACCTACAGGATATCGTCTATCCTATAATCTACATATCCTAGTCCGTGGATGAAGGAGCTTTCGTAAACTCCTCTCTAGCAGTGATCCATATGATGGATGAAATGGCGACACACCTCCTCTCGCGGTATGTTCTTTCCTCATGTACCACCACACAGCAGCAAAACAAGAAGGGGCGGGCCCTTCTTATTGTCCTCATACCCAAGTATGGATCAGTGGCAAGGGAAGAAAGAGGAGGAGAAGAAAGGAGGTAGGCAACCAAAGGAGTCTAGGCTATGACCCTTTGGTCCCTCTCCTATTTATATAGAGCCTTCTCAACTTAACCATAATGGATCCTACTATATTGGATATTGGATCTTTATCCAATTATCCTGGTATATTGGACATTGGATCTCTATTCAATTATCCCTAACTTAATGAAAATTAGATTTCTATCCAAATATTCATTCTATGCTCTTGTTGAGTTTCACCTAATTGATCCAATAAAACAGGGGCTTATTAGATATCACATATTCAATCCTCTATTCGTCATATCATCCACCATATATGTGTGACCCTCTAGGACCAATACCGAGCTGACCATGAGTTACATTTGTTAACTCTTTTTGACTCCGAACTTCTTCTAACTCAGTAAATTATTATCTTATAATAATTTACTTAACTCATCGACTAATGGGACTAAGGACTAGATATACAAGTGGGACTATGAAATTATTGTTTGACGATAAGGTATCATTAATCAATCAGTATTCCATAAGCGGATTATATAGTGAACTCATTCTCCAATGAGCACATGCACTATATCCCTAGTGTCCCCACACAAGCAATTATGAGACTAGTTGTCTCCATCGTATGGACGAATGTATAGCACATCAGTCCGTCCAGTTATCTCGATATTTCTCTCGAGTAATCTATGATCGAGAATATTTATGGTTTGTGTTTATAGGCGAATTGGTCTCATTATCATGATTTCATCATGATCCGATTCTCATTGCACAGATATAAGAATGTCACAATATATATTCATTATCAATATAAAGTGATAAAATATCATAATAATAATAAAAAAAAAGATTATATAACGTATAACATGCATAATGTCACCTATAATTAACACAATTTTTATGTGAACTTATTTGATTTCTAATACTAAATCTCTTTTCAGTTCATTGTGCCTAGCTAGTCGAGCAACAATAAAAATCCAAAAAATGTCTGTCAAACTTAACTATGTTGCAGTTTTTATTTTTTTGATTTGCTTATAGGGCATCTATAATTAATATAATTTTTTATATAAACTTATCTGATTTCTAATATTAAATCTCTTTTCAATTCATTGTGCCTAGCTAGTTGAGCAACAATAAAAATCCAAAAAAAGTTTGTCAAACTTAACTATGTTTCGGTTTTTATCCAAAAAAATCCAATCGTGTGATTTGCTGATAGGGCATCTATAAGTAATACAATTTTTTAAATGAACTTATCTGATTTCTAATACTAAATCTCTTTTCAGTTCATTGTGCCTAGCTAGTCGAGCAACAATAAAATTCCAAAAAACGTCTGTCAAAGCTTAACTATGTTGCAGTTTTTATCCAAAATTCCAATCGTGTGATTTGATCTATAATTAATACAATTTTTTATATGAACTTATCTGATTTCTAATACTAAATCTCTTTTCAGTTCATTGTGCCTAGCTAGTCGAGCAACAATACAAATCCAAAAAAAGTCTGTCAAGCTTAACTATCGGCAATTATGTTGCATTCAGTTCTCTGGATGAAGTTATGTCCATCGAGGGCAATCATGCAAATTGATTTGACTGTTGTGAAAAGCAAATAAGAAGTTGATGGTTTTTATTTCATATTGTATAAATGCTTTTTGACAATGCTTATGTCATCGTAGGTGGTATTAGATTGATTTGAGATGTGGCCCTATGTTTTTCTTAATAGGTTATTTTATTAGTTCATCATAGAAATTATTCTTTTCTTGGAGGCATCAGTCGGAGCCATGCTTCCTTCTTATACGGTGATTCTCATTGCAATTGGGAGGTTTCTCCGATTACCAGGGGTATTTGAGAAATCCAATTGCTTTCTTTTCTGTTTTTTTTTAGGTTTTTGATCTCCAATCAAGTATAAACCCCTGGCATGTTTCTTTTAGTGAATATATCTCTTAAAGCATGTTAAATAAGTTTGGTCCTACATGAAAATATTAATGAAATAAGCAAAAGTTAACTCTAAACACTTTACATCAACCTGATATAACTCTTACCCACATCGAAGACAATGAAACTAGAAACTTAAAAAAGTTCACCTTCTTTTTCTAATTGTCTAGAATTTTTTTATGTTTCCCATAATTATTGTAACAAGCTTAATATTCAAAAGGTCTATATTTATGTAAGCCTCAGTTTCATGTTGAAGTTGACTTCGATTGGAACTAAATTTGAACCTGGCATAATAAGTAATGGCATTCTCTAATGTCTGCTTATAAAATGGAAAACAAAAATGAAACTTTAGTGCAGCTAAATTTTCAGGTTTTTATTGTTTTTTATTGTGTCAATATTTGAATATTACATTAAAGAAAATATGTTTAGTGTTTCTTTGTTGCCTTTTTTTTTATTTTTGGTTATATATAAACCTAAATCCCCTTATCCTTGGTTTTAGGTTCGTTTCATGTTTAGGGATTGCTTCTTATTTGCTACTGGAGGCTCATCACCACAATGAAAAAGTTCATTAGTATTACTTACTATCGGAATATAATGAGTAGGTATTCAAATGCATGTCAATAAATAATTATTTTTTTAATCTACAAATGACATGAGAATATCTAATTTACTACAATTTGTTTGGATCATGCTGATGCTATGATATTTTTTTCAACCCACAATGTTACCTCATAGTCTTCAACTTAGCCCACTCAAATATGATAATTCATGAGTATATTCCTTACATAAAGTTAAAACTGTTTGAATGTATTTTTCTTCATGACTAAGGAGCATATTAAAGGAGTTAGTTACCAGCTATAAAATATTTAATCTCGTAATTCTCTAGGGTTATTTCATGTACTAGTACTTATTTTAGTATTTTAGGAATAAAAAGAAGTTTAGAAACCGATGATATTGGCAGAAGCTTAGAGTTTGAAGGAAAAATTAATGTTGATGGCTTTATTGATTGGCTTAATACAATGGAAAGAATTTTTTATTTTCATGAACCACCGGAACAAAAGAAGGTAAAACTTATGGCACTAAAACTCAAACGAAATGCATCTTTTTGGTGGAAAATTATGAAGAAGCAAAGAGAACGTGAGGGGAGGAGTAAGATCATGATATGGGAGAAAATGAAAAGGGAGCTAAAGAGAAAATACTTACCTGGAAACTATACGCAAGATATCTTTCTCAAAATCTATGATTTCAAGCAAAAAGATCTTATTGTGGAGGAGTACACAACAGAATTCGATAATCTCATGTCAAACAACCAAAAGAGCAAACCATTGTAAGATACATAAGAGGTCTGAAGTATGAGATTGCTAAAGTGGTTTAACTGCAGCCATATTAGTCTTTAAATGATGTGAGCAAGTTGGCTTTAAAAGTTGAAAAGCAATAGAAGTTTAAAAAGAGTTCTCGATACGGGTCAAAAGAAGGCTATACGAAAAGAGAAAATTCTAAGCCTACTGTCCAGAGCAAGGTGGTATCAAAGGTGCAAGACAAGGGTGAAGGATCTGCTAGCAGCAAACAAACACCTAATTCTTCTATCCCAAGTGGTCGAAAATGCTTCAAATGTTATGGTTTTAGGCATATTGCTTCAGATTATCCAAATAGGAGGATTATAACATTAGTTGGAGGAGAAGATGAAATCGACAATGAACCAAAATACGATGATGATAAGGAAGAGGTTACTTGTGCTAATCATGATTTGTCTATTGTATTGCAATGTAGTTTACAAGTGTCCTATGTGGCCGAGGATGAAAGTTGGGTGAGAAAGACCATGTTTCACACTAAATGCACTTTTCATGGCAAAGTGTGCTTGGTGATCATCGATAGCGGCAGCTTTAAGAGTATGGTATCTTTGGAGATGGTGCAAAAGCTAAAGTTGGACACAATCCCTCATCCACATCCATACCAATTATGTTGGCTACAAAAAGGAAATGATATAAAGATAACTAAAAGATGTTTAGTTTCATTTTCTATTTGCAAGTATTATAAAGATGAAGTATGGTGTGATATTGCTTCTATGGACACTTGCCATTTGTTGTTGGGTAGAACTTGGCATTATGATAGAAGGGTGTTGTATAATGGTTACAAACATACTTATTCTTTTTGTTGAAAACGGATTTCAAAAATCTTCTCTTCCGATGAGCGAATGGAATGAATCGGAGAAGAAGGTTTTTGCTTTAAACGCAAAGGCTATGAATGCCTTGTTTTGTGCACTAGAAAACAACTTTTGGGTGAAGCAATTGATTGAGAGAAATGGCTTAGAAAGGTTTTAGCAAGTCTTGTTTTCAATTTGCTAGTGTTCACCTCCTTTCTTGCTAGAAATCTGTAAGAGAGTGAACCGCTTGTAAAAAGTTGTAAGAGGGGTATTTACCCTTCCCCTTCAAGAGATTTGCTAGTGGAAGGTGGGAGCCTCATCGAAGAAGATGCTGGCACGTGGATGTAGGTCATTTGACCGAACCACTTTAAAATCGGCGTGATCTCTGGTTTGCATTTCATTATTGCCATTTACATTACTGCAAACTTTCTTACGTGCCTTATTTCCTCATTACCTTTGCGGCACAACTATACAAATACGCTTTCAAGTTAAACATTTCCGAGTTCAATATTTACTGCACGAAAGATTTGTCAAAACCGACGTTTTAATCCGCTGCACTAATTCACCCCCCCCTCTTAGTGCCGCTCCGATCCTAACACTTTTAAGATGAATGAAAATAAGATTATTTTAGCCCCATTACAACCTTTTGAAATCAGTGCACTAAAGAAGGAAGTTAGCGCTTTTATATCATATTGTCAATGCAAGGGTGAATTGGAAACGGATGGTCATATTTTAGCTCTAGTAGTAGTAGAAGAGAATGAACAATACAAGGAGACATTAGCAATCATGAAACCAATCCTAGAGGAGTTTCAAAATATTGTACCGGAAGAGATTCCACATGGCCTTCCACCTTTAAGAGACATCCAATATCATTATTGATCTTATTCCGTGGGCTATTCTACCTAACAATATAGCCTACATAATGAGTCTCAAAGAGCATGAAGAACTTCAAAGGTAAGTGGATGAGTTAGTAAAAATGGGGTTAATTCGAGAGAGCATGAGTCCTTGAGTGGTTCCAACTTTGTTGGTGCCTAAAAAAGATGGTTCTTAGATAATGTGTGTAGATAGCCGCACCATCAACAAAATCACAGTGGACTATCGTTTTTCCATTTCAATGTTAGAGGATTTACTTGATCAATTGTGTGGTACTTTTATTTTCTCTAAAATTGATTTGAGAAATGGTTATCACCAAATAAGAATGAGGCTTAGAGATGAGTGAAAAATAGCATTTAAAACTAGAGAAGGCTTATATGAATAGTTGATTATATCATTTGGACTATCTAATGCTCCTAGCACTTTCATGAGACTTATGAATCACATACTTAAGCCATACATTAGGACTTTTATTGTGGTTTACTTTGACGATATATTGGTGTACAGCAAGAGTGAAGAGGAGCATATGAATCATCTTAAGGATATCTTTTTTATTTTAAGACAATAAAAGCTTTATGCTAATATGAAGAAGTGTGACTTTTTTACTCATAGTGTGGTGTTTTTAGGGTATGTGTTGAGAAATCTTGGGGGCGACATCACATGAGTAGCGGAAGAACAAAAACAAAATCTTATATTCCCAAAGAAATGTTCATCGTCGTGTGAAGATTGGTGCGTAAAAATCCATGAAACTTAAAAACTGCGTATAGAGTAGATTGTGTTACCTAAGGAGATCGTATATCCCTGAATCCTTACAGATCTCTAGGAGAGGGTGAAGGAGGTCAAGCATCCTCCTCTCTAGCGGTGATCCATATAGTAGAGCTACGACGATGCTCCTCAAAACTCTAGACCTGCTCTGAGGTGGAGAGGGGGAGGAGAATATGAGAGGTAAGCAAAGGCTCTAGCCTATGAACCACTGAATCCCTCCTATTTATAGAGGTCCCTTGTCAAACCCTAATGGATCCCCCCCTATTGGATTTGGATCTGCATCCAATTACCCAAGCCTCTTAGATTAGTGGATCTCTATCCAATAATCTGTCATGGGTCTTTATTGGTTCTCTTTCATAGGATCCAATAATTCTATGGCTTATTGGATATCCAATAAAATAGGGGCTCCGACGGATATCCGAATCTCCACTCATCGCAACGCCTACCATATGTGTGTGACCCTCTAGGCCCAATATCGAGCTGGCCGTGAGTCATATCTATCATAACTCTTTCTGGCTTAATGAATTATTATCTCTATAATAATTCACTCAACTCATCGACTACGAATGTACTAGGCCACTACACCGTAGTCCCCAAACGATACAGGGGAATCCAATCCATTGGACCTATCTATCCTCAATTATCATATACCTATAGTCCCTCATTCATCTAATATCTCAGAGACCATATATCGGGCACGGTGCTATCAATCTGAATGACCCTAGCTCTAGTCTTGCTCTAATCAAATTCTCCCGGAGAACTCTTTCTCTCTCAATCTGAATGACCCTAGCCAGGGATTTGTCTGAGCAAGAATACATTATATATTCCTCTTATGACACCGAGAACGGATGATCCTCTATCAATACTCAATAGTCTTCGTAAGGTTGGCTAGGAGAAGTGCATGCAGCTCTAGCCTATCGAAGCTAAAGAGGAGGAGATGAGGCTAAGGAGAATAAGAGGGGCGACTGCCAGAAGCTCTAGACTATAAACCTTGAGGTTCATCCTATTTCTAGAGGTGCATGTAGCTTAACCCTTAATAGATCTTGTCTTTATTGGGTATTGGATATTTATTCAGTGAACTCATTCTCCAATGAGCACCTGTACTATATCCCTAGTGTCCCCACATGAGCAGCTATGAAACCGGCTGCATCCATCATATGGACGGGTATACAACACATTAGTCTTTCTAGTTAGCTCGATGTCCCTCTCGAGTAACTTATGACCGGGATTTAGGATCTGTGTTTAAAGGCGAATCGGTCTCATTATCATGATCTCATCGTGATCTGATTCCTATTGCACAGATCCAAGGACATCACAATATATACATGCAAATATGCAATAATCAATATAAAGTGATAAATATTAAATATAATAAGCAAAAAGATTCTGTGTCAAGTCACACGTGTCATCACTCACGTGATTGGCTTACTGGGCACCTATGACTAGCAATCTCCCACTTGACCTAAAGCCAATTACCTATGTGTCTGATCCCCATCAGACTCTTGTGACACTCAAAGACAATCTAAGATAACGGCTTTGTCAATGGATTTACAATGTTATCTTCGGATGTAACTTTTTCCACTACTACATCTCCTCAGATCTCTCTAATAAGTTGGAACATCCTCAGAACACTTCTGATGAGACCCGAGTTCTCTTATTTGAGAAATCGCCCCGTAATTATCGCAATATAAGGAATCAACTCCTCGCTAGTTGGCTCAACTCCTAGGTTTGTGATGAACTTCTTTATCCAGACTTCCTCCTTTGTTGCTTCTGCTGCAGCAATGTAGTCCGCCCCTACGGTCGAGTCAGTAGTAGTATCTTGCTTAGAACTCTTCTAGCACATTGCTCCTCCATTCAAGGTGTACATATACCCCGAATTTGACTTGCTATCATCGACATTAGACTGAAAAGTCGAGTCCGTGTAGCCTTCAACCCTAAGGCTACTACCTCCATATACTAGTAAAATATCTTTAGTCTTTCTCAAGTACTTAAGGATACACTTTACTACTTTCCAGTGCTCCAAGCCTAGATCCGCCTGATACCTGCTCGTGATACTCAAAGCATGCGCTATATCAAGCCTGGTACAGAGCATGACATATATGATAAACCCTATTGCTAATGCATAGGGTATCCTATTCATGTTTGCCTTTTTTTCAGGAGACTTTGGGGACATACTCCTATAAAGCGATATTCCATGTCTCATCGGTATGAGACCTCTTTTGGAATTTTCCATGCCAAACCTTTTGATAATGGTTTCTATGTACCTGGACTAGGACAAGCCAAGCATCCTCTTGGATCTATCTCTATAGATCTGAATCCCCAAGATATAGGATGCTTCCCCTAAGTCCTTCATGGAGAAGTGTCTAGATAACCAAGCCTTTACTGTGGATAGCATTCCTACGTCATTCCCGATGATTAGGATGTCATCCACATATAACAC
>LVTN01000328.1:218890-228970 GCA_001649415.1 Musa itinerans
GGCATATCCCCAGAATGAGATGGGTAGGTCAACGAAACTGATCATGGATCGTACCATGTCTAACAACGTACGATTTCTCCTTTCAGTCACACCATTGAGCTGAAGTGTATAAGGAGGTGTCCATTGGGATAATATCTCATTGTCCTTGAGGAACTGAGTAAACTCTATACTTAAGTATTCACCTCCTCGATCTGATTGAAGAGTCTTGATACTCTTTCCAGTCTGGTTCTCCACTTCATTCTTATACTCTCTGAATTTCTCAAATGCCTCAGACTTATACTTCATTAAGTACACATATCCATACCTTGAAAAAATCATCAGTAAAGGTAATGAAGTAGGAGTAACCACCAATGGCATGAGTTGACATGGGTCCACATACATCATTATGTATGAGTTCCAACAGCTGAGTGGCTCTCTCTCCAGTTCTACTAAACGGAGAGTTGGTCAGTTTTCCACGAAGGCAAGGCTTACAAGTTGCATATGACTCATAGTCGAATGGATCTAGATATTCATCCTTTAGCAACTTTTGAATCCTTCCCTCATGGATGTGACCTAGCCTACAATGCCATAGGTATGCACTGTTCACCTCATCTTGTTTCCTCTTATACACACTTAAATTCATGATATGTGTAGTAATGTCTAGCATAAACAGACCATTATGCAATATTCCTCTCGCCAATCTCCTTGGCTTTGCCAGAATCTATAACAAATTTTTGTTGTGATAAGCAAAATATCGGTATCCAATACCAATGTATTATCATAAGAGTCTGACAAATGGAGACTAGTCATGAATATACCTGAAGCTTCTCCAAGCTTCTGTTTTGCCCTCTCTACAATGTACTCTTTACAGTTCCTCTTCTAGTGCCCATCTTTGCCACAGTGGAAGCATTGGCCTTTGTCCTTTGCCAGGTTTTTCTTAGCAACCTTTGCTTTACCTGGTCTACCCTTGCCCTTGCCCTTCTTAAGAGACTTTTCTACTTTCCTTTTCTTTCTAGTCTCACTAGTGTAGAGAACTAGCTTCTCCTTTTCGATAGTGCTCTCTGCCTCCCTCAACATATTGAGGAACTCTGGAAGAGTTACCTCAAGCTTGTTCATATTAAAATTTATTATGAATTGTGAAAATAAATCTGGTAGGGATTGAAGCATAATGTCCACACACAAGTTATCCTCTAAGACCATTTCTAAACCTGTGAGTTTCTCTATCCATTCAATAATCTTTAGGACATGGTTCTGAACCGGTGTCCCCTCAGTCATCCTAGCACGAAAGAGGCTCTTGGATATCTCATATCGCTGAGTCCTTCCCTGTTCCTCAAGCAATTTACGGACATGTAGGAGAATGGATCTGGCATCCATCTTTTCATGTTGTCTTTGTAACTCAGGAGTCATAGAGCCTAACATGTAACACTAAGCAAGAGTGGAGTCATCAACGTACTTCATGTAGCGAGCGATCTCATCCTCGTTAGCCCCTTCCTCGGGCATAGGCATCATTGTATCAAAGACGTACGCGATTTTCTCCGCCGTGAGAACAATTCTCAAGTTGCGGAGGCAATCCGTATAATTTGAACCAGTGAGGCGGTTGACATCAAGTATGCCACGCAAGGGATTTGAAAGCGATATTTTCTGAAAATAAAGATGCGGCAGAAATAAATAACATGCAGATTTTGCAAAAAATAAACTATCAAGATATGGACTTCTATCTTAATATGCTCCCACTATTTTACTAACGAGTCATGCGACACTCTCAGCATGTGAAATGGAAGTCTCCGGCAGACTTCTAGTGGGGATCAGGATCCAATCAGCATCTTAGTGTAACCTCGAGGGACTCGACCAATCACACTAAGCCCTCAGGTCACCGGTGACATCTCTATGTCGTAGGCAAGATAGTGAATCGCAATATATATGAGCCTCGAGGGACTCGACCAACTTAACCTACATCGGGAATCAGTTCCTACCTATAATGATGGAAGGCCACATAGGTCAATCTAATTGCCTCATGTTTATCGACTTAATATTATCGAGAGAGAGGTTTCTATGATTTGGTCTCCTAATATGACATATCACATATGTACATATTTAATATATATCTACATCGCATGTAAATATATATACATATCTAGTATGTGTATAAGCAATCACACCAGATGATCATGAACCACAACATAATATGATCAAGCCTGAGCTAATAGGCCTAATCACTCACGTCAAGATCTATGTGTGTAACGGTGCATCTTCAAACCCTGTGATCGTTCATCTCGTCCTCGTCAATTCCATCGATATCTCGATGCATCTCCATGCATTGCGATCGTCCGTCTCATTGGTCCCGTTTTCGCATCCATGCTCCCGTTGCGCCATCTCATGTGATTATAACTTAATCATAAGCACGCAGGCCCAACAATAAACGAGAAATATAATGGAGGCTCGCAGACCCTAATAATAATAATCATAAATACACACATCATACGGTCCATGATCATCCGTCCACCCATAATACATCACATGTATAAATCATCATCATGTAGGACTACTAGATAATAATAAAAATAATAATCAATTAAATCTTTTAATTAATTAATATTTTTGAAATCAGGAACATGTAGGAAATTTCTTGAATTTGAGAGGTATTTTCATAATTTGGATAAAAGGATGGAATTGAAATTTCTCAAATTTCGAGGGGCAAAACTATCTTTTGCCCAGAAAACCCTAAGCCCCTTTCCCCTACTGCTGTTGGCGGTGGCCTATGCGGCGGGGGGCGGGCAACGCCGTTGCTACAAGTGGGCGCCCTTGCGGGTGGCGCTGCCCTCGCGGGTGGGCGCCGCTACGGGCACAGCCACCTCTACGGGCAGTTTTGCCCGCGGGTCAGCACCCGCAAGTGGTACTGCCCTGTCGAGCGGCGCCCCTACGGGCCTGCAGCCCCTGTGGGCGGTTCTGCCCGCAGGCGGTGCTGCCTCGCCGGGCGGCCGCCCCTGCGGGGGTTTTACCCGCGGGCGCCCCGGGGTTAACACCCCCCAGGTTTGCCCGCGGGTCAGCACCCGCAAGTGGTACTGCCCTGTCGAGCGGCGCCCCTACGGGCCTGCAGCCCCTGTGGGCGGTTCTGCCCGCAGGCGGTGCTGCCTCGCCGGGCGGCCGCCCCTGCGGGGGTTTTACCCGCGGGCGCCGCGGGTTCAACACCCGCAAGCGCCATCCTTGCACGCCACTGCTGTAGGCGGCCTGCCTGCACGAAGATGGCAGCAAGCAAGCAGCCATCTTCGAGCGCAGCAAGGGCAGCAACAGTTGTTGCCCTTCCTCGTCTATTGCATCAACAATTTGACGTCAAAATTCTTCCTAAACACAATCAAAACCAATCATTCGCACAAACAACCTGGCTAGAGATACCACTGTTGGAAAATCTTGGGGGTAACATCACATACGCAATGGAAGAACAAAAACAAAATCTCCTATTCCAAAAGAGATGTTCGTCGTCGTGCGAAGATTAGTACGCAAAAATCTGTGAAACTTAAAAACTGCATCTAGAGTAGATTGTGTTACCTAGGGAGATTGTATATCCCTGAATCCTTGCATATCTCTAGGAGAGGGTGAAGGAGGTCAAGCGTCCTACTCTCTAGAAGTGATCTACACAGCAGGGCTGCGACGACACTCCTCAAAACTCTAGACCTGCTCTGAGGTAGAGAGGGGGAGGAGAATACGAGAGGCAAGCAAAGGCTCTAGCCTATGAACCACTGAATCCCTCCTATTTATAGAGGTCCCCTGTCAAACCCTAATGGATCCTCCCCTATTGGGTATTGGATTTGCATCCAATTACCTAAGCCTCTTATATTAGTGGATCTCTATCCAATAATCTATCATGGGCTTTTATTGGATCTCTTTTATAAGATCCAATAATTCTGTGGCTTATTGGATATCCAATAAGAAATGGGCTCCGGCGGATATCTCATATCCGAACCTCCACTCATCGCAATGCCTAACATATGTGTATGATCCTCTAGGTCCAATATCGAGCTGGCCGTGAGTTATACCTGTCATAACTCCTTATGGCTTAGTGAATTATTATCTCTATAACAATTCACTCGACTCATCGACTACGGGCATACTAGGCCACTACGCCGTAGTCCCCAGACGATACAAGGGAATCCAATCCGTTGGACCGTCTGTCCTTAGTTACCGTATACCTATAGTCCCTCATAGACCGTATATCAGGCATAGTGCTGTCAGACCCATACGGTTTCTACTCGAGTCTCGCTCCAATCGGATTCTCCCAAGAACTCTTTCTCTCTCAATCCGAATGACCCTGGCCAGGGATTTGTCTAAGCAAGCACACATTGGATATTCCTCTCGTGACGCCGAGAGTGGATGATCCTCTATCGACACTCAATAGCCTTCGTAAGGTCGACTGCCACTCCCAATGGTCAGCTGTACTAGATCTGAGACATTCAAACCTATAAGTCTGGTATCAAATAGTAGAGCACTCATACAGGACATCCTTGGTGTCTCAAGTCTAAGGACCAGATACACTACTAGGACTACGGAATCACTATATGACAATAAGGCATCATCAACCATCCAGCATTCCGTAAGCGGATCAATCAATGAACTCATTCTCCAATGAGTACCTGTATTGTATCCCTAGTGTCCCCACACGAGCAGCTATGAGACCAACTAACTGCATCCATTATATGGACGGGTATACAGTACACCAGTCTGTTCGGTTATCTCGATGTACATCTCAAGTAACCTATGACCGGGATTATTTAGGATCTGTATTTAAAGGTGAATCGGTCTCATTATCGTGATCTCATCACGATTCGAATCTCATTGCACAGATCCAAGGACATCACAATATATACATGCATATATGCAATAATCAATATAAAGTAATAAATGCCAAAATATAATAAGCAAAAAGATTCTGTGTCAAGTCACACGTGCCATCACTCACGTGATTAGCTTGCTGGGCACCTATGACTAGCAGTATATTGTTTCAAAAACTGAAAACATGAAAGATCAAAGCAAGGTAGAAGCTATTCTCAATTGGCCAATACTTGCTTCATTGCATGATGTGAGGAGTGGCTTAACTTCCTTTTATAGAAGATTCATCAATGGTTTCAGCTCTATTGTCACTCCAATCACCGAATGCCTAAAATATGATAAATTCAAATTGACTAGTGAGGCTAACGATGCTTTTGAGCTTTTAAAAGAAAAGGTGACCGAAGCTCTTATCTTAGTACTACCTAATTTTGACAAAGTGTTTGAAGTTGAATGCGATGCATCAAATGTGGGAATTGGTATTGTTTTGAGTGAAAAGTCTATTACCTTTTTTTAGTGAGAAGTTGAATGATCAAGAATAAAATATTCTACATATGATAATGAGTTTTATACCATTTATCGAGTTTTATCTCATTGGAGTCTGTATCTTCTTATCAAGTCATTTGTCCTATATTCTGATCATGAGATATTAAAGTTTATTAATTACTAACACAAGCTAAACAAGAGGCATGCAGCTTGGGTGGAGTTCCTGCAATCTTATAATTTTATAATCTAGTGTTCAAAACGTAATTACTGATGCATTGAACAAAAAGCATTCTTTATTATCAGCGATGGAAGTCAAAGTGGTTAGATCTGAGACATTCAAAGATCTCTATGAAAATGATATATATTTAGGCTCAATATGACATAATTGCAAATCTGGTCCCTTTTAATAATTTTCTATCTTTGATGATTTTCTTTTTTGAGCTAATACATTATGTATTCCATCTTGTTCTTTGAGACAAGTAATTCTAACTGAAGCTCATGGTGGTGTTTTAGGAGGACATTTTGGTAGGGACAAGACTCTAGCTCTTGTTCAATCAAATTTCTATTGGCCTAAGATGTTCAGAGATGTGAAGAGATATGTAAAGCCATGTCGAGTATGTCATTTGGCAAAAACAATAAGTCAAAATTTTGGTTTGTACATTCCATTACCAATACCAAATGCTCCAAGGGAGGAAATGAGTCTTGATTTCATTTTAGGACTGCCAAGAACTCAAAGGAATAAGGATTGTATCATGGTTGTTGTTGATAGATTTTCAAAAATGTTTTACTTTGTTCCCTGTAATAAATCAAATGATGCATCTTATATTGTTGATTTGTATTTTAAGAAGTTTGTTAGATTCCATGGTATTCCAAGAACTATGGTGTCTGATCGAGATTCAAAATTTCTTAGTCATTTTTGGAGAACTCTTTAGAGGAGGCTAGGTACTTTTTTGAATTTCAGTAGCTCACATCATCCACAAACCGATGAGCAAATTGAGGTAACGAATAGAAGCTTGGGAAACTTACTTAGAAGTAATGTTGGCAAGAACATTAAGCAACGGGATCTCATTCTTCCACAAATTAAGTTTGCCTACAATCATTACATGCATTATAGCATTGGTAAGAGTCCTTTTGACGTTATTTATAGTGTTAATCCTACTAGTCCTTTGGACTTGGTCCCTCATTCGACAACTAAGCAATTTAGTGGAGATGCTGATGAGATAATTAAGCAAATAAAGAAGCTACATGAAAGTATTAAAGCAACCATAGAAAAGTTTATGATTGCCATGTTGTTTTGGTAAACCAAGGTTATACAACTTCCGGAAGGCCAATATATTGGGAATGGTCAATATTTTAAATTTTTGAGAGGGTCCGCAAGACACTGATCGAATCTCAACTATACGCAAACTTCATAACCATCATGTTTTTTTTGCGAAAATAAGCTTCTACAACTTCCCTTGGGCTAATGTGTTGGGAATCGTCAATATTTTAAATTTTCGAGATGGTGCACAAAAAACTAATCGAACCTCGACTTTGCAAAAACTTTATGACCATCACATTTTTTTCAAGAATCCAGGCTTATACAAATTCCCTAAGGCAAATATACCAATTATCGAAGGTTCTATACTAGAGAAAAGGCAGGGAACCGACCCTTCTTATCGGTGGCATGAAGAGATTAAGGGCAAGGTTATCACACGGGTTGAGCGTGCTCTCGTGCCCTCAATGGCGAGGGTGACTTGGGGTAGGGGCGATGGATGCTTCACCATAGGGCTACTTAGCTTGTACAATTTTCCTTGGGCTAATGTGTTGGGAATGGCCAAAATTTTAAATTTTTGAGATGGCACACAAAAAACCGATCAAACCTCGACTTTACGTAAACTTCCCTAAGGCTAATATGTTGGGAATTGTCAGTATTTCAAATTTTCGGGATGGTGTGCAAAATCCCGAACAAACCTCAACTATGTGCAAATTTATGACCATCATGTTTTTTTTGCGAAACCATTCTCATACGACTTTCCTAGGGCAAATATGTTGGGAATGATCAATTTTTTTAATTTTCGAGATAGTGCACAAAAAACTATCAAACCTCGACTTTGTACAAACTTTATGACTATCACGTTTTTTTATGAAACCCAGCTTATACAACATCTCGAAGGCAATTATATTGGGAATGGTCAATTTTTTAAATTTTTGAGAGGGTGCATAAAAAATCGATCAAACCTCAACTTCATGAAAACATTATGACCATCACATCATTCTGAAAAACCTAACTTAAACAAATTCCCTATAGCTAATATGTTGGGAATGGTCAATATTTTGAATATTCGAGACAGAGCGCAAAATACCGATCAAACATCGACTCTGCATAAACTTTATCACCATCACGTTTTTTTGTAAAACCAAGCTTACAAAACTTTTCTAGTGCTAATACATTACAAATGATCAATATTTTGAACTTTCGAGATGGTGCACAAGAAACCTATCGAACCTCGACATTCCGCAAAGCTTATGACTGTCACATTTTTTTTCCATAACAATGCATGTATGAGTACCCTAGGGCAAATATGTTGGGAATGATAAATTTTTTGAATTTTTGAGACGATGCACAAAAAACCAATCGAACATCGACATTGCGCAAACTTTTTGACAATTATGTTTTCTTCTAAGACTATGCTCGTATGACTTCTCTTGGACAAATATATTTGTAAAGATCATTTTTTTTTTATTTTCAAGATGGTGTGCAAAAAATGATCTAACCATGGCCTTGCCCAAAATTTATGACTGTCACGTTTTTTTGTGAAACCAAGCTACAAGAACATCCATTGGGCTAATATATTGGGAATGGTCAATATTTAGAATTTTCAAGATGGTGCACAAAAAACCAATCGAAGCTCTACTTTTTGTAAACTTTATAATCATCACACTTTTCTGGGAAATGAAGATTATACAACTACTCTAGGGCTAACAAGTTAGGAATGGTTAATATTTTAAATTTTCAAGATGGTTTGTAAAAAACTGATCGAACCTCGACTTTACGTAAACTTTATGGTCATCACGTTTTTTTAAAAAACCTAGCTTATAGAACTTCCATAGGTCTAATATGTTAGTCATGATCAATATTTTGAATTTTTGTGATTGTGCTTAAAAAACCTATAGAACCTCAACTTTGCGTAAATGACCATCATGTTTTTTTTACGAAACCAGGCATAAACAACTTCCCTAATGCTAATATGTTGGTAATGGTCAATATTTTGAATTTTTGAGATGGTTCGTAGAGAACCAATTGAACCTCAACTTTGCGTAAAATTTATGACTGACATGTTTTTTTGTGAAACCATGCATATACAACTTCCCTAGGGCAAATAAGTGGGGAATGATTAATTTTTTTGAATTTTCGAGATGGTGTGTAAAAAATCGATCAAACTTTGACATTGCGCAAACTTTGTGACTGCTATGTTGTTTTGGGAAACCAAGGTTATACAACTTCCCAAAGGCTAATATATTGGGAATGGTCAATATTTTAAATTTTTGAGAGGGTTCGCAAGACACCGGTCGAATCTCGACTTTGCGCAAACTTCATAACCATCATGTTTTTTTTACGAAAATAAGCTTCTACAACTTCCCTTGGGCTAATGTGTTGGGCATGGTCAATATTTTAAATTTTTGAGATGGTGCGCAAAAAACTAATCGAACCTCGACATTGCAAAATCTTTATAACCATCACGTTTTTTTCATGAATCTAGGCTTATACAACTTCCCTAAGGCAAATATCCCAATGATCGAAGGTTCTCTGCTAGAGAAGAGGTGGATAAACGATTCTTACGATTAGTGGCAAGAAGAGATTGAGGGCAAGGGCACCATGCGGGTTGAGCGCGCTCTCGTGCCCTCAATGGCGAGGGCGAGTCAAGCGAGGGCGACTTGGGGCAGGGGCGACGGATGTTTCTGCATAGGGCTACTTGGCTTGTACAACTTTCCTTGGGCTAATGCATTAGGAATGGCCAATATTTTGAATTTTTGAGATGGCACGTAAAAAACCGATTAAACCTCGACTTTGCGCAAACTTCCCTAAGGCTACTATGTTGGGAATGGTCAGTATTTCAAATTTTCAGGACAGTGCACAAAAAAGGGAACAAACCTCAACTATGCGCAAACTTTACGACTGTCATGTTTTTTTTGTGAAACCATTCACATATGACTTTCCTAGGGCAAATATGTTGGGAATGATTAATTTTTTGAATTTTTGAGATGGTGCACAAAAAACTATCAAACCTCAACTTTGTGCAAACTTTATGACCACCACGTTTTTGTTGAATCTCATATTTTGATGATGAAACCACTTGATATATGTGTTTATGTTTTAATCTGTGTTTTGAGTGATGCAGGATGCTTCGATCAGGATCAGACAATTAAAGCAGGAAAATCATGTTGGGCCGGAGAAACATGTCAGAAGATTGGACGTCGGACCGGTGGATCGGTCGACGTATCGATAGAAGGTTTCGGGCCGTGGATTTGGGCATCGGGCCAAGAAGAGCAGATATTGCGCCAAGGACATCGAAGTTGTGGAATCAACTGGCCGATTGGGCAATAGGCCGCACAAGAGGACGATGCGCCGAAGAATCGGACGAAGCATCGAGGGACCAATGACATACCGGACAACTTGGTTAATTGCTTAGAATTAATTGTCTCGATCGAAGTTTTGTTTTAAGTGTACAGGATTAACTATGATGAAAGTAAGACATGCAACAGGAGTTGCACCGGAGTCAAGACTATGATCACGTTGGGAGTTCGAGAGTT
>LVTN01000328.1:243056-292101 GCA_001649415.1 Musa itinerans
AGTTGTACAAATGATAGTGCGCAGAAACAGGTGGAGCTTGAGATTAGTAGTTCAGATTCTTTTAAGTCGAACTCTTCTACTCAAAGAATGCCAGTAGGTGGTCCCGAGTCTACTGACGTAGATGATCCAGAGGAAGAGCAATATTCCATAGCCAAGGATAGACCACGGAGAAATATTCGACCACCACAAAGATATGCAAATTTGGTTGTATATGCTTTGTCTGTTGCGGAAGAAACATGTGAAGTTTCATTTTATTCGGGATATCATTGCTGAGGGAAAAGTCCTTGTTCAGAAAATTCATACGAAGGACAATCCAGCTGATATGTTTACGAAGCCTCTTCCAGTTTACAAGTTCAAGCAGTGCTTGGACTTGGTTGGTGTTCATTGTTGGTGATTGCCCGTTGGGGCTTTTATGAAGAAGGTGGAGCAAGTTTTGTTGGGACATGCCAAGGTGGAGATTTGTTAGTTTGGCAAGTCCTATAGTCTTACATCGGGACAATCAGACTTGTTGTCTCGTCTTGAAACTATAAATAAGGGCATGAGCTTTGAAGTTAGACACACTACAAGAAGTTCAGCACCACAAGAGGTGTCACAAGAAAACCTGCTTATGGTTTGAGGTTTTTCCTTGTTTAGTAAGCAAGATGTTTTATGGCCTAGGAACATCTTCCTAAGGCATTTGTAAGTGTCCCTCTTTTATAGTATTAATTTGCTCATCTTTCGTCCGTGGATATAGGTCAATTGACCGAACCACGTATATCTGGTGTTATTGTCGCTTTTATTCTTTCCGCTTTATTGTTTTTGTTGGGTTACCAAAATTACCTTGTGGTAAATATCCTGACGTCAGCTCTAACACCAACAAGTAAAGATATTATCTATACACACGGAAGATTTACTGGTTGGTTCTTTCTTCGATCTTTCGCTGCAAGGCAGCTGCCGATTGATCCTGCAGATTCCGGAGTGGCTGCGTCTTCAGATCGTCTGGTTTTTGTTCATCGTCTTTGCTGCGGGAATCAACAACGGCAGCAGGGCGTATCCCATGGGGAAGATCCAAACCATTCTCCACACCTCGGATCCAACGACAGCAGGGCAACAGCGACAGCTTCGCGACTGCCAGAAACTACTCTCTCGTCGCCGAAGTCTGCTCTAAACGAGGACAAGGCGATGAAGAAGCGCGTGAGAGAACTCCGGGTCTGCATTCTTTCTGCCAATCTACTCTCTCTCTCTCTCTCCCTCTCTCTCATGACATGGTTTCTTGGTTTCGTTGGTGACCAAGATTCCTTTCCGGCAACAATGGAGCTCCAAGAACTCCCAAGAAAGAACCCCCAAAGAACTCCGATGGGGGATCAATAAGGAGAGGCGCAGCATCGAACATTCCAAGAACCAACAGGAGAGAAGAGAGACGGGACAGGCAGGTCATAGCACGGGTCGTCTTAGGGTTTTAACCCCAGAGAGAGAGAGACATCAAAGAAACAGAGGAAAAGCGGAGAAGCAAAGAAGAACAGAGAGAGAAATGAATCAAAGGGTATATATATATATAACGCCTGACCCGATTCAAAATCAAGAATCTGGATCCGACCCGGTACGATATCGGGTTTATCAGGGTCCAAGACTTATGACCCGGAATCAATTCGAAACCCGACCCGGTCCCTCTCTCTCTCTCTCGTTTCATTAGTCTTCTTCCTGAGGCAGTCCACCTAAAGGAATCAACGAGGCGCTCCATGGGGAACGACCAAAGCACCCCCAGGAACGAGGCGGCCTTGCGGCTTCAGCTCAGCAACTACGACGACACGATCCGTCGGCTCCGGAACAGGCTCTCCGCGGTGGAAGACGAAGAACAGTGGATGAACAAGCGCGTAGAGAGCGACCGGGTCTGGGTTCTCTTGCCAAGCTTCTCTCTTGGATTCCTTCGTGTGATGATGTTTTGATTGGAATGCGTAGGTTAAATCAATCAAAGCCGCTGAGGAGTTGAAGGATTGCATGGCGGAGTGTCAGAAGATGGAAAGCAAGCACGATCGTCTGGTGAGGCGCAAAGCTTCATACGATGTAGAGGTAGGAAGGAGAGAGACTTTTCTTGATAGCATTGACTTCTTGGAATCAATAACCAAGAAAAGAAGATGTTTCTTTAAGCACTCACTCGATCTTTCTTCTTATCTGTACAATTGTGATCCGGAAATTGCTGCATTCCGTAGGCTGCAAGATTGGCTAATGACATCAAGCTTCTGGAAATCATGAGGTGAGCCGCAAAATCTTCTTCCTTCTTCCATGGATGATGCATATCTCCGGCTGCTCATGTGTATACATAGTCATCATATTTTCTTCATACTGGCATACAGTCATCATGAGCTCCGAGATCTCTAACATGCATAAGATCACCACTAAGCATTCTCTCCATGGGCAGGCCTCAAGATGGAAGAAGCATGTGAGGAGACGGATGAGTCTATCACTGTCGTAAATGTTACTGAGTGTGAGTTGCTGAGAAATATGGCCATGCATGGCTGGAGCAATTGTGAAGCTCCCAAATCAACTGTGAGGATTCAAAAATTTGTTGGGTTTGAGTTCATGTACTAATAATCAAGAGTTGTCGTGTTTGCATGTTTTTTTTTATATAGCGGTATCCTTTGTCAATCAATTGATTGACAAAGAACATCAATCAATTCATCAGAACTTGACAAAGAATCTTTAATGTTTCTTTGATCACCTTTAACTTGGAGTTGTTTTGTGTTCTTCAAGTACAACTGTTCCAGCAGAACTCAGAGGTGCAGCTAGAAATGTGGCCTGGTAGTATTCTCTGCTACATGACACCAATGTGGGCAGGAGCAGAGAAGGTATTGGTTTTCACAAACATATTCATTTTTGATCTGAAAATAAGGTCAAAAAGCTAATCATTTTGCAACTAAAAAAGCACTGATGAACAGTACGACACACCTCATGAAGAACTATGCAAATCCATCCTCGTTTTGCCAACAAGTAAAGAGGGTGATCGATGATAGAAATAATAAAAGATAAAGAACAAATATTGAAAGAAGCTTTATTGAATAGTAGAAGATGCTTCTCTTCATTAACATGTTCCCTCTCCTATTTATAGGATTAGGAGGAATGATTTCCCTCAACATAATAGAGGATTTTCCTCAACAGAATAGAGAGATTTCCTCATATAGTTGGGGAAATCTTATATTCGCCCCCGCAAAATATTAGATCGATGCAAAGATTAGTTTACAAGCGAAAGGCTTCATGAGTAGGGCAAGAGCAGATCGTTGCTACTATTGTTGTTGCTACGACTGTGACAGCGATGGTTGCGACTGCGATGGTTGCGGCTGCAATTATGACGGTGGCGGTTGTGACTATGACTGCAACGGCAATAACTGCGACTACGACGGCTGTGGCTGCGACAGCAGAGGAGAAATCTATAGCAATGTTGCAGTGATGCTGCTATAGCAGAGGAGGAAGCTGTAGTAGAAGAGGTAAGAGGTAGCTACAGCGAGGAAGAAAGGTGGGGCAGTGCTAGTGAGCGCAGCACTAGTGACGTCGCAGCGGAAGGGAACAGACGTTGGTGCAGAGTGGCAGTAGAGAAAATAGTTGCCATTCGTCGAGGAGGAAAGATTTATCGCACCGACGGCCAAACGACGGAAAAGCAATGGTAGAAAGCATTTTCTTTTGTCGTCAGAGGTGGAGAAGCAACAGTGATGAGTTGGCAGCAAGAAGAGAGCTTGCTCTAGGCAAGCAGCTCTGATACCATGATAGAAATACTAGAAGATAAGAACAAATATTGAAAGAAGCTTTATTGAATAGTAGAAGATGCTTCTCTTCATTAACATGTTCCCTCTCCTATTTATAGGATTAGGAGGAATGATTTCCCTCAACATAATAGAGGATTTTCCTCAACAGAATAGAGAGATTTCCTCAACAGAATAGAGAGATTTCCTCAACAGAATAGAGAGATTTCCTCTTCTATCACAAATCCATCCTCGTTTTGCCAACAAGTAAAGAGGGCAATCGATACACACGGAAGATTTACCGGTTGGTTCTTTCTTCGATCTTTCGCTGCAAGGCAGCTGCCGCTTGATCCTGCAGATTCCAGCTCTGCTATCTCTCGAGCCAACGTCTCCTTCTCCTGGTCTGAGATCTCGTCTGCTCGCTCGTTGCAGCTTCGTCAAGGCCGCAGAGCAGAGCTCGGGTGGAGGAGCAGATAACCAAAGAACAAGAAAACCGTTCCCAAGAACACAAGAATCTTGATGCACCATGTTGCCTACCTCGACCCACTATAAAAGCACGTCGGCGTTCTCTCTCTGCATGCCTCCCATTCTCTCTCGATCTCCCTCTCCCGGTGAGATCAAAGGTTTCTTGAGCTTTGCTTTCTCCTCCCATTAGTCCTCGTCCGGAGTTGCTGCGTCTTCATATCGTCCGGTTCTTGTTCGTCGTCTTTGCTGCGGGAACCAACAACGACAGCAGGGCGCCTCCCATGGGGAACATCCAGACCATTCTCCACACCTCGGATCCAACGACAGCAGGGCAACAGCGACAGCTTCGCGACTGCCAGAAACTACTCTCTCGTCGCCGAAGTCTGCTCTATGAGGTAATCGACGAGGACAAGGCGATGAAGAAGCGCGTGGAAGAACTCCGGGTCTGCATCCTTTCTGCCAATCTTCTCTCTCTCTCTCTCTCTCTCTCAAGACATGATTTCTTGGATTCGTTGATGACAGGCTAAAGCACGCGAGAGTGCGGGCGAGCTGAAGAAATACAGGTATGAGTACCGGGAGCTGAAATCGAATCACCGGGATCTGGTGAAGAGCAAGGAAGAATATGATGCGGAGGTACGACCCGAATCTTGTAATGTGTCGAATCTTGATTACCATGAGAAGGGAAAACAAAAAGATTAAGGAGAAACTTGTATCCGTCCATCATCTGAGAACTGTTTTCCGGCTAGGTCAAGAGATTGACTGATGAGATCAAACTTCTGGAAACCGGGAGCGGAGACGATGACGCAGAGGTACGTGGTGTGAATCAAAACGTTTAGGTCTGCTTCTTGCAAGTTATGTTAGCTCTGAATTATTTGCTCGATTTCTTTGGTATTTATTCTGTACGTCAAACCTTCTTTGATCCGTTTCTATCTATCTGGACATCGCCGCAATGTGTAGGCAAGCGGTGAGATCCAACCTGCAGATAATCCAGACAGATATCGAAGAGGTATGAAGTAGAATTTTTCCTTTTTTTTTTTTTTTTTTTGTATCGACCATAATATTTTCCAAACAACTAATTTACCGACGAGAGAAGGAAAAGAAGAATAAAAGGAATGTGAATTATATTATTTATAACTGTTGCTCGTGACACACGTACACCACAGGTTGCACCGTCGGCTAAGAACTCGGAAATGCACTTATGGGGGGGACTGTGTTGATTCCCTCCCGGTAGCTTCAGCCGTTCAGGGCATGTGAAATGCACATGAATCTTGTTCTCGTGTAATGGTTGAATCTTGCAAGGATGTGTGTTTGAGTTGGAAATGAAACAGGCTCTAAACTGGTTAAGTTCTTCTGTGCGTTTGACTTTAGATGCTCAATCGCTGGATTGGGTCAGTAGGATTGAGCCATGTGGGATCGATTCGCACCGAAGATTGGGTTACTGTTGGCCACGAATCCGACCCAACTCGAACGCCTACGTGCACAATCCAACACCGTTGCTTTCGGCACAAAGGCTTGTTTTGTCGACATAGAAGCTGGTAGGAGCACACCGTCAGTGAAGATATTCTATTCATTTATATATATATATATTTTTACTAATATTCACATTTATATATTTTGAGTTAACTAACGAAAGAATCAGAACAAAAATCTTTCGATTGAAATGTTAAGAACACAAATAGAAAGCTCAGATCGGAACACACTGAGACACAATTCTTCACGTATAAGTCGACTAGATTCAGGGTTTCAAGTCAATCAAAAGGTCAAAAATTGCAGTCGGTGATTACCCATCTTCCATGGCTCGCAGGAAGCGGAGGGGTGGTAGCAAAGCGCGCAGTACAGTGCAGTACTAAGATACTACACAAACCACACAATAGAAGTACCACTGTTTGAAGCTCGGGCAGTGGGAAAAGTACACCTTTGTACTGCCGCCCCCCGACACACTCGTTCTCGGGTTTATAAAAGCAAGAGCCGATAAGAACGCATCACAGGAGGGAGACAGAAAGAGACTAGAAAGAAAGAAAGAAAGAAAGAAAGAAAGCGAGAAAGAGACTAGAAAGAAAGAAAGAAAGGGCGCCGAGGAGGTAGCAGTAGCAGTGGAAGGGGCATGCAGAGGAGAGGAGAGGAGAGGAGAGGAGGGAAGGCGAAAGGAAAAAAGAAATCCTGTCTCCTGTGCCTGCCCCTCCCACCCCTGCTGTTACGACTCGCTTCTGCCGGTCACGGCAATTCCTCCTCGACATCTTATCAACGAACGGTATGGTTTTACCGATGACTCTTTTGATCTTTATTTCTTCTTTGTGGTTTTATCATGGAATCGCTGCAGTTTATAGCGAAGGTAAGGGGGAAGGGGGGAAAGAGGTCGATTGCCATCTTGGAATCGCTCCTGGATCTGCTGAATCTGGATTTTGGCCTTACGAACGAACAGGTAGCAATCTTTTGTACACGGACGGACATAAAATGGATTTGGGTTTCTTAGCAGGAATTGCGTGTAGGATTCTTCTTTTTCTTCTGAAGCGAAGACCTCGATTGCCATATTTTTACCGTCCCAGCGGTTAATGATTTGTGTGGACAACCAAAACAGTGAGAGTCAGCTGCACGTTTGCTGTTCCCGGAGAAGCATATTTGGTAATCTTAATTGATCTGTGTGTGTGTGTGTGTGTGTGTTGTGAGCATTATTATGTTGTTGCAACTTTTTGCTTATTGATCAGTGTGTGTCTCTCCACCAACACCAGTGGATGGATGGATGGATGGATGGATGGTGGTCTTTGCAACTTGGTTGAGAAATATTACATTTTATGGAGATGTGCATTGTTTGTCTATCGCTAAGGCTAAGTGTGGGGGGAATTTGAAACCAAAATATGGCAGCATTTTGTCTTGGTTTGTGCTGTGTCGTCTTTGTTCTCACACGTAATTAAATTATTGTGAACAGATTTGCCGTTGGATGGATATTCATCACTGATAAACAAAAATGAATTGATGGATATTCTGATAAACAAAAAGAAAGATATATCGGATATTTATACAAATACAACAATGGGATATAAAGAACGAACAAATTTTGTATACGAAACAAATATAGATAGATCGTAAAGGGTAGAAATCATAGGGCAAATCCTTATAACGTGAATGGTAGAAATCGAAAATCTACCATAAGAATAATAAAAATATAAATTTCAGAATTTTTTTTTTAAAACTTAGGCAACGAATAACTGGGGATACTTGAACACTGTTTGTTTGGGGATACTTGAACACTGTTTGTTTGGATGATTAAGATAAATCTTGTCATTGTTTTCTTCTCTTTTATTTTTTTTATTTTTTTATTTTTTTATCTTTTTTGAATCAAGTTGCTACTATAGTTTTTTTGTCATTGTCTTCTTCTCTTTTATTTTTTTATTTTTTTATCTTTTTTGAATCAAGTTGCTGCTATAGTTTTTTTGTCTCTACTGTAGTTTTCTACCTAGTATTTCTCTTAATTTTTTTGTTACCATCACTTATTAGATCTAGGGTTAGATTAAAAAAAAAGATGGACTATGGGCTAAACTCGTGGACTGTTAGCCCAACACATAAGGGATTAAATTATTTTGAAGAGTTAAAGTTAGGGTGATGTTCAATTGAATTTTTTTTTTTACGAAAGCTTCAATTCAATTCGATGATATTGAAAGCTTCTGATAAACCAAACATCATGATTCATTCTCTATCAAGTTAATAGAGAAGATTTATATACAAATAAGATTCATTTATGAATATTAAGATCATCCTTCAATGCATTACACATCTCTGTTTGAAATAAGATGAGGGAGAGATAAAACGAGAGTTTGGTTGTGCATTTGTTTTGAAACTATTTTGGTGATTACAGGTTTTTAGTACACACCTGCAGGTTAGAAGGCGGTAGTTATGATGATTAATTATCTAATAGTGAAGGCAATGATGTTTGGGTTCGGTCTTTTATTTTGGATAAAGATTTGTATTTTTTGGGTTTGAATTGTGGTTAGTTGACAAATTCTATTTGTTTTGTGTCATCGGATACAAAATTATATTTATTTTTGTCACAGATTATATTTGCCTACAAAGCATTTACCAAATTCATCAGCATTCCACGCAGATGCAACACTAATAATACACATTGATAAATTGAGTGTTAATGAATCTTCTATTCATTGCATTTCTCCATTAGAAGGGTACAACAATATTCAATATCTGTCCCAAATTTGCAACTACAAAGAGACATCCATTACACATATAATTAATTATATACAACTTGATGCAAATGTAGAGATTGGACCCTAACCTAATCTAAGCTAACACATTGCATTTTTTGCATCAACAGAACAATTAACCACATTGCAACCCAAGAAATGATAAGATCTCCTCGATAAAAAGTTCCTCCCTCGGTCTACTTTTGGCCAATTCCACTTTGAGAGGATTGGAACTACTCTGTTTGCTGGTTCACACATATAGGTGGATCTCAATCCAAGTAAAAAATTGACATCTCCCTATGCTTCGATCACACCATAAACACAAGCATATTGATTACATTATCAAATAAATAACTAGACCACAAATCATTACAATGAAATCAATGTAACTAGCAAGAATAAAATCCTTCACAATCCTCTAGTAAAATAAGTATAGTTGTGCAACCACAAGCATATTAATTGCATTATCAAATAAATCTTAATAAATAAATTGTATAAACCAAGCTCCAAACCATTACAATGAAATCAACTTAACTACCAATAAAGATATAATCGTTAGAATGACAAGAGTAGTGACTCTCCAAACTCACAAGTACCACTTTGACATGAATCAAATCATGTTCTTCTTCGTCTAAGATATATTTATCGTAAATTCACGTGTTGTAATAATATAATTCATTTGTATTCGAGCTAGAGTTAAAACTTTGACTTCACAATGATATTCTTATTGTAAATTACATACTAAATTAACATCATTGTAATATAAAATCCTCAATAAATTCCTAGTAAAATAAATATTATTGTGCATCCAATAAAGATATAATCATTAGAATGATAGAAACAAGTAACCCTTTGAATTTGCTCATAGCACTTGATGCAAAGCAAATCGAGTTCTTCTTCATTCAAAGCATCCTTATCACAAATCGCGTAGTAGAATAGCATAATCCATTTGTATTCGAGCTCGAGTTAAAACTTTAACTTGACATTGACATTTTTATCGTAAATTTCATACCAAATTAACACCTATAGCTACCTTTAGTATCTTGATTTTTATATTTTTAAATATTAAATTGGGATCCCTATACTTATAAAAGTGAAACATCTAACATTGTTTATCCTCACGTCATGGATTCTGCTGATGAAAATACTACAGGGTATATCACCGAGCACATGCTAAGTCTGCCTTACTTCGGTTTACTACTAAACATGTACGGTATTTTGATCGACGAAATCGTAGACGTGAGTAAAAACGAGGTTAAACATCTCATTTTCGTAAGTATAGAAATTTCAATATATCTTTTTGAAAGTGTCATGATCGAAATACTAAAGATAGCTAATCACATAGATAATATATAATTAGCTCGTAAAATAAAAAATAATTATGCAACTAACAAATATATAATAGTTAGAGAGCAAATCTAATTCTTTTTCCTCTAAGATATTCTTATCACATGTCATATATTATAATAATATAATTCATTGTGTCTAGTGTGAGAATTTGTTGATGGCTAAGAGGAGAGGTCGGAGCGTCAGGAGGCTTAAATTTGAGACTTTTTTAGAACACTTAAAATATGACAAAAATCTAAAAATAACCATTATGTTCTTTATTTAATGACAACTTTCGCACGACTTTCCGTGAAAGTGCCATATGGCCCGAGAGATAATGGCAGTGGGGAATATATAATTCCCCTCTCTTTTGCGACATAACGTTGGAGATGCCGAATATTCTTTTTCGAGAAGAAACGCACGAATCTTGAAGTACTCGACGTTGGCTGTTAGCGCCGGAGGGCAATGTCGTGAATGTCGACAGAGTTGATTTGGATTCCGTCAAATCGGCTCCCGTCATGTCATTAGCGACGGAGAAATTACTCCATATTGCCACATCAGCCCCGAGTCGACACTGACTCACGCGAAGGTCCGCGGGGGAGTACGACGCCCCCCACTACAGCGGACGGCGTTAGCACCAGAACAAGCGGAATATTCGCAGAATGTCGTTCGCTGGGAGACGGCTCCGTCAGGAGACAGTTAGTGCGGTGTGGGTCCCACGGATATAATATTCGAGAACGGGAAGGGTTGAGTGCGACGAAGCGCGTCTCCGTTGTCCTTTCCCTCTCCCTTGCCCTTTCCCCCTTCTCATATAGACTCTTGCCATTCTTTCCTGCTTTCTCCACACGGGGGTTTCTTTCCTTCTTTCTCCATCTCATCTGTTCTTTGTATGGCAGCCCGAGTGATAGTCACTGGAGTCCTGGGGAAGCGATTCGTGAACCGGATCTGGGCCGCTCGGGATCCCGCGCCGCCCGCCGTTGCTTCTTCCAGGTTCGCCCCCTTCTTTTTTGTCTTCTTTTCTTGCTCGATCTGATGTTGCTCCTACGAACACGGGGATACATGCTCTTGTTTGGGGGAAAACCATGGACCTTCTCGTTCATCTTAAAGCCCTCAAACAATTTCTTGGTCATCTCCTCACACAAGAATCTCTTGCGACAAGTATTAAAATCGGTTGCTTAAAACAGGGGTTTTTGGTCCGAATCTCTTGTCTCTAACGAGCTGTCTAGTACTGATTTTTCGTCCATGGAAAAATCCTTTTGGTGGGTGGTAGACACATCTTTCGTATCCTCTCACACCAGATGGGAAGAAGGACTGTACTGATTGGTTGCGAGTGTCGTTGAGATGATCCAGGCGATCTCTGCCGTATGATACGTTCGTCGAGGTCATCGACGTCTCTTTACTTTTTCCCCTTGTTCTCCTTCCAACCGATTTCTTACCCGCACGTGGTGTACCGGTGGAACCCGCTAGCTACCGTGACACGCATGCTCCGCTTCCTCGAGGCACCGGAGCGGGTAGGTGAACGGGTGGGAAGGTCTCGTACGGTTGGGATTTGCTAGCTGACGGTGGCATCTTCGCTCTCGATTGGGGGGTTTTTCTTATTTGTCTGAACACTATGGAAAAGATCCGCTGCATCACGGAAACAGCATGCAGCTATAGAAGTCCACTTCTGGCTTGGTGCAGGACGAGGGGAGTGCACGCGTCGTCGTACGATAAGAACGAGGACGAGCCGGTGGGACCCACCGCGGTGCCGGATAATGTGATCGACGCCCAGGCAGACAAGTACTACTGGGGCCCCCACCCCACCACCGGCGTCTTCGGCCCCGCCGCCGAGACTGGCGCCTCCTCCGCAGCCGCCGGCGGTGCGAAGACGGCAGCCGGCCCGTCGGCGTTGGACGAAACCGTGTGGTACCGCCCCCTGGAGGACGTCGACAAGACTCCCCACGCCTGAACGCGGCCTCGGTAGCATCAGCAATCACGCAATAAGCAGCGGGTGTATGTGTGTGTGTTGAATGCATGTAGGAGAACCTGTTTGCCTCTGCTTCGATCGTCGTTTTGCTTTCCGGTATGGCGTGCTTTAGCTTTCGCGATGATGTATTAGTAAATGGCTTGCAGAACTACGTTAATGTTACGTTCCCTTCGCTGCACAATTTTCTTTCTTTTTCACTTTCTGTGAGTCGCTGTTTGTCTGCTTGCACTTTTTCCTTGGCATCGTCGTACGTACGTTGCAGTACCACCGAGCTGGTGGAGCAAGGGATTAGGCCTCTTGGATCGCTGTGCCGACACAAACCTGCTTGGACTGTGGCCATCGGATCCAATATGGACCGTCGATGCGTTCTGTGATCCGCATCGATAGGATTAATCATTCATATTGGCCAACCACGCCGCACCGAGCAAGTAAAATTATCATAAGACATAATATATCACAATTAATATATGACGAATTCCGGGAGAACACTCAATTTTTACCCTTTCTTTTTCCTTAACCTTATTCATATTTTTTCATTTTTTGTCCACATTCCACAAAATAGCTCTAACTAGCCGCAACAACAACTCTCGTTTTTTCTTTTAAACCAAGCTATAGGGTAAATTGATCTAAAGAGTGAAACAAAATAATGCAATTAATACATGTCTTCCTTTTTAGTTCCTGTTTCTAGACCAACAAACATACTTTTTAAAATCATATTTTGTATATGAGCGGTTCTATGGAATCTAGAATCAATTTGTCTTGGTTATAGTATTTTTAAATATGTGTGAATTTTATACATGAGAGGCTAAGATTGTCACCCTGTGACCATCGATAGGGTGTACCCAATACTAGTATGACTCTCTCGTCATAGGATATTTCGAAATTGTGAAAAATAAGCTCATTCTTTAGAAAATATAAAAAAAGGGATACATTTTGCAAAAAATTTCAAAAAAAAATTTAAAAAATTGACCATTTAATATAACAACCAAGTTACTCTCAAAAGGTTAGATATTGTATACTCAATACAATCACTGCTACCAAAAAACACTTAAGCACCTTAGCCACACCCTAAAGATTTCTTAGACACGACTCCGAATCAAATCGAATTGATTCAAGTATCAACAAGATTTTGGGACTAAGAGGAGGATCAAATATCTTAGAAGTATCGCCAAACTGGCTCTCTCAACGAGAGGCACCATGACAAACAGCATAAGGCACTTCCTACCCTCGACACTTCTACATCGATGAAATGATCCCGACCTCCTTCCTCGGAAGGAACGTTACCCATATAATGATCCCAAGGGTACATTTTCTGCTGGGCGAAGGACATATATAAAAGCCGGGTGGGATGATGCAACAACTCAAGGCCTCTTTCGAGGTAACGAAGGACGAGGCCTCCCGCCTGCACACCCAACTAGAGCATCTCGTCCACGATTCTGCCGTCGATGCCAAGCGGAGATAGCTCGCAACGGACCACGAGGAACGCGATCGACCAGAGGATCCCGTCAAGAAGCCCCGAGCGCCGAGAGAGAGAAATGGCTGCCCGGTAGCAGGAGGAGCTCGCCAAATTCCCGGCGAGGAAGGCCACGAAACCGACCGCAGCCCCCTCTTCAACTAAAAAGTTGTTTTTCCGTTCAATCGCACAGTTGTGACATCAGCATACAATTAATTTAGAATTTGTTTATAACGTTAGGCATTCTTGATTTACCTGTTTATATATTGCGTATCCTTGCTTCGAGGATTATTTCAACATGCTTTAGATGCAGCTAAATTATCCATCAGTGGAAACTAGAATTTTCAGATCACGGGTCAGGCATTCGATATATACTTGTAGCCGTCTTCGGCAACAACTTGCAGTTTTGACAAGGTCCCTTGGGATAGGACCGTGGGCGATAACACAGCCGCCAATCCGCTGTTCGAGAGGCTTCGAGGCATCGAGATTAGATCAAAGTCTTCGGTGAGTATATTTCGTCTCTGTATGTTGCTTAAAATTGCATTCAAATTATCTCCTGATGATATTACTACGGAAAGTAGCGAAGCAGATAAGCAATTAAAAAAAGGCGATAATTCTGATATTGAAATACATTGAACTACAAAATGAATTTTGAAATATTATTTATTTTCTCGAAGACAAAGGTATCTCTGTAGAATTACTCTGAAATATTTCTGTGGGTTAGGAAAGCATACTTCCAATCGTTTTTTCTGCCTCTCGGATCGTAAAAAAAAACTGGGAGATCGATTTCTTGTTTTCAGTAAAAGATAATTTAAAATACTTGCTTCGCAGATAAAAACAGAGATAATAATGGAACTACCGTATAGATATTAATTAAAATATTTTCAACACAAACATAAAATTGGAAATTATCAGATATTGAAAGAATTAGCAATCGCGGAGATCAGAGTCCTGGCTTGATCTTCTCCGTAATGGAGAAGACAATAGCGCACAGTGTGTTCATAGTCGATCATCTGGGGAAAGGCTCATCATCTCGCCGCGACCATTGATGAATCATCAACGGCTACAAAGCATAAGAAATCAAAAAAATAAAAAATAAAAGGAAAATAGAAGATGGAAGGATGTAGATCAGAACCACTGGCATGAATCTTCCTCCTCAAATCTGAGACAAAGAAAAATGCACAGTGTATTCACCGTCGATCATTTGGGGAAAGGATCATCACATCCCGCAGAACACCTCCATCATTCTCTTCCAAAACGGAAAAGAAAACGAAACAAAAACAAAGAAAACAATCATGGATATGTATCAACACACAAGAACACAAACCCTAAGAATCTAACGCCGAAAAGACCATGAACTCTAGAGATCTCGACTACGAAGGCTCCACCAAGAAAGAGGAACTTTAAACGAGGAGGCGAGCTACTTATAGAAAGGAAACGAGAAACCCTAATGGCCATCGGAGAGGAGTTCAACGATTGCACCATGCCAGCCGTTGGATTGGTTGGCAATCGCGGAGATCAGAAACCTGGCTTGATCTTCTCCTTGAAGGAGAAAACAATAGCGCACAGTATGTTCATAGTCGATCATCTGGGGAAAGGCTCATCATCTCGCCACTACCATTAATGCATCAACAACGGCTGACAAGCATAAAAAAATTCAGAGAATCTAAAAACCAAGAAAGGGAGGAAGACGATGGAGGGATGGAGATCAGAATCGCTGGCTTGAATCTTCCTCCTCAAAAATGAGGGGTAGATAAAGAAATACGCGCAGTGTATTCATCGTCGATCATTTGGGGAAAGGATCATCACATCTCATGAAACACCTCCGCCGATCTCTTCCAAATCCGAAAAAGGAAAACAAGAAAGAAAGACGAAAGTGAAGTAGAATCCATCGGCAAAAAAGAGGCGCGAACCTTAGACATCTCGCCTTCAAAGTCATACAAAACCACGAACCCTAAATATGCCGCCTCCGAAGCCCCCGCCATCAGAGAGGAGCTTTGGGCACCGAGGGGAGAAGCCGTGGAGGCGAGTTACTTATAGCGAGGAAACGAGAAACCCTAATATCCATTAGGAAGGAGATCAACGGTTGGGATATCGCCACGTCGTAGCTGCGAAATGAGACCCTAAGACACAGAAGGCGGCGGGAGGAAGGAAACCTATCAAATCAAATCAGATCAACGGCTGTTTGGCCTACCCTTTTGCATGCTCATGTATTTGTATTACACCAATGATAAAAGGGTTTTATCCGTATTTACAACTTTATCTCTGTAAAAATTTTAATTACTTAAATTCTAAAATTCTATAGATTAAATTATAGAGGAAGAATTACATCTTCAAAATTAAGACTAAGATAAATATGCTCCAATTAATTTTTTTTATTGTCAGTCTTTGAAAAAAGAAATGATGACATTGAAAGTTAAGTCAGATGCCTCACATATAAAAGATTACGACTGAAATATAAAATAAAATAAAATAAATATTGCATTATATTTTCTTGGACGAATTCTCGGAAAAAAAAACTTTTTTATATTTGAAATATCTTTTTTCATTCCATATTCTATCGATCGATCCATAGTATAATCAGGTGTGATTATATTATTTTGTATACTATATCATAGTGTTTTCAATAATACTATGATATAAAAACACTATAAGATAGTGTTTTTATAAATATTATAAAAATATATATTTATAGTATTTTTATATTATATTATAGTGTTATTAGCAATAGCAGAAAAATGTTATTGCGTAGTAACAAAAACATTGTAATATAGTATTTTTGTTTTTCGTAATATTAGGAAGATATTATAACATTATTTTTTTACTATATTATAATTATATTTAAATATTATTAAAAAAATACTATGATAATGTGTGTAAAATACTGTAATGGGATCGGTTCATCCTATAGACTTGTCCATAGGAAAAAGAAAAAATAAAAAAAAGGATAGATGATTGAGGGTATTTTAGATATTAGATAAAAAATATTGTTAAAAAATTCTTAAAATAAAATAATTCTTAAAAAATCTTTAAAAAATCTTTAAAAATGGATTTTATTTATTTATTTATTTAATTATTGCAATATGATGCCGCTTCGAGCCTTTTTGTGATTGAAAAGAAATGTCATCAGGTATGTTTTGATGTTTGAAACTTTGGTAATACAATAAAGCACTAATCACCGAAATCTTATTTTGAAATATTATATATTATTATTAATAGTGTGTGTCCGACATTTCATAGCAGTAGTTCCAAGGTAGGAGATGATTGAGGGAACAGCTCAGAAGACGTTACACGCTCTAACGATGGATGACGTGAAGATGATAGAGATCGAACAGCTCAGAAGACATTACACGCTCCTCTTCCTCCAACTACGGCATGGTTGAATCAATCAATGGCACAGCCTTCGACCCTCGAACTCACTCGTCCTGTTTTGACTTCTTGCCCTCGGAATTCTTCACCATCCCCGTTGACAAACCCATCGGTCTTCCATCACATCCCGCTCTCCCAAATCATCTCATCCACCTCTTAATACTCCTTCACCAACAATTCGTACACACACATATGGAATCCATGACCGTCACCATCAAAACCCACAGACAGCCCACTCCCACCAACCCTAGTGGAAGGTCGGCAGGCCATCTAGTGTTATTAGCAATAGCAGAAAAATGTTATTGCGTAGTAACAAAAACATTGTAATATAGTATTTTTGTTTTTCGTAATATTAGGAAGATATTATAACATTATTTTTTTACTATATTATAATTATATTTAAATATTATTAAAAAAATACTATGATAATGTGTGTAAAATACTGTAATGGGATCGGTTCATCCTATAGACTTGTCCATAGGAAAAAGAAAAAATAAAAAAAAGGATAGATGATTGAGGGTATTTTAGATATTAGATAAAAAATATTGTTAAAAAATTCTTAAAATAAAATAATTCTTAAAAAAAACTTTAAAAAAATCTTTAAAAATGGATTTTATTTATTTATTTATTTATTTTTTGCAATATGATGCCGCTTCGAGCCTTTTTGTGATTGAAAAGAAATGTCATCAGGTATGTTTTGATGTTTGAAACTTTGGTAATACAATAAAGCACTAATCACCGAAATCTTATTTTGAAATATTATATATTATTATTAATAGTGTGTGTCCGACATTTCATAGCAGTAGTTCCAAGGTAGGAGATGATTGAGGGAACAGCTCAGAAGACATTACACGCTCTAACGATGGATGACGTGAAGATGATAGAGATCGAACAGCTCAGAAGACATTACACGCTCCTCTTCCTCCAACTACGGCATGGTTGAATCAATCAATGGCACAGCCTTCGACCCTCGAACTCACTCGTCCTGTTTTGACTTCTTGCCCTCGGAATTCTTCACCATCCCCGTTGACAAACCCATCGGTCTTCCATCACATCCCGCTCTCCCAAATCATCTCATCCACCTCTTAATACTCCTTCACCAACAATTCGTACACACACATATGGAATCCATGACCGTCACCATCAAAACCCACAGACAGCCCACTCCCACCAACCCTAGTGGAAGGTCGGCAGGCCTTCACATTTCAGCTTGGATCAGCCTTTATAAAGATAGAGGTGCAGAATATAAACAACCCTCTCCTATCTACCTATATGTACGTATAAAGACTATATAGTCAACGTGGGTTAGACGAAGCATTCTTTGATGGCAGGTGTCTCTTTATATATATACATAGTTGTGGAAGGTTCCGTCCACCTTCGTCTCGTGCTGCTATAAACAAGAAGAGGTGTTGTGTTGTGTTGTCCACCTATGGAGGAGGTCGAAACTCCCCGAGCTTTTGATTCACCAAAGGGTTCCACTAAGTGGGAGATAATGGCCTCACTGCGCTTTGGTTGTGATGATTGGCCTTAATGTATTGAAAGAATGCTGTGACAGTGAGAGGTTGTGTGTTGTTTATCCTGCAAAGACACAGCTTCAGCATGTCTGACATGGATAGAGGCAGATGTTGTATTAGGAAGAGGATGATATTGCCACCTGTGCTAACACAATAACAGTCTAACTTGAGAGAGAGAGAGAGAGAGAGAGAGAGAGAGTTGTGGATTGACATCCATATCACAACATAACCTTTGTTTACTTTATATAATATGTCTTTGCGGGACATAATTAAAGGCACACACTAATCTCATTCTCATCTCCAAGGCTTAGCTTGCGTTAAACTAATGTGATTATGAGAGCTAGCAATGGCTTTATCTTTTCCAATTCCTTTAGGGCACACACTGATGAATGTGGATGAAGATGGGGTGAGCTGTAGTGGAAGTAGGTGTCACAGCTGAGTCGGGGAGCCTCCACCATCCTGCTAAAACCACTTTCATTTCTTAAGCCAGCTTCTCAGAAGAAGAAGCATCACACCAATCCATATGTTTGATCGATCGGCTCTTAAATCTCCTCTTGTGGTTCTAAGCATTAAATTTTCTGTATATTGATTGATGGTGGTGTTGCTCGTGAGAGATTCAGGCATGTCTTCCACAGCAGTAAACATCAGAGATCAGTTGAACTAGATTGCTGTGGTCAGATTTAGTTGAATTTGTTGGTCATCTTGTCAAGCTTAAACCCTAGTTTTGCTGTTTGTTTCCCCTCATTGGAGCATTGGTCTTGCTGCTATGGACAGCACTCTCAAATTGCACTGTTTCCAGCTGTTATCACGTCACTTGCACTATACTTACCTTCTTCTCTAGACTCTGCATGTCCATTTCTTTTCCCACTTCACTTCTCATGCGCAGCTGCACTCACGCGGCTGGGGAAGTTGTGGAAGAGAGCAGTACTGAGAGCGATCGATGTCACCCTTGACATCTCAGCTTCACCACCACCACCACCAAGCTTGTCCTCAGTGCTTTCCACTCGCTCGTGATATGGTTCCTTACAAAGAGATCAGGAACTGAGAATTAATGGTCTCAACCTCGTAAACTTCATTATCGAACATAAGCATGCACGCACGGTTTCAGGGGAAAATGGAAGAAGAGTCTTTTGATTGCACCAGTCAAAGGTTAATTAACAGCCATTAATTAACTGTGTCACACAATTGAATTGCACTACACTTTCATTTTGCGTGGCGAGTGGGGCTAACGCCATAATAATTGCCGACAACCCAAGTGGGAAGAAACGACACGAGTTGAGTACGCTTTGCTGTCTCCCATCCTCCATCTCCCATCTCTCTCTCTCTCTCTCTCCATCTCATGCTGATGTCATGCCATCGGCTGTGCTCTCCTTAAATATCCACGAGTCTGCAGCAAAAGCCGAAGCAAAGCTCACTATTACGACGCCATGGCTCAACAAGGCCTCGAACTCTCGACGGTGCCCAACGACCGGTGGGAGATCCACCCCAACCTGTTCTCTTGGACAGCCGTCAGCCAGTGCTGCTCCAACGCTGCCGCCGCCGCATCGTTCGCTGATGCTTCCAGCCACTCAGCCCTCAGCATGGACTCCTCGTCTGGTGACGCTTCAGGAGAGCCAGCGGAGAACCGCCACATGTGGAGCCATGTTCTGCTGTAAGTATTATGGAAGACGCCATACATAATTGCTACTCATGGTGATCTATAGATCTTTCCCTCTAAGTACATAAGCGAACGAAACTCGTCCTCTAAAAGTAGGTTTCGATGTTGCAGAGACGTAGAAGATGCTGGGGAGGTGGATGATGGGGAGAACTTCCTTGAAGTGCTGAGCTCAAGAAGGCTAACGGCAGATGTTTTCGAACCTGCATGCGCTAACTCCAAGAAGATGGACAGCTGCAGGGAATTGCATCCATCCTCTCTTCACTCCTTGGGAAGCATCATGCAGCCATATTTCGCTAACAACTGGTCTCTCGCTCCTTCGAACCCACAGCTCGAGAATCATCTTGCACCATCAACGTGCAATGGCTATATCTCTGCTTCGATGTTGATCGATCACTTGGCGTCTGATACTTCTCGCGTTAGGCATGAAATCCCGGTTTCACCGTCGTTTACTGTCGACGCAGTTGTAGGAGAAAGCAGTAGAAGCTATTATGATCACAACGTGAAGCCACAGAATCACCAAACAGGTCTCGACCATGAGTTCTGCGGTGGAATGGCAGAGGCTTCATGGTCTAACCGAAGAAATCCGTCAGATAAAGTCCCCTTTGGTGGATGCTTAGGCAAGCAAGCTGGAATGGAGTTACCAGCGTCAAAGCCTCGTGTAAAAGGCTCAGATTTGTGTTGTGGCAATAAGCAAGCATATGAAAGATCATCAGTAACTGCCTCTCTCTCTCTCTCGTTTACAGACACAAAACCCTCAAAAAATTACATGTAATTGTTTCTGCTAAGAAGTAAAAGCTCATTTCTTATTTCAGATAAGGGGAAATAGCAGGAATACCGGAACAGTTGAAGGAAAGAAGAAAAGATCCGATGAAGATAGTACAGAGACACTCCTCAAGAAATCCAAGTATGATAGGCCGATGGTTTCACCTACTAAGGTTAGGTTAAAGATACGCATTTATCATACTGTTTCTTGGAATATATAGCACAGGGAGATAATGTATTCTTGTCGGAAACTGCTCCAGGTGCCCAAGGCAAGGATGGCAGCTGAAAGAATCAGTGCTCTACAGCAAATTGTATCGCCATTCGGGAAGGTAACCAATTCCACCATGTTCTTCGTGATCAGATAGAAAAGCACGAGTTCATCCAACACTCTCTTTTGCGAATTTGTCAGACAGATCAAGCATCTGTGCTCATGGAAACCATATTTTGCATCAAAAGTCTACAAGAGCAAATACAGGTAGCACCATAAACTTCTCATCTTCCGGGAGGAAAAGTTCTATTACCATTCCTATAACTTTACTGCTTCATCAGTTTTGTCTTGATTAACAAGAATATGTTGCATCAGAGAGCAAAATTGAGGTTTAAGTCACTCGACCTCAACCTTTTGCTCAAGAAATCTCAATCTCAGCCTCTGTATTAGTAATCACCAATTAATTGACGATAATTCTTGTCCTAACCATGCAGTTGCTAAGTGATCCATACATGAAGTCAAGTGCTAGCAAGGTACTTCAAGATAATTCCTTATCTATTTCTTACAGTGGCAAATGGACTGCTACATGATCTGTATCTGCCCTTCGCAGGATCACAATTCATGGGGACAATTGGAGAGGAAGGTAAAGGCTCAGGCAAAAGTTGATCTGAGGAGTAAAGGGCTTTGCTTGGTTCCTATTTCATCCGTCTCTCAAGTTCATACAGACAATAGCAGACCAGATTACTGGATGCCAACATATAGAAGTTGTTTCTACAAGTTAGAGCCTTCTTGCGTAGATCTGTAGATCACCAATTCTGTCAACGACATGTAATTGTCAGACAGCATAAATGTTTCTACCAGTTGTTATTATTTTGATGGAATTGTTGCTGTATTGTTTTGTTTAATACCACGAAAATATACTGTAATGCTATTTAAAAACATTATAATTGAGTAATGTCTCGTATATTTTAACTTCAATTCTTTCGTGAAAAATGAGAAATTGGTATAGTAAGATTTTTCTAATTAATTTTACTCATATATAAAGGGTTGCACAAATTATATTTTTTACAAACATAAATCATCCAACATCATCCACACAAATCAATCTAACATACCCAACAAATCAATAGCTAATGTTAAATAGAATACAGGTGCATAGAGATGTAATGTTTGTAATGTTTTTGTTTGGTAACACAAAAACAATGTAACTTTCTTCATATCTACGTTGTGTTAACAGTAATTAATGATGCATTAGTTTCAAACTCGCCTTACTGGAAACATTATATACATAGTTAACTGGTTTACGGCCAACGTCATGATTATATCAAATTATAATAGATTAAGAAGTTTGCTATTCACAATCCTTAAAAATAATAAAAAATTATTATTATTTATTAACGATTTTTTTTCTTTCCTCGTAACCTCTTATTTCATCCGCTCGCTATCAATGCCATCGTCACAAACATGATTAGTCACCCCCCTTTGATGCCCCTCGATGCTTATCACATGTGTAGTCAAAGGTGACGTTATTTGTTACCTCTATGCTCACTATCGACGTTGTTGTTTGTCACCTTCTTTGATGACATAATGTCTCTCTATTGTTGTTGGTATTGGTGATTCTCGTTAGACATGTCATCTTGTTTGATGACATAATGTCTCTCTGCTTGTTGTTGGTATTGGTGATTCTCGTTAGACACTTCCTTTATTATTTGTATTTGTAACTTCCTCAACTTCTCTTTCGTAAGTATTACAAACATCCACTATACCAATCTCTTACTCTTCTCCTCCATCTCCTCCGTAGCCCATTTTAAAGAAGCCTTAAGCATCAAGGGGGTGTTGAGATAGTCAAACTCTAGCAACCACCTAAACAAACTAGTGCCACCACCTATTACCACTTTCATCAATTGTTTGCCCTCTACGATTTATACTCGTGTTCGCTTGGATCGTTGGTCGGATCGAGGAGGAGGAGGAGGAAGAAGAGTATGACACATATGTTAATTTACATAGAGATATTTTAAAAATATTTAAAAAATAAAAATAAGATTGTAAATAGTAAAAAGAATATGAATAAAAAACTCCTAGATTAATGTCATTACTTGTTGACATTTCAAACCTAAATGAGAGCCAATCGAATCAGGATAAATAGTCCCTGAATAAAATGAAAAATCCTAGAATTTAGAGGAATAAAAGGGATATTTCACTATTTTTCTATAGAATGCAAGAACAAGAAAGTAGTATTTTAATTTCCATTTACTCAACACCAACAACAGAAGCCAATCAAGGTAAAAAATAAAATATTGTTATATATATTTTACATCTAATCACAATAAGAAAGAGACTGAGTTGTAAATTGAGCCGCATGATGGCCCCAATTCGGCCCATGAAGGGGTCCGTTACGGTCAACCTTACAAAACCCTCGCTCACGTCCTTCCGTTACACGTTTGCGGTGGCCGAAGTCTTGTTCCAGTGGTTCCTGCTTGGTTCGATCCAGAGAGCGCCATGGCGATGGTGTCCCGCTTCGCCTTCTTCCTTCTCTGGATCTCGGTGCTGTCGTCCACCACGCACTCCGAGCTCGTGATCTCGAGAATCGATCGACGGGTGTGTAGATCTACCGTCCTCTCTGTTTTTAGGGTTTTGGATGATCCTATTCCCCCCCCCCCCCCCTTTTTGGGTAGTATGAGTGCGATCGGTTTATCTGATGCGGTAAATCTGGTATTTGGGTTTCGATCTGCTACGTGAAATTGGATCCTCGTCAGAAAATGATGGAATAGCTCGTCGGAAGTATTGGGGCTTTAGGAACATAGATCTTGTAAAGATCCTTTAATATGCACCACAAGTGGAGTCTCCACGTGCATTGTGGAATTTGTGCAGTGGGTCCTGTCATTGAGATATGAAAGATTTTCTGGTTTTTGAATACTGCAACTATTATCCTGTGAAGCGCTTATGTTTTTGTCGCACCAAGTTTGTGTTATTCAGGTGTTGGATATGTAGTTTATTTTTGCGCTCGAGCTGTATTGTCAACGCTCCGAGCCTCTAAGTTTGCTTGCTCTTGTTGGTAGATGTGGATGAAATCGGAATGATCCTCCATTTTTGACTGAAGGATTCCTCCTCCAAAACGGTTTGTTGCAATGGTGGTTAACTGATGCTCTAATGCAGTGGTCAGAGAACAGGCAATCATGCTGATGATAGTTATTTCTCCATAATAAACTGTTTAATCATTTTCTGTAATAGCCTATTTGCCGAAGTCTAAAAGCTTTCAGCCACTAGTTTGAGTACAATAACTTAACTCTGCCAGAATCATGATATATGCAGCAGCCAGCTATGATGACAACCCAGTTTTAGGTGAATGTAATGCTCAGTAATTAACAAAATATTTACTTGATTGGAGGTCACAAAAATTCTTGGGGTACCAGAACTATATCACTATGTTCTCATCTTTAGGTTTTTTTTCCCCCTAGAATTTTGCAAGTGATTTTAATGGACACAAAAACCAAGCTGAGCTTCCTGGGATTCACAGGTTTAGGATTGATTATAGTACTTACAAACTAGGAGTAGTCTTAGTATTGGGGATTAAGACCTGTCCATGTGAGCTGAGTCATATCATCTGGGCCAAGTCTTTTGAAATGAAAGATGATCAATTGGGATCTGATTGAGCGAAAATATCAACATCTGGGAACAGTCATTCGAGGCCACTTGGGAAGATTGATTGATTTTAATTTATTGCTGGTCGACTAGTTACTCTTTTGCAATTATGTTTTGCAAGGGCAATATCACTAGCAATTTGAAGTGTTATTGATTATATATATATTATTTCTATTTTTTTTAAGTTCTCCCTTTGTCTCTCTTTGCATTACTGTTTTGATTAGTTCACATTTCGTAACTGGTCTGATGTCTCTCTTTTGTATAAATTAACTTCACCTTAAGCTTTGTTTTTTTAATACTTAATTGGCACGAACATCCTTGTATGCATACAATTAATCTTACACATTTTATAATGTTCATCATCTAGATGATAGTAACTTTAGAAGAATGGAGAATAGTAAATTCTGCTGCAAGGAGGACATGTTAAAGATAATAAGCTATGAGAAAAGTATCTGTAACGACAACAAGAAACAAAAAGAAGGGGGGGGGGGGGGGGAAAAAAAAACCTGCTGCGTTCTAAGTTATCTTCTGTGCACAACACAAGCTGCCAGGTCCCAAATTGATATATTCTACATGTGATGTCATATGCAGTAACACAAATGGATCAGAATGCCTATGATTGTTGATTGAATGTGGAAGTGTGAAACAATGCAACATACATTGTAAACAACCTGATACTAGATACAGCAGCTGATTTTGTTTATTGGGTTTATCCTAATTAGTTAATCATGGGTGGACTAAATGCTACTACTCGTATTGGACTGCAATTTCATTCTTGATGTTGTAGTTATATGAACCACAAAGTGAAAATTCAAGCAAGAGGTGTAAGGAAGGTGATGAAATATATGACACTTTACTGAAGGCTAGGATCTTTTGAACTAAAAAGATTTGTATTTTTCATGATCATATTGTTTTAGACATTTGACTGTGTGATTTAGTGAGCTACTATGTTTTTTATATCCATCAACCTGTATAGATTGACGCTACGTTGTTGAAAACATGCTTTGGAAATTTGATATTCACTGATCTTGATGTTGATTTGTTGTTTAGTTTATGTTGTATGGTATGGTTATCGTGGTTCACTAACCATGATGCATTTATTGCTAACAGGTTGATTTGTCTTCTCACATTGTACGGGCCCTATTCTCATTGAAGGTAATCTACTCTATTATATTTTTCATAATCTTTAGAGCACTAATGGGTTACTCATTACTTTTTTTACACATTTTTTTCTGCTTTCTGAGCTCTGTGATCATAGATCATTTCATGTATTTTTTTCTTCTGTACATGAGATATGTGGTTAGTGACTATTAATTTTTTTTAATCTTTTCATTAGTTTGTGTTCTGCATGCATATGTATGTTGAGAGAAAATATAACTGAAATTGAGCTTCGTTGCCATGACATGAGCTAATTAAGACTTGTCTTTCATAAAAAATATCTTACTTAAGCTTATCTTTAAGTATTTTAGTAATTATGATTTTGCTGTTTGCATATTCTTTCAAAGTATTCTGATAAAGAAAAATCAACTAAAGAGGTGGTATCCCCTTTAATCATACAAAATCTTGTTCTTAATAACCTGTGAAATCACAGTGAACTGAGAAACAAGGCGACATAGTTTGAGGGCTTTTCTAGTCCGACAACAGGTTGAATGTTTTTTACTTCTACAAATGGCTGCACAAGGTATCAGCTTTTAGAGGTCTACGTGGCATCTATTTGGATGACTGTAGTTATAAAATGAGCATTACATTTCATCCGTGTTCATGTTGCTGTCGGTGGTTGGGATGGAATGCACTGTTCCAATGCAGCATGTCAACACCCTACCAACATAAGCATGCTAAATAACACAACCATAGGCAAAAGGGGAGAGAGAGAGAGAGAGAGAGAGAGAGAGAGAGAAGAAAGAAATAAAATTAAAAAAATGGTGTCATGTCACTTCCACCTGAGGGCATCTCCTTTAGTCTCCGGTGTTTCTCCTCCATTATGGTTTTGAAGGAGGATTGAGGGCCTGTCAGTGGTCTCATTTATTTTAATACATTTACTGCAAGTGCAAAAGCATCTTCACTGTACCAACAAGATAATTATCTAGTTGAGCCATATCATTTTGTCAGAGGCCTCATTTATTTTAATACATTTATTGCAAGTGCAAAAGCATCTTCACTATACCAACAAGATATGTCTAGTTGAGCCATATCATTTTACTATGACTCAAGTCTCCCATTTGAGATAAGTTATTGTCTCAGATTCTGAGAACCATTTCCAAACATTTGACTGGTAAAAAATATTTTATGTATTTCAACTTGTCAATCATTACTTCATATTCTGAATTGATCTTTTTAGTGCTGGCGGCAGAAATAGACTTGCTTTTTCTGCTTAGTTCAGAGGTTTACTTAATAATATCAATTTGGTCATGTAAACTTCTTTTTTCCCCATTGTCTAGGTAGAGAATGTTGGCAGTAAAGTTGTATCTGAAGTTTTGCTGGCTTTTCCAAACATGCAAGCAAAGAACTTGGCAGCGATAAAAACGTTATATAATGAAGGGAGAGGAAAAGTGAAAGCTTCTAGTGTTAGCCTTCCTACTACAGTTGTTGAGCCAGAGGGGATGCCCCCAGAATTGACCTTTTACTCCGTATCTTTACCTAAAGGTTTGGAGAAGGGAGGAACTGTGAGTTTGGATGTTTTGGCCGTATTTACTCATTCTCTACAACCATTTCCCGAGGAGATTACTCAAGCTGATGGACAGCTTGTTGTATATCAGGATAGTGCTTACTATTTGTCTCCTTACACAGTAAAGGTCCAGACTCTTGGTATAAGATTGCCTGGTGGAAGAGTTGAGTCTTATACAAAATTTCCAAATGCAAAGCTTGTTGACTCAGAAATTACGTATGGCCCATTCGAAAACCTTCCGGCCTTCTCCTACTCACCTGTAATTGTTCATTTTGAAAATAACTATCCTTTTGCAGTGGCACATGAACTAGTGCGTGAGATTGAGATTTCCCACTGGGGTAATGTTCAAATTACAGAGCACTACAACCTTGTTCATGGAGGTGCCAAGACAAAAGGCGGTTTCTCTAGGTTATTTTTTCGTTCATTTATTTGTTATGCTTTCTTTTTTTGGGAGCTTTTCTTGGAATCTGTTTCTTACTCATTTTCGTTGTTTGCAGGCTTGATTATCAAGCCAGATCATCCGTTAGGGGGGCTTCATCATTTAGTCATCTAATTTTTAGATTGCCACCAAGGGCTCACTCTATATACTATAGAGATGAAATTGGAAATATTTCAACATCACATTTCTGGGGTGATTCCAGAAAGGTACTTGCTACATTGTTGGTTCAACAGAATTATCATTTTCAGGTCACCGTATAGCTTTGAATTTAACTGGTAGTGTCAGTCTGAAGTTCATATTAGATGTTTTTTCTCTGCAGACACAACTTGAAATAGAGCCTAGATTCCCAATATTTGGTGGGTGGAAGACATCTTTTACAATTGGCTATGGTTTACCATTACAAGATTTTCTGTTCAAGGTGGATGGAAAGCGGATGCTTAATATCACATTTGGTAGTCCCATGGATGAGGTCATTGTTGACAATCTTATTGTGAAGGCAAGTTAACATTGTTCTATTTGATATTTTCATATAACCTGTACACTATTTATTTACTTCAATTTGTATTGACAGAAGGCTTCTCTCTTTAGAACAGTCAGTCACTTGGTAGCTAAATTACTAGATGATTAGCTTTATGTTTTTAAATCATTTACTTTAAAAGGTTTGTTTGGCATTTATGCTGTATAATTTCTGTCACAAGTATCAGTATGATAGAAGGGGAAGATGTTTTGCATCGTGTATTCAATCTTCTTTTTTTACACAAATGAATCCCAAAGTTCTCTTTATGTATAAGATTCAGTGTTTATATCTTGATTTTAGCAAAATAGTTTGTATGAAATGTTAATTAAGCATGGGCATGCACATGGGGTGAGAAAATTGAATACGATACGACACCAAAGGAGGTCGATCAATGAATATGTTGTTTATAGATAATTGGATATAAATTCATTTATATCTTCACAAAAACTCATTGTTTAATTAATAATCATTTCAAAATTCTTATGGTTCATTTTGGCAAGAAAAGATCAAAGTTCTTCGAAGGTTGCAATAAACTAATCAGACTTTTGTTTATGAGAATACATCATTCATTTGTCATAAAGCTGATATTTCTGCTCATTAAGTTGATGATTTCAGGGATGGGAATAATAGACAGAAAAAATGTTAGACAATTTTAGTTTGGATGCTGATTGAATCAAGTTTAGGTCCGTGTTTGATTCGAGAGTCTGGATTAACTTTAGGATTGAGTCGGCATATAATTTCTATGCTTGTGGATAATTTGGTAGATATTTGAGGGCTCAGCTATAATATTCTTTAAATGAATCCAAGTAACATATCCAGAGTGGTTATTTAGGTAGCCCTCTTAACATAATAAAAAAGATACTAAATGGTTTAGATACTCAAGAACAGAGCTAAACCTTTTAGGCAGGATACTGTTAGTAAAATTCTTTCCTTCTGTCAGATGCCTTGACCAAGCAGTTGAACAAGGTTCAAATTCTGATTCGTACATGGTACCCCTTCTCTTGCCTTCTCAGTATGAAGCCTTTCAAAATTGACCTTAGTAAACCAACATTTTTTTTGAATATATAACATTGTTGTTATGATTAAAGCACTGTTTTAGCTGAATTGTATCACTGAGATCTTGATAAGTTATGTAATATTTTGTCTATGAGGATTTTTAAGTATTCTTTTGTGATCTCAAATCATCTCTTGTTCTCTGATGAAAAATGAAAATGCTCACTGCAGGTTGTTCTCCCTGAAGGTTCAAATGGAATTTCTGCTTCTGTTCCTTTTCCTACGAAACAAGGGGAAGAGGTAACTCTTAATATTTGAGCATTTAAAAACTTTTTAGATGCTATTGACATCAGCCAGCTTATGGATATGATACTGAAAATGATTTCTCTTTGTCAGATAAAATATTCCCATCTAGATATTGTTGGAAGGCCTGTATTAGTCCTAGAAAAGAGTAATGTTGTTCCAGAGCATAATCTCTATTTTCAGGTATGCCTTTAAATTTGTTAGAAGTTGATATAGTTATAGCTTCATTTGTTATGTGACATTCTAGAAATTTCCATTGCTTTATGGTGCTAACAGTTGACAACAATTCTCCAAGATCATCATTTGATTGAGTTGTCTCTGTAGGGGTATTTAGTTTGTCCATTTGATAAACCAAAAAGTACCCCTTTGTAAATCAAAATATGGTTTGTTTGAAGAGTACTTCTTTCTTTTTTAATGAAAACACACCTTTTCTTATAAAGTTTATTTTAGATCATCATGTTTAATATGTAGATCTCACTAGAAGCAAAAATCTCCAAGCACTTTCTGCATTTTATTATGGAAAAGTACAGTTCAACTGTTTTTGAGTTGATTTCATATTGCTTACCCATGCCTTAAAAGTTGGCACTTGAACTACTTGTGGTTAGTTCTGTTGATCCTTTTCTCAACCCCACCTATATTTAACATACGAATGGCATGTGCATTGAGATTTAAGCACTAAATGGACAGAGAGACACATGTAAACTCAAGTTTTTTCTTTGTATTAACTTGCGTTCGTAATTTCGTATCGTACCGACATTTCGAGTTTAGTTCAGTACGGTACGGTATGAGCATACCGAGTGGTATGCTAGGACGTACCAATCGATATAATAATAATAATAATAATAATAATAATAATAAATAATAATAATAATAATAATAATAATAATAATAATAATTCGAAATTAAAATCCTTTGTATTAACTACAGTCTACCAATGATAATTATTTTTACTATATCTTGGTCAAAATTTGTGTATTTGCTAATGAGCAAGATATTGTGGAACCAAATATAAGCTCTGAGCAGTCCTATGAACCACTGGAGGTTAGTTCTGTTGATTCTCTTTTTTCAACCCACCTATTGTTATATTCAGCATAGAAATGGCATGTGCATTGATATTTAAGCCTAAAAAGGACAGCCACATGTAAACTCATATGTTTTTTCTTTGTGTTAACTACAATATACCATTGATAATTATTTTTACTATATCTCAATCACAATTGGTGTATTTGCTAAGAGCAAGATATTGTTGAACCAAATATGAGATCAGAGCAGTCTTATGAATTGTTGATACTATTGGAAGAAAAAGTAGCTTTTTGTACCTTGAGATGGCAAAGAAAATTTTATTATTCAACATTTGAGATGTGCAATGTTGTTTTTGCTGTAAATGAAAAGGATCCAGTGTACTTCTGATTATTATATAACTGAATAGCTAACGTGACCATTCATATCTACTTAGTATATCAGGATCTTTCTTTTACATTTTTGTTGTTGATTCTTTGCTTTTCAGAAATACAATTCTATATTTTTCGTAAATCAATTACAAGTCAGATATAATCTCCTTTGATGGCAGAAGTTAGTCATGTAGTTAGAATTTAACTTTTGTTTTAAGAAATTTCATCTTGTTATGATTGTCTAAGTCTAATTAATACTAGATTAAAGGAACAATGTGCCTTATCCTTTCGGAGATTGAGCTCATTGGAATTCTTGCAAGTAGCCTCTTACATGTAATAAAAGATTTACCTGTCTGTAGCAAGGCAGATATCATGGCAGTACATTTAGTTCTTGATTCTTATTTCTATTTGAAACATTGTTGATACAAGAATTATGCAGGCTGTTTTAAAGTGATGTTTAATACATGAATTTTCATTTTGTTCTCATCTTGTTACTTGTATATTTTTCATTAAATGAACAAAAGATTGGATTTACTGATTTCAAGTGTTTTTAGGTGTACTACCATTTCAACAACCTCTCGTTGCTTGGGGAGCCAATGATGCTGATTTCTGGCTTCTTCCTCCTTTTTGTTGCTTGCATTGTTTACATGCACACTGATATGTCAATCTCGAAGTCTTCTGCTTCGTATCTTGCAAAAATTCAATTAGAGGAGGTACGAAAATTTTGTTTTCTGTATCTTCCAACTAGAGAAGCTAAATTGATAGAATCTTCTTTTTTGGTTTAAACCAGAAGGCATGGCTTCTACTATTAGGTTTTATGCATACTATCAATTTGTTGTAATGGATGAACGATCTACTAATTACAAACACTTTACTTTCTTGAAATAATACAAGGTCTCCTATCTTAAGTTGCTAATTGGTTATCAGAAAAATACTCATTTATCAAATTTTGGTAGGAGGATTTATATTCTTTTGTGGCTTAACTAATTAAGGTTTTATATGAAGAGAACATCCAGCCATTGATTCATCAACTTGAGGCAATCATTTAAATGGTGTGTCCAAAAGTGAAATTGGTTGTTGATATGTTGAAAAATGTGGGCTCAGGAAGGAGTAATGGCACTTCTCGAAGGAAATAGCAGCCATGTCAGTCGAAGATTGAAGGTTTTGTTTGTTTTAATATAAGTGAACTTGTGGTTGAGATGTTGGGCATTTGCATCTTGCTATTGACTTGTTGGCGATGTTTGGATTTAGTAGGCTATTAAGATAATTAATCTAGTTTGAGCTAAGCCCTACACATTGATTGAGGAAATAATTAGTATTATATACGAAAAGGTGTCTACAACTATTTTGTTTGTTGCTTATTTACATTAAGATTGATCAATTGAGATATGATGTATATGGAGTTAAATAGATTGCATATGCTTCATTGAATTTTTTTTGGGGTCAATAATGACAGATACATGCTTTCCATACTTTCTTGTGTTCTTTCATACTGAACTTCTGTGATACTACCAAACAGTTGTTTGTCTACTTTTATTTTCAGATGACTTTTGGGTCTATCATGTACACACCAAACAAGGATAACTTTTACTTGCTACCTTTAAACGCTTTTAATGTTTTTTGTCAAATTGTCTTGTATTATTTACTTTGACAATTATATAGGTGTACATATATTTTATGTGCTCTTTCTACCCAATTGAAAGACTAATGATATTTCCTATCATGTTGCGGAAGTTTGAAGTCTAAAATTGAACCTTGTTGATCTGATCATAGGTGCAAGCAACAGTTCAGCAGATCCAGAATATCATCAATCAATGTTTAGCAGTCCATGACAAGCTGGATGCTTCCCTACGAGATCTCTCGAGGACAGGAGATGTCCAATCATGTAAAATAGCTCGTAAGACAGCTGATGCACAACTCAAAGAATTGGTCAAGGAGTTGAAGCCATTGGTGACATTTCTTCACCATTCTCCTCAGGCTTCCCATATATGGCCAAAGGTTAACCTTTTTTTTATATAGCCATGCTTATGTTCCTTGATTGTTTATTAGTATGCTGTAAAATTTTTTTACTTTAATGAATAAATGACGTAAACCTTCCCATGAAATATATAACAACAACAAAGCCTAAGTCCCAACTGTTCCTATGAAATGTATTAGACAAAATTAGGTGGTCAGCACAATTATAAAGTTAGCTACTCTACAATCAAGCCTATGCTAATCACAATTAATCTTCATACAAAGAGTATAATCAAGACAATTATACTCTTTGTATGAAGATTAATCTCATATGGGTTCTTAGGAAAGTTAACAGCATCAGGACTTATTGTAACCTAATTCTGTATAACCAAATCCTAGTTCATTTTAATCCTGGTTTGAAAATAACTCATGTGCCAAACTGGCATCTGGATTCCGGACAATTAATTTTGAGGAACTGGATATGTTTCAGTCAAATCTGACTAAACCTGTTTACTTGTCTGAGCTATCAGAGCTGTCAGAGTTAATAATATCAAGGTTTTATTGTTGAATGGAGGACTTCTGGTTATTAATCATGCCACCCAATGGAATTAGTATGATGCCATTCTCCATTTTGTTTACCTACTGGCATTGCATGACCAGGACAGACGGCATGTGCAATCCATGGTCAGAAGTGGGATATAGTTACAAATAATTCCTTAATAAAAATAGAAGAAAAAATACTCGGTGAAAAGAATTCTGCAAACTGAATATGTACATGGATCTGATTCCCCTGTTGGTTGTCACCTCTGTCATTTGAACCATGTCTAGACCTGGTTTTTGGCTGAGGTTCATAATGTCTGAATCCAGAGATAGGATTCCTTAGGTAGGAACACATGGGGCATACTAGCTTGGTGCTAGTTTAAGGTCTTTTTGAAGTCATTAGCAGTGGCGGACCTTCCTATTGTTGCCATCATAAAAACATTAGTACTGGTCGCTTCCACAAACTTTTGAAGCCTGTAAATATGCTGGTGGTCTTATTGGTCTGTGTTCATCCTCAAGTGCCTTGGAGTTTTGTGTGAAAAGGTATGCATGGATAATTTGAGTATAGCATTACTGATGAATTTTACGTTCTTTCATTGGCTGTAATCCATGTTTTCATTCTTCTTGGATTTTTTTTCTCATTGTTGTTCAAAATGACAATATGTTTTTGTATTTAGGTAGAGGAGCTGGTTGCAAAGGAGAAAGATATGCAAGAGAAGATGTTTTTGAGACATTCCACGGTGGTTGATTGTTTTGAGAAGAAACTTGGTGGGCGAGAAATAGAGAACCGCATTGCATCACAGCAGCAGAAATTAGCGGCCTTGAGGCAAGAGGTCGATGATCTTCTGGAGTTCCTCGATGAGATCTAGAACAAACCATCATCTCATCATGAATTTAAACTATGAGATTTTTCTTTAAGATTTTGATGTCAAATCTTGCATGAGCCCAAAAATGTTATTCTATCATGTTGGTATTTAAGTTTACCGAACCACATCATCTGAGGTCATATTAGGACATCCAGGGACAATACAGCACCTTTTTCTTGAACATGAATGTGGTGTTGATGTTATGGCTGCGGGTAATCTGGTTCTAACCCCTCTTCAAGTGATTTATTCTACGGTCCATTAACCTCGGTGCTGGTGCAGGAAAGAAAGATTACTTCCAACGAAGCAGGTCAGGCAAGTAACCCTGTTTGTCCCTTTAGTTTTGTGAGTGAAACTAATGTGGAATTAATGCCTTTATGGAAGTTAGCTTGAGAGATTATACGGTCACATATGCACTGATTGAAACTCGTATGACTGATCAGGAGCATGTATCAGATTAGCTTACTTTTTGTGATCATGTATCTCAATAATATCTTTTGCAGCTAACCTCTCCATGCATATAAATTCATCCTGAAGTGGTTTTTGACATTATTTCCCATTTTAAGTTTTCTTATGAGGGGCACCGGAACTGCACTCCTTCCCATGCATGTAAATTCATCCTGGGTTTTTGGCAGGGTTTTATTTCACCCCTTTTGACTCCTCTGGTTCAGCCAATTGATGGCGGTGGAGCTTATCAGGTTGACCCTTGGAATCCTCTGTCACATCTCTTTCCGATGGATTAAGCACCCATGTCATGGCATTCTGGCCCATCCAAGAGGGTCAGTGATGTGGCTCACAGAGACCACCATCATGTAAAAGATTGGTGATCCTCGATGATGTTTTGACAGGCATGGGAATCCCTGGGTGGATGGATGGGTACCTCAAAATATCTATCCACCATCTCCTGTTGACCTCCTCGCAGCAAAAAAAGATACTTAGGTGAACATGGTGGTCTTCTTCACATGACAACCTTGCAGGTGAGGGGCATCAGTCTTTTCCCTTTAGAAATGGAGAGTGAGGCTGTGAAGTTCTCCTCCATTGGCTTCAGGTACTGATTAGCTTCTTTTCATGCAGTTTTGGTGGTGGAAAATCATCTTATCAGGTTTTAATATTATCTTGTTTATATCCAATCCAAACATAATTATTCCAATTTAAGCCTTGATTGGTTGTCTAGAAGAAACAATCATCAAAATAAATGTGCATTGTATGATCATAGTGGGAAGGGACCCAATTTATCAGCTCAATTTAGACATCAGTGTTCACTCGAGTGGCACTCAGCCTCACAGCGAGTTTCAGATTTTGAGTGCTCATAAAGCTGTGTGACAAAAAGAGGAGCAATTTTGAAGTGATCAATTCAAAATAGGCTGATATGCCACTGAGAAACTTCTCCTGACTGAAATGATTTGTTGTGAAAAAGATGGCAAACGAAAGGACAGGATTGCAAACTGATGCACAGTGGAGTTGGTGAGGTATCATTTGCATGTTGAAAGTCACCGTTGATCCTACTCGTCTACTACGGAGGTAAGAAACACTTGGTGTTCTGTAACCAATGTTCCAAGAAAGAAGAGAAGATGTGGCGCTCAGATTCAGGAGGAACTCAACGCTCCATTTGCCATCTCTTGCTTCTCTGACCGAATCATCCTTTGCCATTTACCTCTCGTCGAGTAAAGTTCAGTAGTGCGGGACTCGATGTCATCACAAGAAGAAGTTTCGGTTGCAGCTGTGACACTATCGCTGCATAATTTCTCTTCTGATACTGGTCGCAGTGTCTTTCGGCGATATAAAGCAGAGTAGCAGTTCCTGGGACAGACAAAAAAATCCTATCAAGAGTGGTGCGAAAACCCTGTTCCAGTTGAATCAACTACCTGCGTTGGTACAGTATACGAAAAAGATGGTGGTGTTAGCCTGGTCCAATGAAGATATAATTCTGAATCCAATCCTCTTATATTGTCTGCCAATCTCATGTCGAGGTGGAGGCGCATGCAGAAAAAGGATGCCCGGTAGGACAGGGCAGGAGAAATGATGACAGTGTTAGTGAAAGCGAAGGCCTGCTTGCCACGGGAGAAGAAAGAGAGAGGGAGATGGTCTTAACAGTTGGAGCTTCGCTGAGAGTATCATTCACCAACAACGAAAGAAAAAAAGGAGTCGCGGAAAAGAGATTCGCGGAGAACATGATGAACACCGTCCTGCTCACTCTACCGCCCTCGCTTCATCCCGTATGTGGCAACGCGCAAGTGCGTCGGAAACACCCACTTTTCCTTTGGCATCTACTGCTCTCCCCGCACCAGAGAGCATGTGATCGCATCGCCCTCGAATCATCTCCGAGAAGGAAAGCAGATGGCCCTCCTTTACTCTCTTTGGAGCTTTGTGTCTCTTGGATCTCCAGGTTTTGGACCCAAGCAGAAGGAGAGGCGAGCTGTGTCTCATGTTCCGTTGCTTCCGAAGGTACGACGAGTATCCGGAGTAGCTTTTGATCTCTCGTTTGTCCTTCACTCATTTTTCTTTTTGTAGCGGTGAGTTTTGCATGGCGCATGCATCCTGGTTCTTATTCGTCGTCTCCAAAGTTCAGTCACCAAATGGCTATATAAATCTTGCAGGAGCTTCGGAATGAGCATCTCCGGGGCTTTGTCATTCAAATTACGTCTGCTACGAATGATGCTGACTGACTTCCGTTTGCAGTAAAATTCTACTACGTTTTCCTGTATCTTTCATAACGGGACTGATACCTAAAATTTTCAAGTACCACATAAACCAAAATGCAGGAGAGTATAATCAATCTCTATCGAGTTGTCGTCACATGCAACAACTCATTTGGTAGAGTCTTATATATCATCAACCCGGCAATGCATTGTAGATACGGATTGGAACAAGGCAGCACGAGGCACTAAAATCCATGGCACTTAACCACGTTACTCTGGCCCAACCAAATCATGCCACCGGCAACGCCGTCGTCCACCACCCACGCCCTTTACCCGCCTTGGCGGCACATGAACTCCGCCATCATGTCGCCGGCCCCACATTACACTTCCAAAGAACAATCTTTTATCCACGTTAGTTCGCCTCATCATCATGGGAGTCAATAATTCTCTTCGTATCTGCTGGTCTTTAGACTGTTGAACTATCTATGATGAAACAATATTAATAATTATACATAAGCACGAATTATTCTATGTATGTAATTATAGCAAAAGTTTAGGGTCTTTTACGTCAAAGCAGTGTTTATACATGTTGGTAATTTCGGTAAAGATTGAGGGGTTTTTCCGTCAAGTAGTTTTAGTCTGTGTGTTATATATGGATGTGAAAGGGCCTCTAAGATTGTTGATTCCGAGTCTTCCCTCTCTCTCTCTCTCTCTCTCTCTCTCTCTCTGGTCGACAAGGCAATGCCTCCATCGGCGAGAATCTTGCAGACGAGCTCCGGCTTGCTTCCCGTTGCGGAGCCTCCGGAGCCGCTGTCGGTGGACTCCGACGTGGTGGTGATACTGGCGGCGCTGCTCTGCGCCCTGATCTGCGTCGTCGGGCTCGCCCTCGTGGCGCGCTGCGCCTGGCTCCGGCGGGCCTCCCCCGGGGCACGGCCCGCGCCGCCGAGCAAGGGGCTCAAGAAGAAGGCGCTCAGGGCTCTGCCCAAGGTGTCTTACGGCGCCGCCGCAGCGGCGGACGGGAGGCTCGCTGAGTGCCCCATCTGCCTGGCGGAGTTCGCGGAGGGGGACGAGATCCGCATCCTGCCACAGTGCGGGCACGGGTTTCACGTCGGGTGCGTCGACACGTGGCTCGTGTCCCACTCGAGCTGCCCCTCCTGCCGCCGCGTCCTCGTCGTCGCCGCCGACGCCGCCCAGCCGTCGCGGTGCCAGAGGTGCGGTGCCAGCTCCAGCGACGCTGCTGCGGTCGCCGCCACAGCGGCAGCTGAGGAAGTGGCCAAGGCTCGAGAGGACGGCGATGCCAATAGGTTCCTCCCCTGAGTCCTCCTCTCCTTTTCAGCAACTTGTCAAGTAAACAAGATCCAATTTCTCTGCTTAGGGTTTGGACTGGGCGGTGGACTAGACCGCCATGTGTTTGTAGTATGGTGCCTTAGGGTTGTATAATAGTGTAGAATTCAAACCAAAGAATGATAAAAAGTCACTTTTGGTGAAGCATCTGGGATCTGTCTCCCCTTTTAAATGCTGATTGTAGTTAAAAAATGGTTTTCTTTAGTAGAAAAACCCAGAAAGCTAGATTTTTTTTTTCAGCCCTTTGATTCCCTCTTCCAGTTCTGAATGAGAAAGGCAACTCCTTCTCCACCATTGTATTTGGGTGGTGGAATTTTGTTTAAGAAAATCTATCAAAGAAAGGAATAAGGAGCCAATTAGAAAGTTCCTCAGTGAGGCCCTTTTGATAGAGTACAACTTATAGGAGTAAAGTGAGAGGGGAACAAGGAGAGTAAAGGGCATGCATTGTTCATCAAGAGAGGCACATGCAGTTTGGTATGTTTTAGTGGGAGTAGTAATTGTAGTAGGGCAGTGTTTGGGACCTACATTCTGGTCTTCTGACTCAAGTTACCATGTAGAGCTGTTTATGTACTTGGAAGTTTGGAGGTAGGAGCAGGTGGAGGGGGTGCCCTCCTCATTACAACCCACAAAAAAGAAAAAAAAAAAAGAAAAAAAACATATAACAATGCAAAAACAGAGGGTAATCTAAACCGTAACCCAAAGTTATTTATTTTTTTCATTTATTTTGTTGTATTTGAGTGAAATGAATGTGTCAGATACAAAAAATTTAAAAAAAAAACCCACTCTTCTCATAATACTTTAAATTGGAATAACATGACTGTGGTTTGCTTTTGGCAATCAGCTTGCAGTTTATACAAGTGGTCAATGCAATTCTCTGCATTAAGAGTGTCTGGGATTAATCTTAGATCAGTATTGAGAAAGATGGGCATTTAGAATCAGATTCTCTGTAGAGGATTTCCAACTGACATCCCTATGGAGGGGAGTAAACTTTTGTGATAGATCTTTTCATGTAAATGCAAGTAAGTAAGGTGCTAATTCTGTTGGCAAAAGATCAAAGGGTGGTCAAGTTTAGCATATTAATGCACATAGGTTGGACTGGTCTTATGTGGATTAATTAGAATGGGCTGGTGCTATATATATATATATATATATATATATATTATATATACTCATGCTTGTTGGAATAACTCACTTTTTGGATTTGGTTGTTTCCGCAATCTGATGAGAACACAAGTTGTATTGCTTCTGGAGCAATCCATGAAAAGTGACAAAACAGTTTTGTAATTCACACTGAAAGCATGACTAGCTTTTCCAAACATCTTGGCCGCACCCATCTCTTTTGTGGGTTGCAATGACTCACCAAAGAGTGTTGAATTAAACTTCAGTTGGAAAGCTGAATGTTAGTTGCTGTTAGGCCAAAGTAGGTAATCAGTCAAGCTTCATTGTTTAGCTTATCAGCGTCTGTATGACATGTGTCAAAGGTCAATGAGGGTTCTAATCCTCAGCCACCATTTGTCTTTAGTCTTTACAAATATATACAGTTACCTGATAGTGAAAAAAAAGAGACCAGGATAAAGAAAAAAGGTACATTCCTTTAGTTAAAATTTTTAATTTAAGAAATGACAAATCAAGATATGAAATCCCATAAGATTGCAGCCACTTTGTTTTTGGAGCGAAAAATACTTTGTTTCGGATTAGATTTTCTTAATCTGGATAATCAATTCTACATCTTTTTTGTTAAAAGGATAGGGAAGAATTATTTCAGGACACCAAATAGTTTTACCTTATCTAAAAATAAACCTATTCTTAAAACACTAAACTTGTTTGACTGGTTAAACAAGCTGGTTACTTTTCTTTAACCCTGTAATGAGCATATATATAATAATGATAAGAAAGAAACAAATAGAAGAAAGGCTCTAATATTTCCCTAGTTTCCCACATTTAGTGGTCTATGGCTTTTTGGGCATATTATGCCTTCTTTTTGACTGGTCCTACTTGTTGGTCTCTTGTCACTTCTTTCTACTGGATCCAACCATGTGGAGTATGTGGGCAAATACCACTTGAATCTTGACCACTGTTCCACTACTACCAATCTTATATATCAATGTTCGCAAGTAGTGAAAATGAATTTATTGGAGAAGAAAATTGAAGTGAAAGTTTTTGGATGAACTTGCGATCCTCAAATCTAGGCCAGTCTGAGGATTTTGATCGACTTGAAGTTTGTGAAGAATGAAGCCCAATAGGAACCCTAGAGAATTCAATCAAAAATTGTAAAGATGGAGCATGATAAGAAATCAAAATTTGACGAGCTTGAGTTCCTTGTGGACATGGTACTTGGATGACAAAGTGTACAAATTTCTCGTGCCATAATGCTACCAGAGAGAACCAACCAGAGCTAGAACTTGTCTTTGTTACCAAGAGGGAAAAGGACTTCATAACTTTATTAGCTGTGCTTGATCTTTGGATAAGATTCTATTACAGAATTGGTTGCTTGAGTCTACTGCTGGTCAAAATCTTATCATTGTCAGAATAAGGAATCCTGGTATTATTGACATATACAATGGAAATTTATCCCTACATAAACAAGACCTGTACAAGGTAACTCGGTTGTGATTAGTAATGAGGAAATAAGGAAGACATGAGAAAGCCTCATTATTAACGGCAAAAGAGATCTTATTGCTTTTTGTTTGATTAGGGATATTGTTTTCAAACAGTATCCATTATTATGGCCTGTTATCATCGTTTAACATTATTCTCTGATTAAACGTAGACCATTTGCTGCATGAATTCATGTATGTTTGCAGTTGCACACTCTTGCATTTGGTCATTTGCAAATCCATGAAATATCGTGATTTTTCAAGTTCAATGATAGAAGATTCAATTGTCCTTAGCTCCATAAAAGCATGACAGAAACTTTTCGAACAAACCAACTCTCGTGTAGGGTTACATGCCTGCCTTTACCAACCATCTTAATGGCAACCATCAAACTTTAATGGTTCCACCATTCTTGTCATGGTGTTGGTGGCTTTCTGAATGGTTCTGAATCAGGATTTATTATCAGAGGACAGGAAGGAATACTTGATCAAAATTGAAAGCAAGAGGTCATAATTTGCATCCTGTTGCTGTTCATGCCAATCAGGTAAATGATTAAGCCCATAAAGAAAAGAGCCAATAGTTTAGGTAAATTTAAGTGTTGACTAGAGTAAAACTAAGTTTATTTTTATTTTAAAATCATCATTTTGTTAGGTCCTAGGAACAACTTGCCGCTAGTCCATGTCTTAGTCCAACTCTGACCAACTTTCAGCAATAAACATAATTGACACCTAGGATGATGCTCACTTTCCCTAAATCAATTCCCTTGAAGACTTTATTAGTTTGGTAACATCACTTTAGGCCAAAGCAGAAGTGCTATAAGTTCCTCTTGGCATCACCAGTCCACCTTCCAACTCTCTGGGACATCCACTTTTGTCATCTACTGGTTTACTGGGACCTACTGCTTATCTTTGCCTCCACCAAGCATGTCCTTGACTATCATGACAATTTATGTATGCTTTTAAGTATGTTGTCAAGTTGATTAATCTTCTTGTTCTTCTCTAATGACCTCATGTCTTCTGGATTTTGTTGGTGAATCAATCCCACTTGTAAAGTGAGATGCTTGGTTCCTGGAAGCATCCAAAAGGTCATTTGAAATATTTTTGTGTATCTTACCATCTTTTGGAGATCAAACCACTACAATCCCATTGTTGTTGGGTTTGCATCATCTGATCCTGCTTCTTATGCATATATTTTGTGAATCATCCTGAGGGCAATGAAAAAAAGAAAAAAAGAAATTTGATCCACTGTTCACCTGTGCATGTATGAATTAGCTACCCTTTTTCTTCACAAGGAAGCTACTGATCCTGGTCCTCCATTACCTTGATCTCCATGTCAGGATCATCTTTGATGCCTTCTTCCAAGTGAAGACCATGAGGAAGAGCATCAGGCATGGCAGCCACAGCATTGTTGGCTTCAGCTTCAATTTTAGCTCCAACATTTCATGCTTTACATTTGTACCTGAACAACTTGGCTATTTACATATTTCACCATCATCATCAGTACATGCTGTGACAAACAGCAGAAAACAAACATCAAGTAAATGATATTACCATGTGTTGAGCCGAAGTGCCAATACATGGAACAGAGGATATAAATAAACACTCTGATATTGCAATTAGAAAAAAGTATATCTAGAACCCAGAAGCTAGAAGCTTTGACTTGATCTTTCTTTTATCCTTTGATGAAATAGAAAGTGTGGTATTATGTGCATACATTGATTGACTTGTTGATGAAGCATATCTTCTCTATCATGGAGTCAAATTACATTTGCCTTCTGCCAATACTGCAATTTTGTGTTGCATAAAATGGGAAGAATGTATGAAGAAGAAGATGATAAACCATGTAGCGTAATTTAACTAGCAGAATCAAGTAGTCAGTAGCAGCGCCTAAAACCAAATTAATGATGTATGACAGTAAAATACCATAGGAAAAGACTAGATAGGGTAGCAGGAATAAGGACAAGCTCAGTGTTGGAGGCACAAGCTTCAATTGCTTATGTTATGCTTGATGCACCATTCTAGAAGCAAATTTTCCTTAAAATTAGTGGTATTATATTTCATATGCCCCATCCCAACACTACAAATTAGTATTGCATAAAATGGATTCTCCATATTTATATATTCTTGTTCTATGCCTCTGCATGAGCAGACTGATCGGTAGCAAGACTGCCTCTGCTATAGGAATATTTCAAGCTTCTCAAGATTTGCAACCTAATATTGTGAAGCAATTCAAGAAAATTTCTGCTGATAATTGGAGTAGGATCATGCACAGGGATCTGAATCAGTACTTAGTGATCATATAACATTGCTCTTCTACAAGGCAATTGACAAACCATTATATATAGATGGAGAATTTGAGAGCACAAAGGTACAATGTGAAATAAAAGCAAGCATGAAGAGATACTAGAAGATGCAAAAGGAGAACACACAGAGGATTTGCACATCACCTCATGTAGGTAGAATGAGTGACTTCCATCATTTGAAACATGTTACTTGAAACATGAAGAGGAATGCCATCAACCAATGCAGTACCGGCGTATCAACATGAGACAAGACATTTGACTTTCTTATTTGCATCATTAGATTGAGGAGATAGAAACATGGATTAGATCTGCAGTTATTATTATTATCATTATTATTATTATTATTATTATTATTAAAGAATGGACCCAATCAATTGAGCTTGGATTTGAGTTTGTCCCCACAATAATCATATTACATTGGACATAAAATTAGTTTAGAGCTCCTAGAAACAATCAATATTAACTTGTATAGTTAATCAATGTTCAATCTAGCTTGATTAAATATATGTCAATCAATATTTTTAATAAAGATTAACATCTTAGTTTTTAAAATTATTCTATATATTATATTATATTATATCCGACAATCCTTAACAATACAATATGTTTTGTTTTCAGAATGAGAAGCAAGGAAAGCAATGTTTAAATTCAGATTCCAACCTGTTCATGAATTGTTTTTATTTCATCAGTTAGGTGTATATTACCTCCTTTAGTTAGCTATCTTTAATATTTCGATCCATATATTTAAAAGAATTATATTGACATTCTTATAGTTATGAAAGTGAAATATCCATATACTTAAAAGAATTATATTGACATTCTTATAGTTACGAAAGTGAAATATCCATATTGTTGATTATACTATTGGAAGATATGTCACATACTGTCATATGCAAAAATGATACAAAAAAAAGGGATAAAAAGGTAATTTTACTATTCTATCGTCTAAAAGATTTTAATTTCATATAAGTCCCCTCGGACAACTTACCCAACAATGGTGTCGGTTGCTATCCGTATCTCTTGCACTGTCTTATTTCTCTTGCTTCGCTCTCTTCCGCTCTGGTTTTGCTATCCTCTCAGATGGCCTACCTAATGGTGATGTTAGTGGCGATCCTCATCTCTTGCACTATCCCATTTCTTCTACTTCGCCATCCTTCCCTCTGGCTTCGCTATTCTCCCGGATAGCTTAGCCTACCCAACTGTCATGGACAAAGTTGTAAACGAGGTGTTTGATGTAATGCTTATGCATGTCTGTGTCTTTTGATTTTGTTCATGCTTTGCATAGCATGGGGAGAGCTGACTGTAGGCTTGGTAGCCCCATTTTGATTGGCTTTGGTGGTCGCTTTAGGCTTGTAAACGAAGTTTGTCATGTGGGTATTTGTGGGTATTTTAATATGTAGTGGCTCATCTTGGATCATTTGTTGTATAATCGTTTAAAGTTTGCAAAGTCTATGTTTGTAATTTGCATTGACTATAAAGTGTTTGTTGAAATGGTTACTTGTGACTCCCGAGTGAAATGCTTTCTCTAACCCATTTTCTCTTTGGTAGGTCTTGAGGGATCATAGGAGATTTCGGGAAGGTTGACCTTTGAGGATAAATATGCAAGGGTGTCGCATGACTTACGTAAAACCAATTAAGTTTGTGACATTTGATATCAGAGCGGGACAAGCTGCTAGTTATAGGTGCCCTATAAGCCAATCACATGAGTGATGACACATGTGACTTGACACGTAATCTTTTTACTTATTATATTTTGATATTTTATCACTTTATATTGATTGTTGCATATACACATGTATATATTGTGATGTCCTTCGATCTGTGCACTAAAAATCAAATCGTGATGAGATCACGGTAATGAGATCGATTCTTATTTAAACATAGACTATAAATAATCCCGGTCATAAGTTACTCGAGAGGGACATCGAGATAACCAGATAGACTGGTGTGCTGTATACCCGTCCATATGATGGATGTAGCTGGTCTTATAGTTGCTCGTATGGGGACACTAGGGATACAGTACAGGTGCTCATTAGAGAATGAGTTCACTGATTGATCCGCTTACGGAATGCTGGATGGTTGATGATGCCTTATTGTCAGATAGCGATTTCGTAGTCCCAGTGGTGTATCTGGTCTTTGGACTTAAGACACTACGAGGACTATTTAGTGTTAATAGAGGATCATCCACTCTTGGTGTCATGAGAGAAATATCTCATGTGTTCTTGCTTAGACAAATCCTTGGTCAGGGTCATTCGGATTGAGAGATAAGGAGTTCTCCAGGAGAATCCAATTAGAGCGAGATTCAAGTAGAAACCGTATAGGTCTGACAACACCATGCTCGGTATACAGTTTTTGAGATATTAGATGGACGAGGGATTATAGGTATATGGTAACTAAGGACAAATATGTCCAATGGATTGGATTCCTATGTATTGTTTAGGGATTACGACGTAGTGGCCTAATATGCTCGCAGTTGATGAGTCGAGTGAATTATTATTGAGATAATAATTCACCGAGCCAGAAGGAGTTATGATAGGTATGACTCACGGCCAGCTCGATATTAGGACTAGAGGGTCACATACATATGGTAGGCGTTGTGATGAATAGAGGTTCGGACATGAGATATCCGTCGGAGCCCCTATCTTATTGGATATCCAATAAGCCATGAATTATTGGATCATATGGATGAGATCCAATAAGAGCCAATGAGAGATTATTGGATAGAGATCCACTAATCTAAGAGGCTTGGGTGGTTGGATGGAGATCCAATACCCAATATGACAGGATCCATTAGGGTTAAGATGATAGGGGATCTCTATAGATAGGAGAGAACCAATGATTCATAGGCTAGAGTCCATCTCCTATTCTCCTCTTTCCTTCTCCTCCTCAAATAGCAGACCTAGAGATTTGAGTAGTATCGTCATAGCCCTACTATATGGATCACCACTAGAGAGGAGGACGCTTGACCTCCTTCGCCCTCTCATATAGATATGTAGGGATTCAAGGATATATGATCTCCTTAGGTAACACAATTTTTCATATATGCAGTTTTAAGTTTTGTGAATTTTGTGCACCAATCTTCACATGACGACGAACACATCTTTGAGAAATTGGGGATTTTATTTTTTTTATGTTATTCCGTTGTGCAAGTGATGTCGCCCATAAGATTTTTCAATACAAGCATACTTAAAAACACTTGGCATGTAAACAGGACCTAGCGGGGCTGCATTGAGAGCAGATAACACGTATGACCGTTTGGGGGAAACGAGCATGGAGATGTAGGGAATAGAATTGCTCAGAGAAGCGAGCATCTAAGATTGAAATTCAAAGGAATGCCCAACTCTTTGCGTGAGAGGCACCATGAGGACAAACGAGTTGGGAAGAATATGTAGTACATAAAGGTTGAGATGGCTGAGTTTGAGCTATGGCTCGATGTTGGTAACCAAATTTAATGGTGCTCAAGGCAAGTGAGGTGCTTGGTAAATGATGAGACTATGGAAAGTGGGATGGATTGCTCAGCGACCGAAAGAGTTATGTAAAGCTCACAAAAGTGAGGGGAATTACTAACTTGAAGAATTTGATACTCATGCAAGGGCCTGTATGCGGATAATAGAATATTCGTGGCCATCCCAATGCAATCTAAACTCGACACCATAGAGCATTGAAACTTTTTTTTCGATATGAGAAGGAAATGCTCATAGGAAGCTAAAGTGTGCAGCAAGTTCAGCATATTACTAACTAGGCCTTGAGGGGTGCAGCGAGGAATTGTTGCTAGTCATAGGTGTCATACAGGTCAATCACATGAGTGATAGCATGTGTGATACGATACACACTCCTTTTGCTTATTATTATTTATTAACATTTTTCTCACTTTATATTGCTTATTACATATATTGTGATGTTCATACATCTATGCAATAAGAATCAGATTATGATGAGATCATGATAATGAGATTAATTCGATACAAACCCTAAATAATCCTAGTCATAGGATACTTGAGAGGGACATCGAGATAACCAAATATACCAGTATGTTGCATACCCATCCATATGATGGAGGTAGCTAGCCTCATAGCTGCTCGTGTGGGGACACTAGGGATATAATGCTAGTGCTAATTAGAGAATGAGTTCACTGATTGATCCGCTCATGAAATGCTGGATGGTTGATGATACCTCATCGTCAGATAACGATTCCATCATCCTAGTTATGTATCTGGTCCTTAGACTTGAGGCACCAATGATATCTTATATAAGTATTCCACTATTTGATATTAGACTTATAGGTCTAGAAGTTTTGGATATAGTATAGTCCATCATCGAGAGAGGCATCTAACCTTATAAGGGTAATTGAGTGTCGATAGAAGATCATCTGCTCTCGGTGTCATAAGAGGAATATTTTATTTGTCCTTACTAATGTAACTCTCTAGCTAGGTTCATTCAGATTGAGAGAGAAAGAGTTCTCTGAGAGAATCTGATTAGAGCAAGACTTAAGTAGATTTCATATAAGCCTGATAACACCATGCCCAACATACGGTCTTTAGGATATTAGATGGATGAGGGACTATAGATACATGATAATTAAGGATAGATAGGTACAATGGACTGGATTCCCCTGTATCGTTTGGAGACTATAACGTAGTGGTATAATACGTCTGTAGTCGATGAGTTGAATAAATTATTATAAGAGATTATGATAATTTACTAAGTCAAAAGAAGTTCTGACAGGTATGACTAATGACCAGCTCGATATTGGGCCTAGAGGGTCACACAAATATGATAAGTGTTGCGATGAGTAGAGGTTCAGATATGAAATATCCACTGGAGTCCCTATCTTATTGAATATTCAGTAAGCCTCTAAATTATTGGATCTTGTGGATAAGATCCAATAAGAGCCAACGAGAGATTATTGGGTAGAGAACCACTAATCCACTAGGCTTGGGTAGTTGGATGGAGATCCAATACCTAATAAGGTAAGATTTATTAGGGTTAAGTTGATAAGGACCTCTATAAATAGGGGGAATCAAATGAGCATAGGCTAGACCCTTTTTGGTTGCCACCTCCTATTCTCCTCCCTCCCTCTTCTTCTCAGCTGATAGCCCCAGTTTGGGGCGTGTGGATAGCAAGAAGGGTCGGCCCCTTCTTGATCACATGGTATGCTGGGAGAGAAAGATCGTGCAATGATTTGAGGAGTGTCTTCGCTGCATCTGTCATGTGGATCACCGTTAGAGAGAAAGATAGTTGACCTCCTTCATCCTCTCATACAAATATGTAAGTTTTCAGGGATATACGATCTCCTTAGGTAACACATCTTTCATATATGTGTAGTTTTCGGTTTTGTGGGCATATGCGCATTAATCTTCGCACGACGATAAGAAATCTTTTTCTTTTAAAACTTTGAGATTATTATTATTTTATTATTCCGCTATGCATGTGATGCTTTGCTTAGGTTTTGCAACATTGATATCTGTTAGGATCAAGAGTCAGCACTAAGAGGGGGGGTGAATTAGTGCATCGGTAAAAATTACGTCTTTTTAAGAACTTCGTTTCGTTTAAATCCATTTACGTTGAAAATCGATTTCGAAAACTTAGCTTTGAAAGTGTACGTTTATGAAGTGAAAGTAGTAAGCACTTAAAGGAGTTTGCAGTTAAAGTAAATTGCTCAAGACGTAAATGCAAACCGGATTTTAGAATGGTTTGGTCGTCGTGACCTACATCCACTTCACCGATTCCTCTTCTGTTGAGGCCACCAGCATCCACTATCAATTTTCCTTTAATAGGCGAAGATCAACCTCCTTCTTACACCCCTCTTCTCCTTTTACCAGGATAGGAGACAACCCTTACAAGCACTCACTCCTTTCTAAACAAAATTCTAAACTTAGAATTTAGAGGAGGGGATTTCTCTTATGATTGCAACATCATTTTCTCACTTTTGATCTCTCTATGCTTGTGTATGTTAACCAGGGATGAGAGGGGTATTTATAGGCTTCAAGTTGATTCAAACTTGGAGTCTAAAAACATCTCATCTTGGGTTTCCTGGGTCCAGGCGGTACCACCGCCAGTGCCAATCTGACACTGACACTGCGCTGGGCGGTACCACCACCTGGGAGGCTGGTGTTAGGATCGAGAGCACTAAGAGGGGGGGGGTGAATTAGTGCAGCGGAAATCTTTCAGCGATTAAAAACGAAAGCTGCGTTCGTTCGATAAAGACTATTTTGATGCAAAAGCCGATT